>JAVLUX010000017.1:14800000-14890000 GCA_032164185.1 Moxostoma hubbsi | reverse complement strand
TAAAACATCAGACTGAGCTCTCTGTCATGTCATTCTGAATTGAAGGGCCTGTGTCCAGATGTGTGAGTAAACAACAGTGTTTGGATAACGCGTTACAAAAGTAACACAATTACAATAATGTATTGCTTTTTGCAGTAACGCAGTAATATAATGCATTACTAATACAATTTTGGTAATATTATACCCGTTACAACGTATTTTAACTTGATATTAAGTGGTGTTTTGTTTTTTTAAGAATTCACCAACACCGCAAAACATTTCGGCACCAGAGAAAAAAATCATTGAGTAAAAGAGTAATGTTATTTCCTGTTGCCGTAATTCAATGTTTGAGATGAAGGCTGCAGAGACTGATTCTACGTTTGTGAGATGGACATACTTCCATTATTTTCAGTTCGTCAGAGACAAGGATAAAACATATTCAAGTGCAATCTATGTGCTACAATGTGGGAACTCTCTACATCGAGAAATAGCACTAGTAACTTAAAGAAACACCTGGACCGATGCCATGCTAACACTAAGCTAACCAAGAGAGTTGCAAGTGCAGAAACGAGAAAGAAAGCAGAGGATGAGAGCACAGGCAAGACAAAGCAACAGAAATTAAGTTTCTCTCGGTCTGCCATGCTGCTTGAACCCTGAGAAGTGAAGAGACTCGTGGCAGAGTATGTTGTTGAAGACATGCTGCCTATATCAACAGTAGAATCAACAGCTTTTAGAAAGCTTGTCGGCAAAATCCCCGTCAAAACCAGCAATCACAAGGTAAGCTAACGTTGTCATAAAGACTTTATTAGGTCTTAGGTCACTGGGACATGCCGATGCTATCTACCATGTTTTAGCGACATAACGTTAATGTATATACCTGTATCCAAATATAATTTAACCCATTTAGCACAGAATGAATTTAATATTTAGCTGTCTTCTTAAATTTTTTGCATGTACTGCCAGACAAATTGTCAAATAATAAAAAGGGATATTCTCTGCTTTTGTGATTCTGACAGTGATTGTTACTTATTGAATTGCGCCATGAGACTTCACTTCACATCATATTAAGTTGTTAGTAGCCTTAGGGGCCTACACAGTTATTATGTTATACCACATTGCCCTCCACTTGATTTATAATGAGCTTCAATAAACTCAATTTTGGCATTTTAGAAAGTAAAGCATTATAATTCAGATACAGTAATATTGTAATATAACTAATTACTCTCAAATGACAGTAACTAGTAATCTATAATGTATTACATTTTGGAAGTAACTTGACCAACACTGGTTAACACTGATGACAAATGTAAAAGAAGAGATATTATGTCCACACAATAGCAAAAATAAGAGATAAACTCATCATAGAAAATCCCTCAACCATGAAGTTTTGCCATTTTACTATTTTTATTCATATGCAATATTTTGTAGTCATATGTCACATACCATTAAAACACAGAACTGTATTGAGTTGTAAGTAATATTTAAATACTTCAACATTTATGTTCAAAATTGACCTGGATGTTTGTTGGCTAATAAATAAATCTGGTACTCTGGCAAATTATTTTATTCCATGTTTGAAGAAACATTTATTGTGGTTCAGTCAACGTTCAACAAAGTTAATGTACCTGTATAGAAGGACTGATCGCTGTGAATTTGATATTATAATAATACTTACCTTTAAAATGTGTGTGTGTTAAAACTGACATCTTTGTAAACTAGAAAATATTGCAACATTTAAACAAACAACTATTTACAAATGAGAATAACTCTACAACAAACAAAAACCCATTTGTGGCAATAGAAAAACTTTTGTGAGTGAATGCAGTCCTGTAAACATGTTACTTCATCAGTTATTGGTAGACTTTTAGTTGTTTTCTTGAAATAAAAATCAGTAAAGCTAAGATCAGTTGGCATCACAACAGTACACATTTTTGTTTACATGTACAAGTTTCTGAGTGTGGGGTTTGATCCAGGAAATTAGTAAATTAATACCCAAAAAAATATGGGGTCAAAGTAAACTCAGCCTTTGCATTTGTGTTTGACAACCCACTGACGTAGCTGTACCATGAATGTAGTTTCAGGGTATGAATTAGTGTTAAAATGTCTTATGTGTGCATAACACAAGTCATTTGATTGTTTTCCAGTATGCTAGCACCCCATTTCTTTGAAATGTTCACACTTGAATTTACATGGGGTTTTATGATAACTTTACAGTATACTATAAAAACCTCTGAATTTGAACTATTGATTTTGCAAGTGATTTCTAAAATCTTTCTGTTCTTTTAAGTAATTATATTTAATTGTTGTCTGTATTACAGAGTTATACTTCTTTACCCACAAGATTTGTGGGTACCATCATGGTTCACACCATTACATGGAGCATTGATGGACAAAAATAAAAACTTTTTTGCTTGTGTCCTCTAAATTAAAAATAGCCGGTACATTTACACTATATGAAACATACACAGCAGAGCCTACGCATGGCACATTTATATTGGCAGAAAGAGAAAACCAAAGAAGGATGTTTTAAAACAGTTAAATAACATTTTTATTGATAGAATCTTTGAATCATATTTAAACTGAATGTGTGTTTTGCAGCAAAACAGTAGTCTTTGTTTTAGAATCTCATAGTTAAAATTACAAATGTAACAAACTTTGTATTAAAGATACAGTTTGCTAAAATACTGTATTGCCAAGTGAATGTGGATTTAATTTGCAGCACACCCTTTACTCATCGTTTTAGAAAGATACTTTTCATGTCTTTAATAAATGTAAGATTCTTTGTGCTAAAGATGCATCTAAATTAGCATTTAAATGTATTATTGTGTTTTTGCACACAAAATACACTCGACATAAACGTGTATGTCTCAACTGTGGTACAAAAGTGTATACGGTGATTCAATGAGTAAACTATTTCTTGGATGTATATTTAGTTAAAAAACACTTTTATAAAATTTAATAAAAACGACATTGGTAGATTTAATATTGGCATACTTCCGTCCGCTCTGTTCTTTTACATTAATACGATGTTGCTTGTTGGTTGCATATTTCTGAGCATTGTACTTTTTAAGTTTACTTCTATAATTTTCATCAGTCACATATCGAGAACTTGCACTTCTTTTTGGCATTCTCTCTGTGAACTTCATTGTCTCTATAACGCTTCAGAGTCATTTAAATTTTCTCACGTCTCCATTGGTTTTGTAGCCCCGCTTTTGTCTCTCATGTTTACGACATGTTGTTAAACGTACATTACATTTGTCAAATCTTTTGCAAGTATGAGCACAATCAGCAGAATGTATTATTTTGATACACACCAATTTTAAATGAATGCCACTCATTGATTCAAGTAAAGTGTTCTATTGTTTGAGTTTACATTGGATGTGCAATATTTGAGCCACATGTTATGACTGTAAGTAAATATAGGCTTGACAAACAAATCTGCAGATGCTTGTATTTCCAGCTCAGTTGTCCAGGTTCCAACATATTTTATTAGCTGTTTTTTAATTAGACTATTATTGATTGTTTTTGTTTATTTTTAGTAGACGATTGCGTGTGAAGAAACAAACACATGGATATTTACAATATTAATAATACAAAACATTAATTGAGTAAACAATTTCTTGGATGTATTAAGTTCTAAAAGAGTTTTTAACTAAATATACAACACTGTTGGTGTATTTGATAGTTTAATCTATGCCTGAATCATTTAAAAGGACTGTCAATATATCACCCCCATTTTTGTTGTGAAATATTCAGACCAAAGATTTAAAATGACACCCGCAAAGCAGACACAAACACCCCCTTTTATCCTGACTCCCACCAAAGGCCTTAACAGTTTAAAAAACAATTCCTAAGAGAAATGAAGGTTTTAAAGCTGGGAATACAAAAACCACCTTGTTCCCGCATCTAAAAGAGATCAGATTTCATCTTCTGTTTAAATAATGACATAAAAACAAAAAACACATGTTTACTCTGCAACCTGTGTAACAGCAAGTTTGCAGAGGAAACATTTGATTTATAATCTCTTCCCCTTATTGTGTCACACTCCAAATGCCTTAATAGTTTAAAAACATTTTCTAAGAGAGGTGTCGTTTTTAAAAGCTGGGAATACAGAAATCGCCCTGTTCCGCATCTAACAGCAACCAGGTGATGCAGAGCTGTTTAAATAATTACTTTAAAAAAAACACAAGCTTCCTTAGAGAAATGATGTTGTGAAATAATCTTAACAGCGTGTTTAAACTCCACTCACCAGCGGGCTCTTGTCCAGTTTCTTACTTCATTATCATTTTTGGATGAGCTTGTGAAAGGACTTTGAATGGACAAATGTAAGATTCTTTGTGTTAAAGCTACAGCTAAAATGAAATATTGTGTTTTAGAAACGTATCCTGTTTGCTAAGCTAATGTTAAACTTTGTCTTTCTTAATCTGTTTTTGTTTGGATAAGTTTGTGAAAGGACTTTGAACAGAAAAAATGTAAGAATCTCTGTGCTAAAGATACATTTTATAATGCATACTATTTCAATTAAAATGTTGTTTGTTGAAATAAAACTGTTAAACATAATTATGTTAACGTTTTTATAATTTTTAGAGTGACTTTGTTGTGCTTGACAACTTGATACATTTAGTTTAAAAACACATTTTCCCTCTGTAACAATTGCACAGATCAACATATAAACTGCAATATATATTGGGCATTATAACGTTTGCTACACTATTAATTTTGATACTGAAAAGTGTAACTGAGAAAATGCTTCCTTGAGGGTCCCCTAGTTCTTGAATATTCACAGGGTAGTTCCTATCTGAACACTGAAATGACTATTAGACAGGAAATTGGAAATAAAAATGGGTAATTTGCTTGGAGACTGAATTCACAGATCTTTAAGGATGTCATATCTCCAAGTGGCATCATAAGCCTTCTCCAGGTCAAAGAAAACCGCTACAGCATATTATTTTTTAATAAAGCTGTCCCGTACAAATAATTCCAGTCTATTAAGGTGATACGTTGTGCTTTTTCCATTTCTTAACCCGCACTGGAATTATACTGTTCTTATGTTCAGATTCTAGTATCCACACTAGATGGTCATTGACCATTCTCTCCATAATTTTACAGAGGCAGCTGGTCAGTGCTATTGGGCGATAATTGTTAGAATCAGAATGGTCCTTTCCTGGTTTCTGTATGGGTATTATTATTGCTTCTTGCCAGGATGAAGGAACATTTTCTGTTCTCCAGATGATATTAAAAAATTCCAGAAATACATTAGTACTTTATGGGGCAGAGGCTTCAAAAAATCATAATTTTTGTCTGGTCCAATTTCTGTATTATAAGCTTGCTTTAAAGCTCTCGAAAGTTCCTCCATTGTGAAAGGCTGATTATATGATTTAATATTGTTTGAGGAGAAATCAAGGGGTTCTTATTGTATTGAAATTATGTTCTTATTGTATTGAAATTATGTCAACAGTGTTCTTGTGAGGAGTTCTTCTTAAAGAATAGTTTATTTGCTATTTCCTGTTTTGTAGATAATAGGGTGCCTTGATGTTTAACTTGTGGACCACCTCCCCTATTTTCCATCTTTCGAATCAAATCTCAGATCTTTTTGGACGGTGTAAGACTATATAAAAAATTTCTCCAGCTCTGTCTTTTTGTCTCAATGATTCTTCATACTTGTGCCCGACACCTTTATAAAAATTCTCTGTTGCTCGATATTTGTTGAGTTTTTTTTCAGGATTTGATAGCCTTTTTACAGTTGTAGTTGAACCATGGGTTATACTTACAATGTGGCTTTGATGATGTCGTAGGAATAGTTTCATTTGCTATTTCAATTAAAGTGTCTGTAAAGCTTTTTGCCGGGTTATTTTTAATCTTCATGTGAAATTATTCATAACACATGGTTTGAAACATGTGCCAATTGGCTTTTTTGATTTGCCATCTTGGGTATTTTTGTTGGATGTCTAGTTTTGTAGACGTGAAAGGGGAAGTGGTCACTTCCACATATGCCATCCCAGGTTTTCCACAAGAAGTCAAGTAATAACTTGGGTTTGCATATTGTCAAGTCAATGGCTGAATATGTTCCATATCCCGGGTGTAAGTAAGTATTTGAACCATCACTGAAGAGGCACAGAGTGTTGTTACTAATAAATTCTTCAACTCTTTTGCCCTTCACATTAGTGTGGCTTCCTCCCCATAAAGGACTGTGATTGTTAAAGTCACCCATAATGATTTAAGGGGGTGGAAACTGATCAGCCAATTTGTTCAAGTCTTGTGAGGCTTGTATGTGGGTGTCTACAGTTACCTGACTGTGAATTATATCCTGTCATGGCCACCCCGCCAGATGGACGATGTACATTTGGGCCAAATGCATAAAAAAAAGTGCTGTTTGGTGATAAGGTTGTCTCTTGGAAACAAACAGCAAGAGGATTACGTTAAGCAGTTAAACATTGAAGTTCTGCAAAATTTGCCTTAACTCCTCGACAGTTCTACTGAATAATGTGACAACCCATCAGGTGGATAGAACGGGAAAATGCTCTCCGCTCCCACCCTTAGGAGGGTTAATATTCCCTCCAGATCGATGTACTTTGTGTGTTCAATCTTCTGGAATCTACATTCAAGACTAGCCTTTGATTGTTGTGCTCTTGTGCCGTGCTGTAACTTATTTCCTTTTGAAGGGAGAGAGTTCTCTATATCAAGCTTTGATCTTCACTGGTTTGAGTCTGACTTTGAGTCTTGCCAATGACTATCCATGGCATGCCATGACTAGCCGCTTGATTGGATCAGAACCTTCCAACCACCCGTCAATATGAAGTTAGAGCCAAAGCACCATGTTGGACCTGGGAAAGGCACAGCTAAACGCATTCCTCAAGTACCAGGACCTCTTCCTCCACAGACACAGATTGCAACTTAGAAGTTGACTTTTACGAACAACAAGAAGGTGCTGGGGATCTATTCTACCCTGGGTCTTCATGGTGGGAGATTCATTTGAAAGAATAAAAAAACATTTCATTAAATACCATACTATGAATATAGGCCTATATATATTTAAACACCCAGATTTTTTATTTAATTGACGTAATAATAGTTATATAATATAATTGAACCCCTGCATTCAAGACAACATTTTTATTAAATTGCATCTACTATCAACTGTAAATGTCCACACTCCATAAAAAACCTGGGGGCCTTATTATTTACACAGATGCCAGTAGGCTACTCATATTAAATATTATTTTAGCAACTCAGTATAGCTATAGCAAGCACATAGCAGCAGCAGACGGGGAGTGACAGACACACGGAGCTGTGCGTGACTGTGACACAGTGACTGCTGAAAAGCAAGGCTATGGAGTTTTGTTGAATGTGTTTGTTTATTGTGCAAAAAAGCATGTTTATTTTTTGATGTACACTGAAAAGTGTATCATTAAAGTCTTATGTGGATTGTTCACCTGGCTCCCGCTCCCTCCATAGGACAGGCAGATATCTGCCATATATATCTCACACACACACACAACCAAAGTGTATGTATGTATGTATGTATATATATATATATATATGTATATGTATGTGTGTATTCATTTTTAATTGTTTATTTTTTGTTTTATTGCTGATTAATTTTTGCTATCATTTAATATATTATTTATTGAAAAAAATTAGATCTGAAGATTATATTGTAGTCAAGTAATTTACCATTTTTACATATCCCTAAAATTGTTTTAAATGAACAAATGTAATTCAATGCATTAGGTGTTAAGTCGGTCTAGGTAGAGTTTAATGGTCACAGAAGTAATTTAGCCATATTGATTATAGTCCCAAAAAGGAAAAAAAAATATAATACAGCCATGGACAAATTTGTAAAAGAAACAGAAAGATTAGTTCACCTCTGGAATCTGTATGTGACTGTCACGAGACAAAAGAACAAACGACTCGGACCAAAAGACACAAGAGGTGAACTTATAATTTCTGTATCCTGTACAGCGCCTATGCGGTTTTCACGTAACAAACGAACAGAGTGGCCAACACATCCCATCTTTATGTGTTACATAAGGACATAAATTAGGTTAGTCTACTGCGTGTGCACCTATAGAGTAATCATTAAAAGCAAAGATTACCAACTGGTAACCAACTATTGTTCTTCGATGTTGCCACAACGTCTCCGCACTTTCAGTGCTTGGGCCCTAATGAACTTTAAATGAACTGAAAGTTCTTGGTTTTATGCTCATTTTTTCAGAATTCCCATATGTTCTTAAATGCTGACCATGTATTTACAAATTATTTTTTTTGTATCTTGTGTCAACAGGTGGGTGTGGTAATTTATTTATTTTGCAGTTCTGCATGTTTCTTTCCTATTTTGCTCTATACAGTCTATATATGCACTTTGAATATTAAAGTAGTAACCAGTATATGGTGCATGTTATGGTACAAGTAGACCATAAATGATGTTGTTATACTACAATAAAAATGGTTTTGTGGTCTCATTCCTTTTCTGCCATTTTGCCTATTACTTAAATGCGTCACAGATTAACAGTTAATGAAACCTAAAAGAAAACCCAGAAAAGTGCTCCTGCCATGCGTAACATATAGTAAAACTATAAATATTGGTGTAATGTACTTTGTTTTAAACTGTTTTTGCATTTGGGTGCTTGGAGTCTCCAAAAGGACACTTGGAGACACAAAAAAGGACCCTATGCTTCTCTTTAGTTGCAGTTCAATAGCTTCTGTTTAGAAAGTGATAGAGGAAGCGGGGGCTACTTGAACTTGCTCTTGTGCAGTCTCATGAATGCACAGTGGAGAGCAACGGTTGGCCATTAATGAGGTGAAAGGAGGAAGCTGGGACCGGTTTGATAAAGGACATAGACATTTATTTTCGTAGACTTTTCAACGTTCCACAAGACTTTTCAACCATACATTCAACATATGTGCTGATTTTCAGCACCCACACTTTTAACAAGCAGACAGACACACAGACAGCTTCACGTGTCTCTCTCTCCAATCTGCTGCTGTTTCTCCTTAAGTACTCCCGCCGCCCCTCGCTGGAACACAAGACATGCAGGTGGCACGCAGGTGAAAGTCATTCACCACTTATTTAAACTTGTGAATATCTTGTACCTGAAGCACATTTATCCATTCAGCTATTAGTAGCCTCTCTGTTCTCTATGGATCTTCCGTGATCCTTCCCATGATGTCAAGTGAAGCGGCGCAACATCAGCTTCAGCAACATCAGTTTCGTCTCTCACAGGCTGCTCTCTCATTTGTTTGCTGTGAGATGATAAAATAGAGACTGCATCCGCTATAATACAGAACGCAATTCTGATACTTTATATACCGGTTGTGGACAACTATTAAGCTACATGTGATTAAAGTATGTCAATCATCATGCGCACTAACCAGCCCAATTTTTGACCGGTGTTCAGCAGGAAATCTCCCAATCTTCACGATTAGCCACTGGCTGATCACGGAACTGGACCACGGATAGCTTTTTGATGACTGCTTATCTATAAGAGAATGTGAAGCTGGTGTCACGCTGTGTTGAATTCTGGGTAACTATTTAGTGTAGACGCCATATCAGCAGGATCGTGCTTCTTTTCTAACACGCATTTACTGCAGTGTTTTGATTTTCTTTTTGATTTTGGAAAATATCACCATGTTAGGTAAATCCTGCTGCATTAAAAACTGCAATAGCAAGTCACATGATTGTTCAGGAAATAAACTGAACAATGTGATATGTTTTTTCCTTTTTCCAACATGTACACAACACGAAGGAAAGCATGTCGAGGAGTTAACGAGAAGACATCGTATGGTGTGGATAGCAGTTATAGCAACATCTCTGCGTCAATGAGAGTGTTTCTTGCATTTTCAATCAGGTTAGTCCTGTGGTGTTTAACTTTGACCTTAATTGTACAGTTTATTTCTTCAAAAACATGTTATGATGGCATGTGAAGTGTAAACATAGGTGTGTGTGTGTGTGGTAATGGGTGAAATAAATTAAAAAAACAAGCAAATGTAAAACCACAACATATGTTAATTTCATTTAGTTCTTCTGCCATCATGAGATTCTGTTTAAATTATATAAAGATTCCCATCAGCTTGTATAACCTATGAAATTGCTGTATTTACAGGACAACCAGCATTTGAAATGCTTGACACCTATCCTGACTGGGCACTGTCTTTGCTTTTGGGCCACAAAGAAGTGAAACCGACAGACAAAAACAGGTTTGCACATCAGTTAAGGAGATATGAGTGGTCTGGGGTTAGGACAGGGTTCGAAGTGAAGCAGAGGCAAGGGCTCAACAGGAAGCAGAGGAGGGGGCGGCACAAGAAGATAGAGGTACAACAGGAATAGGTTACTTTATTGATTATTATATAACATGACAATAACTGACATTAAAACACAGTATATGAATATAACTGTTCCAAAGGAAAAATATTGTCGATTTGCTTTTATTAGGAACATTTTATATTCATCAGACTAAATGTAGTACCCCAAATCCCAACTTTGCTAATTTTCCAACAGCCTTTGAAGTTTATTTAGAATCTATATAGAAATTATTTAGAAGCCCTAAAGAACTGTGCCTCTGTTAAATGAATTTAACACATGTTTGATGTGCCTTTTAATTTCTTTTTTTTTTTTATTAGTTATTGCTGTTTCAAATTGTACTTACAAAATTGAAAATTGTGAAATGTCTTGAGAACTTGCAGAATTTTTTAATTTTTACATTTCAATAAAAAAAAACATGGTATAACACTTTACTGACACGTTAACTTTTTGTTAACAGATATTCAACAAGGAGGAGGTGAGACAACAGGACATGGAGGAGAGGGCACAGCAGGACGTGGAGAAGGCACGGCAGGATGATGACATGGCACAAAATCATCATGCCCACAGTGTAGAGAAATGTGAGCTCAAACAGTCCAGGCATGATGAAATAAACCGTCTAGGTTACGGTTGTAACCTCCGTTCCCTGATGGAGGGAACGAGACGTTGTGTCGAAGAAGCGACACTAGGGGTCTCTCTTGAGCGCCGAATATGCCTCTGATCTATGAAAAAAGGCCAATGAGGAGTTGGCGGACAGTATTTGCATACCCCACCCCTGGACATACGGGTATAAAAGCGGGGAAATACGTCGAGTTCATTCAGGATTTTTCTGAGGAGACGGAATCGACGTGGCCGGGAGGACACAACGTCTTGTTCACTCAAACAGGGAACGGAGGTTACATCCGTAACCTAGACGTTCCCCGTCTGTCGCTCACTTCGACGTTGTGTCAAAGAAGCGACACTAGGGTTCCAATTTAAATCACGCCATGCGCTGAGCCATGTACGTGTTCTGCTGACACACTGGCGGGGAGGTATTTTACGTGCAAGGCGACCTGCTGTGTCAGTGGTAGGGCTAGGGAGGAATCGTCCAGGGATCCGAATGAGTGGGATCTCCTGGGAGAGAAAGCGCACAGTTTTACCTCAGTCGAGAGAAAGGGTGCTAGGTGCAAGTGATCCACCCAGCCAGACCATCAGCGTGTTACCGAGTTCTGCCGGCTCAGACCTGAGAAAACACGGGACGATACTGACACAACCCGGAGATTGTAAAATCTCACAAAGGTATTAGGTGGTCATATCGCTGATATGGCCTCCACTGCTCTACATATGTCTGCTAGGGAGGTACCCCTGGCCAGTGCCCATGAGGACGCAACACTCCTTGTCGAGTGTGCTTGGACCCGTGGGTGGGGGGGGTGGGGCTACGGCCTGGGTGTGACAGGCCAATGAAATAGCATCCACTACCCAGTGGGAAAGCCTCTGTTTGGAGACAGCGTTCTCTTTCCGCTGTCCGCCAAAGCAGATAAAGAGCTGCTCCCTGGACATACGGGTATAAAAGCGGGGAAATACGTCGAGTTCATTCAGGATTTTTCTGAGGAGACGGAATCGACGTGGCCGGGAGGACACAACGTCTTGTTCACTCAAACAGGGAACGGAGGTTACATCCGTAACCTAGACGTTCCCCGTCTGTCGCTCACTTCGACGTTGTGTCAAAGAAGCGACACTAGGGTTCCAATTTAAATCACGCCATGCGCTGAGCCATGTACGTGTTCTGCTGACACACTGGCGGGGAGGTATTTTACGTGCAAGGCGACCTGCTGTGTCAGTGGTAGGGCTAGGGAGGAATCGTCCAGGGATCCGAATGAGTGGGATCTCCTGGGAGAGAAAGCGCACAGTTTTACCTCAGTCGAGAGAAAGGGTGCTAGGTGCAAGTGATCCACCCAGCCAGACCATCAGCGTGTTACCGAGTTCTGCCGGCTCAGACCTGAGAAAACACGGGACGATACTGACACAACCCGGAGATTGTAAAATCTCACAAAGGTATTAGGTGGTCATATCGCTGATATGGCCTCCACTGCTCTACATATGTCTGCTAGGGAGGTACCCCTGGCCAGTGCCCATGAGGACGCAACACTCCTTGTCGAGTGTGCTTGGACCCGTGGGTGGGGGGGGTGGGGCTACGGCCTGGGTGTGACAGGCCAATGAAATAGCATCCACTACCCAGTGGGAAAGCCTCTGTTTGGAGACAGCGTTCTCTTTCCGCTGTCCGCCAAAGCAGATAAAGAGCTGCTCACAACACCTAAAGCTCTGCGTGCATTCGAAGTATGCACGCAAAGCACATACCAGACACAGCAACGAAGGGGCTGGGTCTGCCTCCACCCGGGGATTCAACCTCCGGGCGCCTCTTAGGAACCTGATAATTAAGTCATGCTTACCCAAAGACTTGCCGTCTATTGCGTTGTGTTGGACCGCGATGGCAGCAACATACACCTTTAGGGTGGAAGTGGACAGCCTCCCCTCCAGCCTCTCCAGCAGAAATAAGAGCACTAACCTAACTGCGCACCTCTGTGGGTCTTCAGCCCGGGAAAACCACCACAGGCGCCAGGCGCCACTTCAGGGCATAAAAGATGCCTGGTAGAAGGGGCTCTGGCTTAGCTGATTGTGTCTACAACGGCAGGTTGTTGACCAGCTAGATCTTCCGTGTCTAGTCCAGGGGCCAGACGTGGAGGTTCCAAAGGTCTGGGTGCGGATGCCAGAGCATGCCCCGTCCCTGAGAAAGAAGGTCTTTCCTCAGGGGAATTTGCCAGGGAGGGGCTGTCGAGAGGAGTATGAGTTCCGAGAACCAAGCCCGAGTGGGCCAACAGGGAGCCACTAGAGTGAATTGTTCCTCATCCTCCCGACCTTGCACAGCATCTGTGCAAGAAGGCTTACTGGGGGAAATGCTTACTTGCGCAGCCCCGCAGGCCAGCTGTGTGCCAATGCATCTGCCCCGAGGAGAGCCTCTATTCAGACGTACCAGATCGGGCAGTGGGAGGTCTCTCGGGAGGGAAACAGGCCTACCTGGTCCTTGCCGAACCGTTCCCAAATCAGCTGGATCGACTGGGGTGAAGCCTCCACTCTCCATTGGGCAAGCGTTGTCGTGACAGCGCGTCCGCTACCACATTGAGGTTGCCGGGGATGTGAGTCGGTGCTGGCCCCAAAGGAGGAGACAACAGGCGAGTCGTGACATGTGGCGGGAGCGTACGCCGCCTTGGCAATTTATGTACGCTACCACGGTGGTGCTGTCTGACCTGACTAGGACATGTTTGTCCCTAACTAACGGGAGGAACTTCCACAGGGCAAAGAAAACAGTCAGCAACTCTAAGCAGTTGATGTGCCAGTGCTGCGGGGCCCCTTTCCAACGGCCTGCGGCTGAGCGCCCGTTGCACACGGCACCCCAACCCAATCTGGAGGCGTCGGTCATGACACGGACACGTCGGGACACCTGCTGCAAGGGTACTCCTGCCTGTAAAAAGCACTGGTCTGTCCAGGGTTTGAATGTTTGGCGGCAGGCGGGGGTGAACGTCACATGATGCGTGCCGCGGCACCATGCTTGTCTCGGGATTCGGGTCTGAAGCCAGTGCTGAAGCGGTCTCATATGCATCAACCCCAGCGGTGCGACCGCTGCGGAGGATGCCATATACCCCAGGAGCCTCTGGAAACATTTTAAAGGGACCGATGTGCCTGGCCTGAGAGTGGCGAGACATCTCAGCACTGACTGCGCATGCTTGTTGGTGAGACGTGCTGACATTGAGACCGAGTCTAACTTCATGCCGAGAAAAGAGATGCTCTGAACCGGGAAGGGCTTGCTCTTTTCCCAGTTGACCTGAATCCCCAAGCGGCTGAGGTGCCTGAGCACATGGTCTCTGTGAACACATAGTAATTCTCATGAGTGGGCCAGGACAAGCCAGTCGTTGAGGTAATTGAGTATGCGGATGCCGGCTTCTCGGAGCGGGGCAAGAGCTGCCTCTGCGACTTTCGTGAAAACGCGAGGGGACAGAGACATGCCGAAGGGGAGGACTTTGTACTGATACGCCTGGCCGTTGAACGCAAACCGTAGAAAGTGTCGTGTCGAGGCAGAATTGAGACGTGGAAGTACGCGTCCTTCAGGTCTACCGCTGCGAACCAATCTAGATGCTGGACGCATGTTAGAATGTGTTTTTGCGTGAGCATTTTGAACGGGAGTTTGAGCAGATCCCGGTTGAAAACTCGCAGGTCCAAGATCGGTCATAAGCCGCCGCCTTTCTTGGGTACAACGAAGTAAGGGCTGTAGAAACCCATCTTCGTTTCGGTTGGAGGGACAGGCTCTATCACGTCTTTGAGTAAAAGAGTAGCGATTTCCGCATGCAGGGACTTGGCATGTTCGCGTATACTGCGGTAAAGAGGACGACCGCGAAGGGGGGATCCTGGCAAACTGAATTGTGTAACCGAGTTGAATGGTCCGGGCGGGCCAGCCAGCGTGACAGGTTGGGAAGTGAAAGCCACGCATCCAAGCTCAGCGCTAGGGGCACCAAGGGAAAGGTTATTTTTGACGTACCTGGCGGGGCTTCGCAGTGGGCGGAGCAGGTAGTACGGCGTCGGGAGGCGAGGGTGCGTCCCGAGGCTCTGGTGCTGAGAAAAGTCTCAAAGCACTTACCTTGCTCCGCAGACCCGGCAGGGGGCGGGTTAGCGACTGAGGAGGAGGTCCAGTGTAGGCGTCCTCTAGACTCATCGGAACCAGCCAGCTGGGGAACAGTCGTGGGGCTGAAGGTGGGGGGTCCGCATCCAGCATGCCGGGAATGTAAAGATCTGGCAGCAGAGTGAGATATGGCTTCCGTCTGCTTCTTCACCGTGGAGAACTGCTGGGCGAAGTCCTTGACGGTGTCACCGAAGAGGCCGAACTGGAAGCCCACGCTGGCGGCGGCCCGAGAAAGCATGTTGGTCATCTGAGCGTCAGCCTCAGCCTGGGCGTACTTGTCCGAAGGCAGCAGCCCAGGGGAGTCATCCGCATGAGACGCTGCGCTCTCTGATGCAGCGGCGAGCTTATCCACTTCGAGCTCTAGAGGATAAGCAGGCTGGCTGTGAGGCGAGCCGCTATTGCCTTGAGCACGGATGGAAGTCAACGAGCGTGCTGGGGGGTGGGTGGTCCGAGGGGGCGTACCCGTATCCCCAGATCACCTCCATCGCCAACCGCAGCGTCCTCAATCCCGTGGGAAGGAGGAGCAATGCGGGGGGCGGCTGGATTGGCGTGCTTTCTATTGAAAGCGAGCCGCGACCGCAACGTTGCTATGGTTATGCCCTCGCAATGAGAGCATGAACCATCCATAAACGCTGCCTCGGTGTGATCGCTGCCCAGACACACGAGACAACGCCTGTGGCCGTCTGAAGCGGAGAGCACTCTACTGCATCCAGGAACTACACAGGGTCGGAATGGCATCTTTATAAAGACGCGTCCTGAAAAGGACGTTCAACGCTGCTGTGTATTGCTCTAATAGAGGAAAAACACTCTTTTAAAAGAAATATCACTCTTTTAATATGCTCTGTGCTGTCAAAGCGACCAGGGGCAAACTGCACTGCCGTGCAAGGAAAAAGAAAGCCACTGTAGTGCGCCGTAGATCTGGAGGCGTCGGTCGTGACACGGACACGTCGGGACACCTGCTGTAAGGGTACTCCTGCCTGTAAAAAGCAGTGGTCTGTCCAGGGTTTGAATGTTTGGCGGCAGGCAGGGGTGATCGTCACATGATGCGTGCCGCGGCACCATGCTCGTCTCGGGATTCGGGTCTGAAGCCAGTGCTGAAGCGGTCTGATATGCATCAACCCCAGCGGTGCAACCGCTGCGGAGGATGCCATATGCCCCAGGAGCCTCTGGAAACATTTTAAAGGGACTGATGTGCCTGGCCTGAGAGTGGCGAGACATCTCAGCACTGACTGCGCACACTTGTTGGTGAGACGTGCTGACATTGAGACCGAGTCTAACTTCATGCCGAGAAAAGAGATGCTCTGAACCGGGAAGGGACAAGGAAAGGATGCTCTGACAAGGAAAAAGAAAGCCACTGTAGTGTGCCGTAGATCCAACAGCAGAGAGCGTCAGAGGAACAGGAATGTGTGTGTGACTCGCAGCTCGCTGCAGTACAACCATTGGCTCTGAAGAAAATTTCTGAATAAACTCGACGTATTTCCCCACTTTTATTCCCATATTTCCGGGGGCAGGGTATGCAAATACTGTCTGCCAACTTCTCATTGGCCTTTTTTCATAGATCAGAGGCATATTCGGCACTCAAGAGAGACCCCTAGTGTCGCTTCTTCGACACAACGTCGAAGTGAGTGACAGATGGGGAACTTCTAATATAGGAAAACGGGCAGCTGAAGCATGAACTTGATAAATGCAAAATCACAGACAATTGATTGAAACCAATTGAAAATGGATGATAATGTTAAAGTAAAATATTACACTGGACTTCCAAGCTATGCCATTTGTCAGGTTTTCAGCCTTTTCAGATGATCCTTCTTACCTTCATGTGTCTTAGATTAGATCTGTCAATCCAGCAAATCGCCCATATATTCAGTGTGCACGAGCAACTGTTAGTACTTGGAAACGGTGAGTATTTTGTACTCACGCTTGTCTCCACTAGTTCATTGGCCAGACAGAGAGAGTTTGCAAGTCAGTATGCCGCACCAGTTTGTGGAGACGTTTGTGGAAATCGTGTTGCTGCCATTGTGGACTGCTTTGACCTTTTTAAAGAAAGACCATCAAATTTTCAGGCAAGGGCACATACATTTTCAAACGCAGTCACACACTGAAATACCTCATATGCATTACCCCACAAGGAGAAATTTCTTTCATCTCCAAAGGGTGAGGTGGCCGCACTAGTGACAAACGAATAACTGAGAACTGTGGTTTTCTAGAAAAACTACTACCAGGTGAAATAGTATTAGTGGATCGAGGGTTTGACATAAAAGAGAGTGTGGGATTGTGTGCTAAGGTAAAAATACCAGCATTTACAAAGGGGTAACATCAGTTGGAAGCAAAGGATGTGGAGGAAATGAGACACATTGCACATCCATGTTGAGAGAATTACTGGTGTTGCAACAAATATAAAATCATGTCTTCAACTATTCCTGTCAGTAAGATTCTGCCATGTGAGGGTGAGAATGTGACATTTTTAGGCAACATTTTTACAGTTTGCTTTGGTAAACATGTGTCCAAGTTTGCTTAAAAAGTGATTGCTTAAAAAGTACACTGCAGCCTTGTGAATTTGCATTCTTCACATTGATCAGTTTTTACAATAATAAATGTTTTTACATTCCTTGCTTCTATTGTTTGTGAAACAAATGTACATATGAAATGAACATTATAAAGATTTGAAATGAACCCATATTATTTCTTCAAAAACAAGGATTTAATGAGCAACAAATTGCATAAATAAAAATATAATGTTATAATGTAATAGCATATTTTGCTTTGCGTTGGCATTCAGTTTGTCCCGGTAGGGCCTACTTTCTTTCTCTTTTCCCTTCACCATATAATTTGTATTAAACATGCGTTCACACAAGAGGTGGCGAGAGCGTCAAATCGACCGGAAGTAATTCATTTTCTATGGCAGCCAGCGTCTCTCGGCGGCAAGAAGCGGCGCGCCGAGTCTTGGGCGGTGTGGGCGTCAGAGGAATGTTCAAGTGCAGCCAACATTATGGTAATGAGCTTTGACGCGGTTCAGCGGCAACCTATTGGAATATAGAAGTGCTCCACTCTAGTGAAGTCTAGAGAACACAACCATGTAAACTTTGGTTCCCACCAAACATTAGATCCGAAAGACAAAATGGAGGAGAAACTGATTATTGCCGTGGCGGGTTTCCCAGTATATGATCTGTCCCTGTTTGCTTACAGGGATATAAATTTTAAAAAACGATACGTGGACAAAAGTGTCTGAAATTGTTGGTGTGCCAGCTGAGTCGATGAAGTGGATATTATGGTTTATATAATATTATATATAAAATATTGCATGCTCAATTTGGCACCATAGCATGCAAAACCGTGCTGCCTGATCAATCGGTCGCACAATCTGTAATAATATACAAAACAATAATAATATAAATATATAAAATAAATAACATGCATAATAGGAAAATATATTATTAGTGGTGCTTGCCAAAGGCAAAGCATCACTAGTGTTCTCTTGCATACTTATTATTCTTTTTATTAGTGGTGCTTGCCAAAGGCAAAGCATCACTAGTGTTCTCTTGCATACTTATTCTTCTTATTAGTGGAGCTTGCCAAAGGCAAAGCATCACTAGTGTTCTATTGCATACTTATTATTCTTTTTAGTGGTGCTTGCCAAAGGCAAGGCAACACTATTGTTATTGCTCATACTTATTATTATTTGTGGTGCTTGCCAAAGGCAAGGCAACACTATTGTTATTGTTCATACTTATTATTAGTGGTGCTTGCCAAAGGCAAGGCAACACTATTGTTATTGCTCATACTTATTATTATTTTTATTTTTAGTGGTGCTTGCCAAAGGCAAGGCAACACTACTGTTATTGCTCATACTTATTATTAGTGGTGCTTGCCAAAGGCAAGGCAACACTATTGTTATTGCTCATACTTACATTATTTTTATTATTAGTGGTGCTTGCCAAAGGCAAGGCAACACTATTGTTATTGCTCATACTTATTATTAGTGGTGCTTGCCAAAGGCAAGGCAACACTATTGTTATTGCTCATACTTATTATTATTAGTGGTGCTTGCAAAGCAACACTATTGTAATCTCACATACTTATTAGTGGTGCTTGCAAAGCAACACGATTTTAATCTCACATACTTATTAGTGGTGCTTGCAAAGCAACACTATTGTAATCTCACATACTTATTATTCTTCTTCCGTACAAAACTTCGGCGCATAACTCGTCCCGCACCTTTTGGCGTAGACCCATGAATGAGGTATCAAATCGTGCGGCTCATTGAGGAGAGGTGTGCTATGACTTTTATAAGCGATCGGGGGTACGGTGTTCACCCCAGGGGCAAAAAATTGGGCAAAAAATCCCATTGACTTAACATTGCGCCGAACTTTGACGAGTCAGAGCGAGGATTTCGCAGAGTCATGTGATTTACCACATTTGAAGAGGCTGACAGGCTATATGAGAACATACCTCACAATGGGGTAAAAGTTGCACCCCTGGGGGGCAGGAGCTGCCCAAAGTTGCCCCAATGTTAAGTCTATGGTGTAGGACGGCCCATGAAATGTCATATTTTATTGAACATAACTCTGGATCACAGTGTCTTAGAGACAAGGGGGCGGGCTCATTTTACTCAGACGACCAATCAGTCTCTCAGGATCATTGTGAAGCTATCAAGCCACGCCCTAGCAACCATTTAGAGCACCTTAGCAACAAGTCCCATAGACTTCCACTGACAGAGATCAAAGGGATATCTCCGGACTGAATTATCATAGAAACACAAGGGTGGTCTCGTTTGACTTGGGGCAGTAAAACAGCCAATCATCAATCCCCTCAACACTTCCTAGACCCTCCCTAGCAACCATTTTCGAGCACCTTAGCAACCTAAATCCAAAGAGAGATATCTTCCATTCTGAATGTCACAAAGGCATGGGAGATGGTTTATATCATTCATACTGACAAGCAGCCTTTGGAGATTCATCATTGGCAGCTGCCAAGCCACTCCCTAGCAACAATTTAGAGCACCCTAGCAACCACATTTATTGATTTCAATTACAGTAAGATATCTTCAGATCAGAATGTCCTAGAGACATGATAGTTGCTTTGTTTTAATTGGGTGAGTAATCAATCTTCAGCTTTCATCATGTGAACTACTTAGCCACGCCCTAGCAACCATTTAAAGCACCCTAGCAACAAAAAACCATTGACATCAATTCAAAATCACTAAGATGTGTATCTTAGGATCAGAATGTCGTAGAGACTTCCGGGTTGACTTATTTCACTCAGGATGGAAAGTAGACTTGATAAATAGCACCCTGGTAACTGCCTAGCAACCAAATGGGGTTACCCTAGCAACCAAGAAACAAATCACATATCTCTGCACAAGAAAATCACAGAGACTTCCGGGTTGACTTATTTCACTCAGGATGGCAAGGAGCATTGTTGGCTGTCACCTTGGTAACTGCCTAGCAACCAGATGGGGTTACCCTAGCAACCAAGAAACAAATCACATATTTCTGCACAAGAAAATCACAGAGACTTCCGGGTTGACTTATTTCACTCAGGATGGCAAGGAGCATTGTTGCCTGTCACCTTGGTAACTGCCTAGCAACCAGATGGGGTTACCCTAGCAACCAAGAAACAAATCACATATCTCTGCACAAGAAAATCACAGAGACTTCCGGGTTGACTTATTTCACTCAGGATGGCAAGGAGCATTGTTGGCTTGCCCCTTGTTAACTGCCTAGCAACCAGATGGGGTTACCCTAGCAACCAAGTAACAAATCACACATCTCTGTACTAGAAAATCGTAGAGACTTCCGGGTTGACTTATTTCACTCAGGATGGCAAGTAGCATTGGTGGCTGTCACCTTAGTAACTGCATATCAACCAGATGGGTTTCCCTAGCAACCATGGATCAACACCAATATCTCTGCACCAGAACATCCTACTGTCATGGGGGTGGCCTCTTTCAACTTTGGGCAGTAGGTGGGACATTGTGGTAAGAAATTTTGCCACAGCAAGCACCACTCACATTTTCTTCAGGAAATGTACATTCTAGTTAGTGGTGCTTGCCAAAGGCAAGGCATCACTATTGTTATTGCTCATACTTATTATTATTAGTGGTGCTTGCAAAGCAACACTATTGTAATCTCACATACTTATTTTTCTTCTTCTTCTTCTTCTTCTTCTTCTTCCGTACAAAACTTCGGCGCCTAACTCGTCCCGCAGCTTTTGGCGTAGACATATGAATGAGGTGTCAAATCGTTCGGCTCATTGAGGAGAGGTGTGCTATGACTTTTATAAGTGATCGGGGGTTCGGTGTTTGCCGCAGGGGCAAAAAATTGGGCAAAAAATCCCAGTTGACTTAACATTGCGCCAAACTTTCACGAGTCATAGCTCAGAGCGAGGATTTCACAGAGACGTGTGATTTACCACATTTGAAGAGCCTGACAGGCTCTGTGAGAACATACCTCACAATGGGGTAAAAGTTGCACCCCTTGGGGGCAGGAGCTGCCCAAATTTGCCCCAATGTTAAGTCTATGGTAGATTTTGTATTGAACATAACTCTGGATCACAGTGTCTTAGAGACAAGGGGGCGGGCTCATTTTACTCAGACGACCAATCAGTCTCTTAGGATCATTGTGAAGCTATCAAGCCACGCCCTAGCAACCATTTACAGCACCTTAGCAACAAGTCCCATAGACTTCCATTGAAAGAGATCAAAGGGATTTCTCTGGACTGAATTATCATAGAAACACGAGGGTGGTCTCGTTTGACTTGGGGCAGTAAAACAGCCAATCATGAATCCCCTCAACACTTCCTAGCCCCTCCCTAGCAACCATTTTCGAGCACCTTAGCAACCAAAATCCAAAGAGAGATATCTTCCATTCTGAATGTCACAGAAGCATGGGAGTTGGTTTATATCATTCATACTGACAAGCAGCCATTGGAGATTCATCATTGGCAGCTGCCAAGCCACTCCCTAGCAACAATTTAGAGCACCCTAGCAACCACATTTATTGATTTCAATTACAGTAAGATATCTTCAGATCAGAATGTCCTAGAGATATGATAGTTGCTTTGTTTTAATTGGGTCAGTAATCAGTCTTCATCTTTCATCATGTGAACTACTTAGCCACGCCCTAGCAACCATTTAAAGCACCCTAGCAACAAAGAACCATTGACATCCATTCAAAATCACTAAGATGTGTATCTTAGGATCAGAATGACGTAGAGACTTCCGGGTTGACTTATTTCACTCAGGATGGCAAGGAGCATTGTTTGCTGTCACCTTAGTAACTGCCTAGCAACCAGATGGGGTTACCCTAGCAACCAAGAAACAAATCACATATCTCTGCACAAGAAAATCACAGAGACTTCCGGGTTGACTTATTTCACTCAGGATGGCAAGGAGCATTGTTGGCTGTCACCTTGGTAACTGCCTAGGAACCAGATGGGGTTACCCTAGCAACCAGGAAACAAATCACATATCTCTGCACAAGAAAATCACAGAGACTTCCGGGTTGACTTATTTCACTCAGGATGGCAAGGAGCATTGTTGGCTGTCACCTTGGTAACTGCCTAGGAACCAGATGGGGTTACCCTAGCAACCAGGAAACAAATCACATATCTCTGCACAAGAAAATCACAGAGACTTCCGGGTTGACTTATTTCAATCAGAATGGCAAGGAGCATTGTTGGCTTGCCCCTTGGTAACTGCCTAGCAACCAGATGGGGTTACCCTAGCAACCAAGTAACAAATCACATATCTCTGTGCTAGAAAATCGTAGAGACTTCCGGGTTGACTTATTTTACTCAGGATGGCAAGTAGCGTTGGTGGCTGTCACCTTAGTAACTGCATATCAACCAGATGGGTTTCCCTAGCAACCACGGAACAACACCTATATCTCTGCACCAGAACATCCTACTGTCATGGGGGTGGCCTCTTTCAACTTTGGGCAGTAGGTGGGACATTGTGGTAAGAAATTCTGCCACGGCAAGCACCACTCACATTTTCTTCAGGAAATGTACATTCTAGTTTTTATTAGTGGTGCTTGCCAAAGGCAAAGCATCACTAGTGTTCTCTTGCATACTTATTAGTGGTGCTTGCCATAGGCAAAGCATCACTATTGTTCTCTTGCATACTTATTATTATTATTAGGTTGGCTTGAGAAAGCCAACTTACTGAAATCCTATTTAAACTTAATATTATTATTATTCTTCTGAGACTAAATTTCTAAATCTAACTCCTCCTAGAGCTTTTAAGCTACATGCACCAAACTCGGCACAGACCTTCAGACTAATCCCGAATAGTGTGCTATATCTTTTCTAACTGATTGGACTTACGGTTTTCCTAAAAATGACGATCAAAACTCGGAAAAACTCCCATTGACTTAACATTGCGGAATGTTCAGAAATTTAAATCCCAACTGACGTTTTCACACACACAGACAAAAAAGGGCCTGTCAGCCCTGCGTCTCTCCCTCTCTCTCTCCCTCAGAGGATTTATTTTATCAAGCAGCCAATAAGTAATGACCTAAAATCTTCATAGCCACAGTATAGTAGCTTCCAGGTTGACTTTGTTCACTCAGTATGGAAAGGAGGCTTGATAAGTATCACCCTGGTAACTGCATAGCAACCAGACAGGGTTACCCTAGCAACCAAATAACAAATCACATATTTCTGCACCAGAAAATCATACAGACTTCCTGTTTCACTTATTTCACTCAGGATGGAAAGTAGCCTTGATATGTATCACTCTGGTAACTGCCTAGCAACCAGATGGGGTTACCCTAGCAACCAAGTAACAAATCACATATCTCTGCACCAGAAAATCATACTGACGTCCTGTTTCACTTATTTCACTCAGGATGGAAAGTAGCCTTGATATGTATCACTCTGGTAACTGCCTAGCAACCAGATGTGATTACCCTAGCAACCAAGTAACAAATCACATATCTCTGCAACAGAAAATCATAGAGACTTCCGGGTTGACTTTATTCACTCAGGATGGAAAGTAGCCTTGATATGTATCACTCTGGTAACTGCCTAGCAACCAGATATGGTTACCCTAGCAACCAAGTAACAAATCATATATATTTGAACCAGAACATCGTAGAGACTTCCTGTTTCACATATTTCACTCAGGATTGCAAGGAGCCTTATGAGTATCACTTTGGTAACTAACTAGCAACCAGACGGGGTTACCCTAGCAACCAAGTAACAAATCACATATCTTTGAACCAGAACATCATAGAGACTTAGGGGTTGACATATTTCACACAGGATTGCAAGGAGCCTTATGAGTATCACTTTGGTAACTGCCTAGCAACCAGATGTGTTTACCCTAGCAATAAAGTAACAAATCACATATCTCTGCACCAGAAAATCGTAGAGACTTCCTGTTTCACTTATTTCACTCAGGATGGAAAGTAGCCTTGATATGTATCACTCTGGTAACTGCCTAGCAACCAGATGCGGTTACCCTAGCAACCAAGTAACAAATCACATATCTCTGCAACAGAAAATCGTAGAGACTTCCGGGTTGACATAATTCACTCAGGATGGAAAGGAGGCTTGATAAGTATCACCCTGGTAACTGCATAGCAACCAGATGGGGTTACCCTAGCAACCATGTAACAAATAACATATCTTTGAACCAGAAAATCATAAAGACTTAGGGGTTGACATATTTCACACAGGATTGCAAGGAGCCTTATGAGTAACACGTTGGTAACTGCATAGCAACCAGATGTGGTTACCCTAGCAACCAAGTAACAAATCACATATCTTTGAACCAGAAAATCATAAAGACTTAGGGGTTGACATATTTCACACAGGATTGCAAGGAGCCTTATGAGTAACACGTTGGTAACTGCCTAGCAACCAGATGGGGTTACCCTAGCAACCAAGTAACAAATCACATATCTCTGCACCAGAAAATCGTATACACTTCCTGTTTGAATTATTTCACTCAGAATGGAAAGTAGCCTTGATATGTATCACTCTGGTAACTGCCTATCAACCAGATATGGTTACCCTAGCAACCAAGTAACAAATCACATATCTATGCAAAAGAAAATCGTAGAGACTTCCAGGTTGACTTTATTCACTCAGAATGAAAAGGAGGCTTGATAAGGATCACCCTGGAAACTGCCTAGCAACCAGATTGGGTTACCCTAGCAACCAAGTAAAAAATAATATATCTATCTATCTGTCTATCTATCTATCTTTCTGAGGGTCAATATCTATCTGTCTATCTATCTATCTATCTATCTGAGGGTCAATATCTATCTATCTATCTGTGGGTCATACTCTATCTATCTATCTATCTATCTATCTATCTATCTATCTATCTATCTATCTATCTATCTATCTATCTGTGGGTCATACTCTATCTATCTATCTATTTATCTATCTATCTATCTATCTAAGGGTCAATGACTATCTATCTATCTATCTATCTATCTATCTATCTATCTATCTATCTATCTGTCTATCTGTCTATCTATCTATCTATCTATCTATCTATCTATCTATCTATCTGTGGGTCATACTCTATCTATCTATCTATCTATCTATCTTTCTGAGGGTCAATATCTATCTATCTATCTATCTATCTATCTATCTATCTATCTATCTATCTATCTATCTGAGGGTCAATAACTATCTATCTATCTATCTGTGGGTCATACTCTATCTATCTATCTATCTATCTATCTATCTATCTATCTATCTATCTATCTATCTAAGGGTCAATGACTATCTATCTATCTATCTATCTATCTATCTATCTGAGGATCAATATCTATCTATCTATCTATCTATCTATCTATCTATCTATCTATCTATCTATCTATCTATCTATCTATCTATCTATCTGAGGGTCAATATCTATCTATCTATCTATCTATCTATCTATCTATCTGTGGGTCATACTCTATCTATCTATCTGTCTATCTATCTATCTGAGGGTCAATATCTATCTATCTATCTATCTATCTATCTATCTATCTATCTATCTATCTATCTATCTATCTATCTATCTATCTATCTGAGGGTAAATATCTATCTATGTATCTATCTATCTATCTATCTATCTGATGGTCAATATCTATCTATCTATCTATCTATCTATCTATCTATCTATCTATCTATCTGTGGGTCATACTCTATCTGTCTATCTGTCTATCTATCTATCTGATGGTCAATATCTATCTATCTATCTATCTATCTATCTATCTATCTATCTATCTATCTATCTATCTATCTATCTATCTATCTATCTATCTATTTGATAGACTGAATGGTTTTATAATCTCTAAACTTTGAACTTTGAAAACTACTACTTATAATTACATCAAACTAAAAACCTTAAATCTTCAAACTTTTACAACTACTTCAAACTTTATGCTAGGCTTTCTCAAGCCAACCTAAAGTTTGTACTCAAACTTTTTAATCTAGTTAGTGGTGCTTGCAAAGCAACACTATTGTAATCTCACATACTTATTTTTCTTCTTCTTCTTCTTCTTCTTCTTCTTCCGTACAAAACTTCGGCGCCTAACTCGTCCCGCACCTTTTGGCATAGACCCATGAATGAGGTGTCAAATCGTGCGGCTCATTGAGGAGAGGTGTGCTATGACTTTTATAAGCGATCGGGTGTACGATGTTCGCACAGCGGACGAAAAAGCGGCCAAAAATGTCCCATTGACTTTACATTGCGGAATGTTCAGAAATTTAAATCCCAACTGACATTTTCACACACACAGACAAAAAAGGGCCTGTCAGCCCTGCGTGTCTCTCTCTCTCTCCCTCAGAGGATTTCTTTTATCAAGCAGCCAATAAAAATCTTCATAGCCACAACATAAAACATGCTAAAAATGTGCTAGCATCATGCTAACATATGCTGGCATCGCCTAGCGAAGTGCTAAAACATGCTAAAAACATGCTAGCAACATGTTAAAACATATTAGTATTGCATAGCGAAGTGCTAAAACATGCTAAAAACATGCTAGCAACATGCTAAAACATATTAGTATTGCATAGCGAAGTGCTAAAACATGCTAAAAATGTGCTAGCAACATGCTAAAACATACTGGTATCGCATAGCGAAGTGCTAAAACATGCTAAAAACGTGCTAGCATTATGCTAACACATGCTGGTATCGCCTAGCAAAGTGCTAAAACATGCTAAAAACGTGCTAGCATCATGCTAACATATGCTGGCATCGCCTAGCGAAGTGCTAAAACATGCTAAAAACATGCTAGCAACATGCTAAAACATATTAGAATTGCATAGCGAAGTGCTAAAACATGCTATAAACATGCTAGCAACATGCTAAAACATACTAGTATCGCATAGCGAAGTACTAAAACATGCTAAAAATATGCTAGCATCATGCTAACATATGCTGGCTTCGGCTAGCGAAGTACTAAAACATGCTAAAAATGTGCTAGCATCATGCTAACACATGCTGGCATCGCCTAGATAAGTGCTAAAACATGCTAAAAACGTGCTAGCAACATGCTAACACATACTAGTATCGCATAGTGAAGTACTAAATCATGCTAAAAATGTGCTAGCATCATGCTAACACATGCTGGCATCGCCTAGATAAGTGCTAAAACATGCTAAAAACGTGCTAGCAACATGCTAACACATACTAGTATCGCATAGTGAAGTACTAAAACATGCTAAAAATGTGCTAGCATCATGCTAACACATGTTGGCATCGCCTAGCGAAGTGTTAAAACATGCTAAAGCGTGCTAGCATTATGCTAATACATGTTAGCATTGCCTAGGGAATTGTTAAAACATGCTAAAAATGTGCTAGCATCATGCTAACACATGTTAGCATTGCCGAGGGCATTGCTAAAACATGTTAAAAATGTGCTAGCATCATGCTAACACATGTTAGCATTGCCAAACGAAGTGCTAAAACATGCTAAAAACGTGCTAGTATCATGCTAACACATGCTAGCTTCACCTAGCGAAGTGCTAAAACATTCTAAAAACGTGCTACCATCATGAAAAACACGTGTTAGCAACATTCTATGACCTTTATTTTAGTGCTTAGAAACAAGTTAGAAAATACTATTTGACGAGTTTTGCCATGGCAAGCACCACTCACATTTTCTTCAGGAAATGTACATTCTAGTTATAATTATTATTATTCCACACATAGTTTGGCGCGCTACTCCTCCCGCAGCTTTTGTCACAGACCCCTGAGTGAGGCATCAAATCGTGCGGCTCATTGAGGAGAGGTGTGCTATATCTTTTCTAAGCGATCGGGTGTACGATGTTCGAACAGCGGACGAAAAAGCGGCCAAAAAAGTCCCATTGACTTTACATTGCGGAATGTTCAGAAATTTAAATCCCAACTGACATTTTCACACACACAGACAAAAAAGGGCCTGTCAGCCCTGCGTCTCTCTCTCTCTCTCCCTCAGAGGATTTCTTTTATCAAGCAGCCAATAAAAATCTTCATAGCCACACCCTAAAACATGCTAAAAATGTGCTAGCATCATGCTAACATATGCTGGCATCATCTAGTGAAGTGCTAAAACATGCTATAAACGTGTTAGCAACATGCTAACACATGTTGGCATCGCCTAGCGAAGTGCTAAAACATGCTAAAAACGTGATAACAACATGCTAACACATGCTAGTATTACCTAGCGAAGTGTTAAAACATGCTAAAAACGTGTTAGCATCATGCTAACACATGCTGGCATTGCCTAGCAAAGTGCTAAAACATGTTAAAACGTGCTAGCATTATGCTAATGCATGTTAGCATTGCTTAGGGGATTTCTAAAACATGTTAAAAACGTGCTAGCATCATGCTAACACATGTTAGCATCGCCTAGCGAAGTGCTAAAACATGCTAAAAACATGCTAGTATCATGCTAACATATGCTAGCTTCACCTAGCGAAGTGCTAAAATATGTTAAAACGTGCTAGAATTATGCTAATGCATGTTAGCATTGCTTAGTGGATTGCTAAAACATGTTAAAAACATGCTAGCATCATGCTAACACATGTTAGCATTGCCAAACAAAGTGCTAAAACATGCTAAAAACGTGCTAGTATCATGCTAACACATGCTAGCTTCACATAGCGAAGGGCTAAAACATTCTAAAAACGTGCTACCATCATGAAAAACACGTGTTAGCAACATTCTATGACCTTTATTTTAGTGCTTAGAAACAAGTTAGAAAATGCTATTTGACGAGTTTTGCCACGGCAAGCACCACTCACATTTTCTTCAGGAAATGTACATTCTAGTTATTATTATAATAATAATTATTATTATTTTTCCACACAAAGTTTGGAGCCCTACTCCTCCTGCAGATTTTGTCACAGACCCCTGAGTGAGGCATCAAATCGTGCGGCTCATTGAGGAGATGTGTGCTATATCTTTTCTAAGTGATCGGGTGTACGATGTTCGAACAGCGGACGAAAAAGCGGCCAAAAAAGTCCCATTGACTTTACATTGCGGAATGTTCATAAATTTAAATCCCAACTGACATTTTCACACACACAGACAAAAAAGGGCCTGTCAGCCCTGCGTCTCTCTCTCTCTCTCCCTCAGAGGATTTCTTTTATCAAGCAGCCAATAAAAATCTTCATAGCCACACCCTAAAACATGCTAAAAATGTGCTAGCATCATGCTAACATATGCTGGCATCACCTAGCGAAGTGCTAAAACATGCTATAAACGTGTTAGCAACATGCTAACACATGCTAGCATCGCCTAGCGAAGTGCTAAAACATGCTAAAAACGTGCTCGCAACATGCTAACACATGTTGGCATCGCCTAGCGAAGTGCTAAAACATGCTAAAAACATGCTAACAACATGCTAACACATGCTAGTATTGCCTAGCGAAGTGTTAAAACATGTTAAAAACGTGTTAGCATCATGCTAACACATGCTGGCATTGCCTAGCAAAGTGCTAAAACATGTTAAAATGTGCTAGCATTATGCTAATGCATGTTAGCATTGCTTAGGGGATTGCTAAAACATGTTGAAAACATGCTAGCATCATGCTAACACATGTTAGCATCGCCTAGCGAAGTGCTAAAACATGCTAAAAACATGCTAGTATCACGCTAACACATGCTGGCATTGCCTAGCAAAGTGCTAAAACATGTTAAAACATGCTAGCATTATGCTAATGCGTATTAGCATTGCTTAGGGGATTGATAAAACTAGTTAAAAACGTGCTAGCATCATGCTAACACATGTTAGCATCGCCTAGCGAAGTGCTAAAACATGCTAAAAAAGTGCTAGTATCATGCTAACACATGCTGGCATTGCCTAGCAAAGTGCTAAAACATGTTAAAACGTGCTAGCATTATGCTAACACATATTAGCATTGCCAAACTAAGTGCTAAAACATGCTAAAAACGTGCTAGTATCATGCTAACACATGATATCTTCACCTAGCGAAGTGCTAAAACATTCTAAAAACGTCCTACCATCATGAAAAACACGTTAGCAACATTCTATGACCTTTATTTTAGTGCTTAGAAACAAGTTAGAAAATGCTATTTGACGAGTTTTGCCACGGCAAGCACCACTCACATTTTCTTCAGGAAATGTACATTCTAGTTAGTGGTGCTTGCAAAGCAACACTATTGTAATCTCACATACTTATTAGTGGTGCTTGCAAAGCAACACTATTGTAATCTCACATACTTATTAGGTTGGCTTGAGAAAGCCAACTTACTGAAATCCTATTTAAACTTATTATTATTATTATTATTAGGTTGGCTTGAGAAAGCCAACTTACTGAAATCCTATTTAAACTTATTATTATTATTATTATTATTATTATTATTCTGAGACTAAATTTCTAAATGTAACTGCTCCTAGAGCTTTTAAGCTACATGCACCAAACTCGGCACAGACCTTCAGACTAATCCCGAATAGTGTGATATATCTTTTCTAACTGATCGGACTTACGGTTTTCCTAAAAATGACGATCAAAACTCGGAAAAACTCCCATTGATTAACATTGCGGAATGTTCAGAAATTTAAATCCCAACTGACGTTTTCACACACACAGACGAAAAAGGGCCTGTCAGCCCTGCGTCTCTCCCTCTCTCTCTCCCTCAGAGGATTTCTTTTATCAAGCAGCCAATAAGTAATGACCTAAAATCTTCATAGCCACAGTATAGTAGCTTCCAGGTTGACTTGATTCACTCAGTATGGAAAGGAGGCTTGATAAGTATCACCCTGGTAACTGCATAGCAACCAGACAGGGTTACCCTAGCAACCAAATAACAAATCACATATTTCTGCACCAGAAAATCATACAGACATCCTGTTTCACTTATTTCACTCAGGATGGAAAGTAGCCTTGATATGTATCACTCTGGTAACTGCCTAGCAACCAGATGGGGTTACCCTAGCAACCAAGTAACAAATCACATATCTCTGCACCAGAAAATCATACAGACTTCCTGTTTCACTTATTTCACTCAGGATGGAAAGTAGCCTTGATATGTATCACTCTGGTAACTGCCTAGCAACCAGATGGGGTTACCCTAGCAACCAAGTAACAAATCACATATCTCTGCACCAGAAAATCGTAGTGACTTCCTGTTTCACTTATTTCACTCAAGATGGAAAGTAGCCTTGATATGTATCACTCTGGTAACTGCCTGGCAACCAGATGTGATTACCCTAGCAACCAAGTAACAAATCACATATCTCTGCAACAGAAAATCAGAGAGACTTCCGGGTTGACTTATTTCACTCAGGATGGAAAGTAGCCTTGATATGTATCACTCTGGTAACTGCCTAGCAACCAGATGTGATTACCCTAGCAACCAAGTAACAAATCACATATCTCTGCAACAGAAAATCAGAGAGACTTCCGGGTTGACTTATTTCACTCAGGATGGAAAGTAGCCTTGATATGTATCACTCTGGTAACTGCCTAGCAACCAGATGTGATTACCCTAGCAACCAAGTAACAAATCACATATCTCTGCAACAGAAAATCATAGAGACTTCCGGGTTGACTTTATTCACTCAGGATGGAAAGTAGCCTTGATATGTATCACTCTGGTAACTGCCTAGCAACCAGACGGGGTTACCCTAGCAACCAAGTAACAAATCACATATCTCTGCACCAGAAAATCGTAGAGACTTCCTGTTTCACTTATTTCACTCAGGATGGAAAGTAGCCTTGATATATATCCCTCTGGTAACTGCCTAGCAACCAGATGCGGTTACCCTAGCAACCAAGTAACAAATCACATATCTTTGAACCAGAACATCGTAGAGACTTAGGGGTTGACATATTTCACACAGGATTGCAAGGAGCCTTATGAGTATCACCTTAGTAACTGCATAGCAACCAGATGGGTTTACCCTAGCAACCAACTAACAAATCACATATCTCTGCACCAGAAAATCGTAGAGACTTCCGGGTTGACATAATTCACTCAGGATGGAAAGGAGGCTTGATAAGTATCACTCTGGTAACTGCCTAGCAACGACAAGGGCTTACCCTAGCAACCAAGTAACAAATCACATAACTCTGCACCAGAAAATCGTAGAGACTTCCTGTTTCACTTATTTTACTCAAGATGGAAAGTAGCCTTGATATATATCACTCTGGAAACTGCCTATCAACCAGATATGGTTACCCTAGCAACCAAGTAAGAAATCACATATCTATGCAACAGAAAATCATAGAGACTTCCGGGTTGACTTTATTCACTCAGAATGAAAAGGAGGCTTGATAAGGATCACCCTGGAAACTGCCTAGCAACCAGATTGGGTTACCCTAGCAACCAAGTAAAAAATGATATATCTATCTGTCTATCTGTCTATCTATCTATCTATCTATCTTTCTGATGGTCAATATCTATCTATCTATCTATCTATCTATCTATCTATCTATCTGAGGGTCAATATCTATCTATCTATCTATCTATCTAACTATCTGCGGGTCAATAACTATCTATCTATCTATCTATCTGTGGGTCATACTCTATCTATCTATATCTCAGGGTCAATGACTATCTGTCTATCTATATATCTGACAGTCTCTATCTATCTATCTAAGGGTCAATGACTATCTATCTATCTATCTATCTGAGGGTCAATATCTATCTATCTATCTATCTATCTATCTATCTATCTATCTATCTATCTATCTATCTATCTATCTATCTATCTAACTATCTGCGGGTCAATAACTATCTATATATCTATCTGTGGTTCATACTCTATCTATCTATATCTCAGGGTCAATAACTATCTATCTATCTATATATCTGACGGTCAATATCTATCTATCTATCTATCTAAGGGTCAATGACTATCAATCTATCTTTCTATCTTTCTATCTATCTATCTATCTATCTATCTATCTATCTGAGGGTCAATATCTATCTATCTATCTGAGGATCAATATCTATCTATCTATCTATCTATCTAATGGTCAATATCTATCTATCTATCTATCTATCTATCTATCTATCTATCTATCTGATGGTCAATAACTATCTATCTATCTATCTATCTGAGGGTCAATATCTATCTATCTATCTATCTATCTATCTATCTATCTGAGGGTCAATATCTATCTATCTATCTATCTATCTATCTATCTATCTATCTATCTATCTATCTATCTGAGGGTCAATATCTATCTATCTATCTATCTATCTATCTGAGGGTCAATATCTATCTATCTATCTATCTATCTATCTATCTATCTATCTATCTATCTATCTATCTATCTATCTATCTAATCTATTTGATAGACTGAATGGTTTTATAATCTCTAAACTTTGAACTTTGAAAACTACTACTTATAATTACATCAAACTAGAAACCGTAAATCTTCAAACTTTTACAACTACTTCAAACTTTATGCTAGGCTTTCTCAAGCCAACCTAAAGTTTGTACTCAAACTTTTTAATCTAGTTAGGTTGGCTTGAGAAAGCCAACTTACTGAAATCCTATTTAAACTTATTATTATTAGGTTGGCTTGAGAAAGCCAACTTACTGAAATCCTATTTAAACTTATTATTAGGTTGGCTTGAGAAAGCCAACTTACTGAAATCCTATTTAAACTTATTATTAGGTTGGCTTGAGAAAGCCAACTTACTGAAATCCTATTTAAACTTATTATTATTAGGTTGGCTTGAGAAAGCCAACTTACTGAAATCCTATTTAAACTTATTATTATTATTATTATTCTTCTGAGACTAAATTTCTAAATCTAACTCCTCCTAGAGCTTTTAAGCTACATGCACCAAACTCGGCACAGACCTTCAGACTAATCCCGAATAGTGTGCTATATCTTTTCTAACTGATCGGACTTACGGTTTTCCTAAAAATGACGATCAAAACTCGGAAAAACTCCCATTGATTAACATTGCGGAATGTTCAGAAATTTAAATCCCAACTGCCGTTTTCACACACACAGACAAAAAAGGGCCTGTCAGCCCTGCGTCTCTCTCTCTCTCTCCCTCAGAGGATTTATTTTATCAAGCAGCCAATAAGTAATGACCTAAAATCTTCATAGCCACAGTATAGTAGCTTCCAGGTTGACTTGATTCACTCAGTATGGAAAGGAGGCTTGATAAGTATCACCCTGGTAACTGCATAGCAACCAGACAGGGTTACCCTAGCAACCAAATAACAAATCACATATTTCTGCACCAGAAAATCATACAGACTTCCTGTTTCACTTATTTCACTCAGGATGGAAAGTAGCCTTGATATGTATCACTCTGGTAACTGCCTAGCAACCAGATGGGGTTACCCTAGCAACCAAGTAACAAATCACATATCTCTGCACCAGAAAATCGTAGTGACTTCCTGTTTCACTTATTTCACTCAAGATGGAAAGTAGCCTTGATATGTATCACTCTGGTAACTGCCTAGCAACCAGATGTGATTACCCTAGCAACCAAGTAACAAATCACATATCTCTGCAACAGAAAATCATAGAGACTTCCGGGTTGACTTTATTCACTCAGGATGGAAAGTAGCCTTGATATGTATCACTCTGGTAACTGCCTAGCAACCAGACGGGGATACCCTAGCAACCAAGTAACAAATCACATATCTCTGCACCAGAAAATCGTAGAGACTACCTGTTTCACTTATTTCACTCAGGATGGAAAGTAGCCTTGATATGTATCACTCTGGTAACTGCATAGCAACCAGACAGGGTTACCTTAGCAACCAAGTAACAAATCACATATCTTTGAACCAGAACATCGTAGAGACTTAGGGGTTGACATATTTCACACAGGATTGCAAGGAGCCTTATGAGTATCACTTTGGTAACTGCCTAGCAACCAGATGTGTTTACCCTAGCAACCAAGTAACAAATCACATATCTCTGCACCAGAAAATCATAGAGACTTCCTGTTTCACTTATTTCACTCAGGATGGAAAGTAGCCTTGATATGTATCCCTCTGGTAACTGCCTAGCAACCAGATGCGGTTACCCTAGCAACCAAGTAACAAATCACATATCTTTGAACCAGAACATCGTAGAGACTTAGGGGTTGACATATTTCACACAGGATTTCAAGGAGCCTTATGAGTATCACCTTAGTAACTGCCTAGCAACCAGATGGGGTTACCCTAGCAACCAAGTAACAAATCACATATCTCTGCACCAGAAAATCGTAGAGACTTCCGGGTTGACATAATTCACTCAGGATGGAAAGGAGGCTTGATAAGTATCACTCTGGTAACTGCTTAGCAACGACAAGGGCTTACCCTAGCAACCAAGTAACAAATCACATAACTCTGCACCAGAAAATCGTAGAGACTTCCTGTTTCACTTATTTTACTCAAGATGGAAAGTAGCCTTGATATATATCACTCTGGTAACTGCCTATCAACCAGATATGGTTACCCTAGCAACCAAGTAACAAATCACATATCTATGCAACAGAAAATCATAGAGACTTCCGGGTTGACTTTATTCACTCAGAATGAAAAGGAGGCTTGATAAGGATCACCCTGGAAACTGCCTAGCAACCAGATTGGGTTACCCTAGCAACCAAGTAAAAAATGATATATCTATCTGTCTATCTGTCTATCTATCTATCTATCTATCTATCTATCTATCTATCTATCTTTCTGATGGTCAATATCTATCTATCTATCTATCTATCTATCTATCTATCTGAGGGTCAATATCTATCTATCTATCTATCTAACTATCTGCGGGTCAATAACTATCTATCTATCTATCTGTGGGTCATACTCTATCTATCTATATCTCAGGGTCAATGACTATCTGTCTATCTATATATCTGACGGTCAATATCTATCTATCTATCTATCAAAGAGTCAATGACTATCTATCTATCTATCTATCTATCTATCTATCTATCTATCTATCTATCTTTCTGAGGGTCAATATCTATCTATCTATCTATCTATCTGTGGTTCATACTCTATCTATATATATCTCAGGGTCAATGACTATCTATCTATCTATATATCTGACGGTCAATATCTATCTATCTATCTAATGGTCAATGACTATCAATCTATCTTTCTATCTTTCTATCTTTCTATCTATCTATCTATCTATCTATCTATCTATCTGAGGGTCAATATCTATCTATCTATCTGAGGATCAATATCTATCTATCTATCTATCTATCTATCTATCTATCTATCTATCTAATGGTCAATATCTATCTATCTATCTATCTATCTATCTATCTATCTATCTATCTATCTATCTATCTATCTATCTATCTATCTATCTATCTATATATCTATCTGATGGTCAATAACTATCTATCTATCTATCTATCTATCTATCTATCTATCTATCTATCTATCTATCTATCTATCTATCTATCTATCTATCTATCTATCTATCTATCTATCTATCTATCTGATGGTCAATAACTATCTATCTATCTATCTATCTATCTGAGGGTCAATATCTATCTATCTATCTATCTATCTATCTATCTATCTATCTATGGGTCATACTCTATCTATCTATCTATCTATCTATCTATCTATCTATCTGAGGGTCAATATCTATCTATCTATCTATCTATCTGAGGGTCAATATCTATCTATCTATCTATCTATCTAACTATCTGCGGGTCAATAACTATCTATCTATCTATCTGTGGGTCATACTCTATCTATCTATATCTCAGGGTCAATGACTATCTGTCTATTTATATATCTGACGGTCAATATCTATCTATCTATCTAAGAGTCAATGACTATCTATCTATCTATCTATCTATCTATATGATGGTCAATATCTATCTATCTATCTATCTATCTAACTATCTGCGGGTCAATAACTATCTATCTATCTATCTATCTATCTGTGGTTCATACTCTATCTATCTATATCTCAGGGTCAATGACTATCTATCTATCTATTTATCTGACGGTCAATATCTATCTATCTATCTAAGGGTCAATGACTATCAATCTATCTTTCTATCTTTCTATCTATCTATCTATCTATCTGAGGGTCAATATCTATCTATCTATCTGAGGATCAATATCTATCTATCTATCTATCTATCTATCTATCTATCTATCTATCTATCTATCTATCTATCTATCTATCTATCTATCTATCTAATGGACAATATCTATCTATCTATCTATCTATCTGAGGGTCAATATCTATCTATCTATCTATCTATCTATCTATCTATCTATCTATCTATCTATCTATCTATCTATCTATCTATCTATCTATCTATGGGTCATACTCTATCTATCTATCTATCTATCTATCTATCTATCTATCTATCTATCTATCTATCTATCTATCTATCTATCTATCTATCTATCTGAGGGTCAATATCTATCTATCTATCTATCTATCTAACTATCTGCGGGTCAATAACTATCTATCTATCTATCTGTGGGTCATAGTCTATCTATCTATATCTCAGGGTCAATGACTATCTGTCTATCTATATATCTGACGGTCAATATCTATCTATCTATCTAAGAGTCAATGACTATCTATCTATCTATCTATCTGATGGTCAATATCTATCTATCTATCTATCTAACTATCTGCGGGTCAATAACTATCTATCTATCTATCTATCTATCTATCTGTGGTTCATACTCTATCTATCTATATCTCAGGGTCAATGACTATCTATCTATCTATTTATCTGACGGTCAATATCTATCTATCTATCTAAGGGTCAATGACTATCAATCTATCTTTCTATCTTTCTATCTTTCTATCTATCTATCTATCTATCTGAGGGTCAATATCTATCTATCTATCTGAGGATCAATATCTATCTATCTATCTATCTATCTATCTATCTATCTATCTAATGGTCAATATCTATCTATCTATCTATCTATCTATCTATCTATCTATCTATCTATCTATCTATCTATCTGATGGTCAATAACTATCTATCTATCTATCTATCTATCTATCTATCTATCTATCTATCTGATGGTCAATAACTATCTATCTATCTATCTATCTATCTATCTATCTGAGGGTCAATATCTATCTATCTATCTATCTATCTATCTGAGGGTCAATATCTATCTATCTATCTATCTATCTGAGGGTCAATATCTATCTATCTATCTATCTATCTATCTATCTATCTATCTATCTATCTATCTATCTATCTATCTATCTATCTATCTATCTATCTATCTATCTATCTATCTATTTGATAGACTGAATGGTTTTATAATCTCTAAACTTTGAACTTTGAAAACTACTACTTATAATTACATCAAATTAGAAACCGTAAATCTTCAAACTTTTACAACTACTTCAAACTTTATGCTAGGCTTTCTCAAGCCAACCTAAAGTTTGTACTCAAACTTTTTAATCTAGTTATTAGTGGTGCTTGCAAAGCAACACTATTGTAATCTCACATACTTATTTTTCTTCTTCTTCTTCTTCTTCTTATTCTTCCGTACAAAACTTCGGCACCTAACTCGTCCCGCACCTTTTGGTGTAGACCCATGAATGAGGTGTCAAATCGAGCGGCTCATTGAGGAGAGGTGTGCTATGACTTTTATAAGCGATCGGGGGTACGGTGTTTGCCCCAGGGGCAAAAAACTGGGCAAAAAATCCCATTGACTTAACATTGAGCCGAACTTTGACGAGTCATAGCTCAGAGCGAGGATTTCACAGAGACGTGTGATTTACCACATTTGAAGAGGCTGACAGGCTCTGTGAGAACATACCTCACAATGGGGTAAAACTTTTACCCCTGGGGGGCAGGAGCTGCCCAAAGTTGCCCCAATGTAAGTCAATGGAATTTTTTGCAAAATTTTTTGGTCACAGACCCACGAATGAGGCGTCAAATCGTGCGGATTATTTGGGAATGGTGTGCTATGACTTTCATAAGCGATCGGGGGTATGGTATTTGCCCCAGGGGCAAAAAATTGGGCAAAAAATCCCATTGACTTAACATTGCGCCGAACTTTGACAAGTCATAGCTCAGAGCGAGGATATCACACAGATGTGTGATTTACCACATTTGAAGAGGCTGTCAGGCTCTGTGAGAACATACCTCACAATGGGGTAAAAGTTGCACCCCTTGGGGGCAGGAGCTGCCCAAATTTGCCCCAATGTTAAGTCTATGGTAAATTGTGTATTGAACATAACTCTGGATCACAGTGTCTTAGAGACAAGGGGGCGGGCTCATTTTACTCAGACGACCAATCAGTCTCTCCGGATCATTGTGAAGCTATCATGCCACGCCCTAGCAACCATTTACAGTACCTTAGCAACAAGTCCCATAGACTTCCATTGAAAGAGATCAAAGGGATTTCTCCGGACTGAATTATCATAGAAACACGAGGGTGGTCTCACTTGACTTGGGGCAGTAAAACAGCCAATCATGAATCCCCTCAACACTTCCTAGCCCCTCCCTAGCAACCATTTTCGAGCACCTTAGCAACCAAAATCCAAAGAGAGATATCTTCCATTCTGAATGTCACAGAAGCATGGGAGTTGGTTTATATCATTCATACTGACAAGCAGCCTTTGGTGATTCATCATTGGCAGCTGCCAAGCCACTCCCTAGCAACAATTTAGAGCACCCTAGCAACCACATTTATTGATTTCAATTACAGTAAGATATCTTCAGATCAGAATGTCCTAGAGACATGATAGTTGCTTTGTTTTCATTGGGTGAGTAACCAGTCTTCAGCTTTCATCATATGAACTACTTAGCCATGCCCTAGCAACCATTTAAAACACCCTAGCAACAAAACACCATTGACATCCATTCAAAATCACTAAGATGTGTATCTTAGGATCAGAATGTCGTAGAGACTTCCGGGTTGACTTATTTCACTCAGGATGGAAAGTAGACTTGATAAATATCACCCTGGTAACTGCCTAGCAACCAAATGGGATTACCCTAGCAACCAAGAAACAAATCACATATCTCTGCACAAGAAAATCACAGAGACTTCTGGTTTGACTTATTTCACCCAGGATGGCAAGGAGCATTGTTGCCTGTCACCTTGGTAACTGCCTAGCAACCAGATGGGGTTTCCCTAGCAACCAAGAAACAAATCACATATCTCTGCACAAGAAAATCACAGAGACTTCCGGGTTGACTTATTTCACTCAGGATGGCAAGGAGCATTGTTGGCTGTCACCTTGGTAACTGCCTAGCAACCAGATGGGGTTACCCTAGCAACCAAGAAACAAATCACATATCTCTGCACAAGAAAATCACAGAGAATTCCGGGTTGACTTGTTTCACTCAGGATGGAATGTAGACTTGATAAATATCACCCTGGTAGCTGCCTAGCAACCAGATGGGGTTATCCTAGCAACCAAGTAACAAATCACATATCTATGTACTAGAAAATCACAGAGACTTCCGGGTTCACTTATTTCACTCAGGATGGCAAGGAGCATTATTGGTTGTCACCTTGGTAACTGCCTAGCAACCAGATGGGGTTACCCTAGCAACCTAGAAACAAATCACATATCTCTGCACAAGAAAATCACAGAGACTTCCGGGTTGACTTATTTCACTCAGGATGATAAGGTGCATTGTTGCCTGTCACCTTGGTAACTGCCTAGCAACCAGATGGAGTTACCCTAGCAACCAAGAAACAAATCACATATCTATGCACAAGAAAATCACAGAGACTTCCGGGTTGACTTATTTCACTCAGGATGGCAAGGAGCATTGTTGGCTGTCACCTTGGTAACTGCCTAGCAACCAGATGGGGTTACCCTAGCAACCAAGAAACAAACCACATATCTCTGCACAAGAAAATCACAGAGACTTCCGGGTTGACTTATTTCACTCAGGATGGAATGTAGACTTGATAAATATCACCCTGGTAACTGCCTAGCAACCAGATGGGGTTATCCTAGCAACCAATTAACAAATCACGTATCTATGTACTAGAAAATCACAGAGACTTCCGGGTTGACTTATTTCACTCAGGATGGCAAGGAGCATTGTTGGCTGTCACCTTGGTAACTGCCTAGCAACCAGATGGGGTTACCCTAGCAACCAAGTAACAAATCACGTATCTATGTACTAGAAAATCACAGAGACTTCCGGGTTGACTTATTTCACTCAGGATGGCAAGGAGCATTGTTGGCTGTCACCTTGGTAACTGCCTAGCATCCAGATGGGGTTACCCTAGCAACCAAGAAACAAATCACATATCTCTGCACAAGAAAATCACAGAGACTTCCGGGTTGACTTATTTCACTCAGGATGGCAAGGAGCATTATTGCCTGTCACCTTGGTAACTGCCTAGCAACCAGATGGGGTTACCCTAGCAACCAAGAAACAAATCGCATATCTATGCACAAGAAAATCACAGAGACTTCCGGGTTGACTTATTTCACTCAGGATGGCAAGGAGCATTGTTGGCTGTCACCTTGGTAACTGCCTAGCAACCAGATGGGGTTACCCTAGCAACCAAGAAACAAATCACATATCTCTGCACAAGAAAATCACAGAGACTTCCGGGTTGACTTATTTCACTCAGGATGGCAAGGTGCATTGTTGCCTGTCACCTTGGTAACTGCCTAGCAACCAGATGGGGTTACCCTAGCAACCATGGAACAACACCAATATCTCTGCACCAGAACATACTACTGTCATGGGGGTAGCGTCTTTCAACTTTGGGCAGTAGGTGGGATATTGTGGTAAGAAATTTTGCCACGGCAAGCACCACTCACATTTTCTTCAGGAAATGTACATTCTAGTTATTATTATTCTTCTGAGACTAAATTTCTAAATGTAACTCCTCCTAGAGCTTTTAAGCTACATGCACCAAACTCGGCACAGACCTTCAGACTAATCCCGAATAGTGTGATATATCTTTTCTAACTGATCGGACTTACGGTTTTCCTAAAAATGACGATCAAAACTCGGAAAAACTCCCATTGATTAACATTGCGGAATGTTCAGAAATTTAAATCCCAACTGACGTTTTCACACGCACAGACGAAAAAGGGCCTGTCAGCCCTGCGTCTCTCCCTCTCTCTCTCCCTCAGAGGATTTCTTTTATCAAGCAGCCAATAAGTAATGACCTAAAATCTTCATAGCCACAGTATAGTAGCTTCCAGGTTTAATTGATTCACTCAGTATGGAAAGGAGGCTTGATAAGTATCACCCTGGTAACTGCATAGCAACCAAACAGGGTTACCCTAGCAACCAAATAACAAATCACATATTTCTGCACCAGAAAATCATACAGACTTCCTGTTTCACTTATTTCACTCAGGATGGAAAGTAGCCTTGATATGTATCACTCTGGTAACTGCCTAGCAACCAGATGGGGTTACCCTAGCAACCAAGTAACAAATCAAATATCTCTGCACCAGAAAATCATACAGACTTCCTGTTTCACTTATTTCACTCAGGATGGAAAGTAGCCTTGATATGTATCACTCTGGTAACTGCCTAGCAACCAGATGGGGTTACCCTAGCAACCAAGTAACAAATCACATATCTCTGCACCAGAAAATCATAGAGACTTTCTGTTTCACTTATTTCACTCAGGATGGAAAGTAGCCTTGATGTGTATTACTCTGGTAACTGCCTAGAAACCAGATGCGGTTACCCTAGCAACCAAGTAACAAATCACATATCTCTGCAACAGAAAATCGTAGAGACTTCCGGGTTGACATAATTCACTCAGGATGGATAGGAGGCTTGATAAGTATCACCCTGGTAACGGCATAGCAACCAGATGGGGTTACCCTAGCAACCAAGTAACAAATAATATATATATGCAACAGAAAATCTCTATGATTTTCTGGTGCAGAGATATGAGATTTGTTACTAGATATGTAGATATGTAAATCCCAACTGACATTTTCACACACACAGACAAAAAAGGGCCTGTCACCCCTGCGTCTCTCCCTCTCTCTCTCCATCAGAGGATTTCTTTTATCAAGCAGCCAATAAGTAATGACCTAAAATCTTCATAGCCACAGTATTGTAGCATCCAGGTTGACTTTGTTCACTCAGTATGGAAAGGAGGCTTGACAAGTATCACCCTAGTAACTGCATAGCAACCAGACAGGGTTACCCTAGCAACCAAATAACAAATCACATATCTTTGAACCAGAACATCGTAGAGACTTAGGGGTTGACATATTTCACTCAGGATTGCAAGGAGCCTTATGAGTATCACTTTGGTAACTGCCTAGCAACCAGATGGGGTTACCCTAGCAACCAAGTAACAAATCACATATCTCTGCACCAGAAAATCGTAGAGACTTCTTGTTTCACTTATTTCACTCAGGATGGAAAGTAGCCTTGATATGTATCACTCTGGTAACTGCCTAGCAACCGGATGTGGTTACCCTAGCAACCAAGTAACAAATCACATATCTCTGCAACAGAAAATTATAGAGACTTCCTGTTTCACTTATTTCACACAGGATGGAAAGTAGGCTTGATATGTATCACTCTGGTAACTGCCTAGCAACCAGATGTGGTTACCCTAGCAACCAAGTAACAAATCAAATATCTTTGAACCAGAACATCGTAGAGACTTAGGGGTTGACATATTTCACACAGGATTGCAAGGAGCCTTATGAGTATCACCTTGGTAACTGCCTAGCAACCAGATTGGGTTACCCTAGCAACCAAGTAACAAATCACATATCTCTGCACCAGAAAATCATAGAGACTTTCTGTTTCACTTATTTCACTCAGGATGGAAAGTAGCCTTGATGTGTATTACTCTGGTAACTGCCTAGAAACCAGATGCGGTTACCCTAGCAACCAAGTAACAAATCACATATCTCTGCAACAGAAAATCGTAGAGACTTCCGGGTTGACATAATTCACTCAGGATGGAAAGGAGGCTTGATAAGTATCACCCTGGTAACGGCATAGCAACCAGATGGGGTTACCCTAGCAACCAAGTAACAAATAATATATCTATGCAACAGAAAATCGTAGAGACTTCTGGGTTCACTTTATTCACTCAGAATGAAAAGGAGGCTTGATAAGGATCACCCTGGAAACTGCCTAGCAATCAGATTGGGTTACCCTAGCAACCAAGTAAAAAATAATATATCTATCTATCTGTCTATCTATCTATCTATCTTTCTGAGGGTCAATATCTATCTATCTGTCTGTCTATCTATCTATCTATCTATCTATCTATCTATCTGAGGGTCAATATCTATCTATCTATCTATCTATCTATCTATCTGTGGGTCATACTCTATCTATCTATCTATCTATCTATCTATCTATCTATCTGAGGGTCAATATCTATCTATCTATCTGTGGGTCATACTCTATCTATCTATCTATCTATCTATCTGAGGGTCAATAACTATCTATCTATCTATCTATCTATCTATCTATCTATCTATCTATCTATCTATCTATCTATCTATCTATCTATCTATCTATCTATCTATCTATCTATCTATCTATCTGTGGGTCATACTCTATCTATCTATCTATCTATCTATCTATCTATCTATCTATCTGAGGGTCAATATCTATCTATCTATCTATCTATCTGAGGATCAATATCTATCTATCTAAGGGTCAATATCTATCTATCTATCTATCTATCTATCTGAGGGTCAATAACTATCTATCTATCTATCTATCTATCTATCTATCTATCTATCTATCTATCTATCTATCTATCTATCTATCTATCTATCTATCTATCTATCTATCTAATCTATTTGATAGACTGAATGGTTTTATAATCTCTAAACTTTGAACTTTGAAAACTACTACTTATAATTACATCAAACTAAAAACAAATCTTCAAACTTTTACAACTACTTCAAACTTTATGCTAGGCTTTCTCAAGCCAACCTAAAGTTTGTACTCAAACTTTTTAATCTAGTTATTATTATTATTCTTCTGAGACTAAATTTCTAAATCTAACTCCTCCTAGAGCTTTTAAGCTACATGCAACAAACTCGGCACAGACCTTCAGACTAATCCCGAATAGTGTGCTATATCTTTTCTAACTGATCGGACTTACGGTTTTCCTAAAAATGACGATCAAAACTCGGAAAAACTCCCATTGACTTAACATTGCGGAATGTTCAGAAATTTAAATCCCAACTGACGTTTTCACACACACAGACAAAAAAGGGCCTGTCAGCCCTGCGTCTCTCCCTCTCTCTCTCCCTCAGAGGATTTATTTTATCAAGCAGCCAATAAGTAATGACCTAAAATCTTCATAGCCATAGTATAGTAGCTTCCAGGTTGACTTGATTCACTCAGTATGGAAAGGAGGCTTGATAAGTATCACCCTGGTAACTGCATAGCAACCAGACAGGGTTACCCTAGCAACCAAATAACAAATCACATATCTCTGTACCAGAAAATCATACAGACTTCCTGTTTCACTTATTTCACTCAGGATGGAAAGTAGCCTTGATATGTATCACTCTGGTAACTGCCTAGCAACCAGATGGGGTTACCCTAGCAACCAAGTAACAAATCAAATATCTCTGCACCAGAAAATCATACAGACTTCCTGTTTCACTTATTTCACTCAGGATGGAAAGTAGCCTTGATATGTATCACTCTGGTAACTGCCTAGCAACCAGATGGGGTTACCCTAGCAACCAAGTAACAAATCACATATCTCTGCACCAGAAAATCATAGAGACTTAGGGGTTGACATATTTCACTCAGGATTGCAAGGAGCCTTATGAGTATCACTCTGGTAACTGCCTAGCAACCAGATGGGGTTACCCTAGCAACCAAGTAACAAATCACATATCTCTGCAACAGAAAATCAGAGAGACTTCTGGGTTGACTTTTTTCACTCAGGATGGAAAGTAGCCTTGATTTGTATCACTCTGGTAACTGCCTAGCAACCAGATGTGATTACCCTAGCAACCAAGTAACAAATCACATATCTCTGCAACAGAAAATCAGAGAGACTTCCGGGTTGACTTTTTTCACTCAGGATGGAAAGTAGCCTTGATATGTATCACTCTGGTAACTGCCTAGCAACCAGATGTGATTACCCTAGCAACCAAGTAACAAATCACATATCTCTGCACCAGAAAATCGTAGAGACTACCTGTTTCACTTATTTCACTCAGGATGGAAAGTAGCCTTGATATGTATCACTCTGGTAACTGCATAGCAACCAGACAGGGTTACCTTAGCAACCAAGTAACAAATCACATATCTTTGAACCAGAACATCGTAGAGACTTAGGGGTTGACATATTTCACATAGGATTGCAAGGAGCCTTATGAGTATCACCTTGGTAACTGCCTAGCAACCAGATGGGGTTACCCTAGCAACCAACTAACAAATCACATATCTCTGCACCAGAAAATCGTAGAGACTTCCGGGTTGACATAATTCACTCAGGATGGAAAGGAGGCTTGATAAGTATCACCCTGGTAACTGCATAGCAACCAGATGGGGTTACCCTAGCAACCAAGTAACAAATAATATATCTCTTCACCAGAAAATCGTAGAGACTTCATGTTTGACTTATTTCACTCAGGATAGCAAGGAGTCTTGAAAAGTATCACTCTGGTAACTGCCTAGCAACGACAAGGGCTTACCCTAGCAACCAAGTAACAAATCACATAACTCTGCACCAGAAAATCGTAGAGACTTCCTGTTTCACTTATTTTACTCAAGATGGAAAGTAGGCTTGATATATATCACTCTGGTAACTGCCTATCAACCAGATATGGTTACCCTAGCAACCAAGTAACAAATCACATATCTATGCAACAGAAAATCAAAGAGACTTCCGGGTTGACTTTATTCACTCAGAATGAAAAGGAGGCTTGATAAGGATCACCCTGGAAACTGCCTAGCAACCAGATTGGGTTACCCTAGCAACCAAGTAAAAAATGATATATCTATCTGTCTATCTATCTATCTATCTATCTATCTATCTATCTATCTATCTATCTATCTATCTATCTATCTATCTATCTATCTATCTATCTATCTTTCTGAGGGTCAATATCTATCTATCTATCTATCTATCTATCTATCTATCTATCTATCTATCTATCTATCTATCTGAGGGTCAATATCTATCTATCTATCTAACTATCTGAGGGTCAATAACTATCTATCTATCTATCTGTGGGTCATACTCTATCTATCTATATCTCAGGGTCAATGACAATCTATCTATCTATATATATCTGACGGTCAATATCTATCTATCTATCTAAGGGTCAATGACTATCTATCTATCTATCTGAGGGTCAATATCTATCTATCTATCTGAGGATCAATATCTATCTATCTATCTATCGATCTATCTATCGATCTATCTATCTGATGGTCAATATCTATCTATCTATCTATCTATCTATCTATCTATCTATCTGTGGGTCATACTCTATCTATCTATCTATCTATCTATCTATCTATCTATCTGAGGGTCAATATCTATCTATCTATCTATCTATCTATCTATCTATCTATCTATCTATCTATCTATCTATCTATCTATCTATCTATCTATCCGATGGTCAATATCTATCTATCTATCTATCTATCTATCTATCTATCTATCTATCTATCGATCCATCTATCTGATGGTCAATATCTATCTATCTATCTATCTATCTATCTATCTATCTATCTATCTATCTATCTATCTATCTATCTGATGGTCAATATCTATCTATCTATCTATCTATCTATCTATCTATCTATCTATCTATCTGATAGACTGAATGGTTTTATAATCTCTAAACTTTGAACTTTGAAAACTACTACTTATAATTACATCAAACTAGAAACCATAAATCTTCAAACTTTTACAACTACTTCAAACTTTATGCTAGGCTTTCTCAAGCCAACCTAAAGTTTGTACTCAAACTTTTTAATCTAGTTAGTGGTGCTTGCCATAGGCAAAGCATCACTATTGTTCTCTTGCATACTTATTATTTTTATTATTAGTGGTGCTTGCCATAGGCAAAGCATCACTATTGTTCTCTTGCATACTTATTAGTGGTGCTTGCCATAGGCAAAGCATCACTATTGTTCTCTTGCATACTTATTAGTGGTGCTTGCCATAGGCAAAGCATCACTATTGTTCTCTTGCATACTTATCATTATTATAATTATTATTATTTTTCCACACAAAGTTTGGCGCGCTACTCCTCCTGCAGCTTTTGTCACAGACCCCTGAGTGAGGCATCAAATCGTGCGGCTCATTGAGGAGAGGTGTGCTATATCTTTTCTAAGCGATCGGGTGTACGATGTTCGAACAGCGGACGAAAAAGCGGCCAAAAAAATCCCATTGACTTTACATTGCGGAATGTTCAGAAATTTAAATCCCAACTGACTTTTTCACACACACAGACAAAAAAGGGCCTGTCAGCCCTGCGTCTCTCTCTCTGTCTCTCCCTCAGAGGATTTCTTTTATCAAGCAGTCAATAAAAATCTTCATAGCAACACCCTAAAACATGCTAAAAATGTGCTAGCATCATGCTAACACATGCTGGCATCACCTAGAGAAGTGCTAAAACATGCTAAAAACGTGCTAGCAACATGCTAACACATGTTGGCATCACCTAGCGAAGTGCTAAAACATGCTAAAAATGTGCTAAAAACATGCTAACACATGATAGTATTGCCTAGCGAAGTGTTAAAAAATGCTAAAAACGTGCTAGCATCATGCTAACACATGCTGGCATTGCCTAGCAAAGTGTTAAAACATGTTAAAACGTGCTAGCATTATGCTAATGCATGTTAGCATTGCTTAGGGGATTGCTAAAACATGTTAATAACGTGCTAGCATCATGCTAACACATGTTAGCATCGCCTAGCGAAGTGCTAAAACATGCTAAAAACGTGCTAGTATCATGCTAACACATGCTGGCATTGCCTAGCAAAATGTTAAAACATGTTAAAACATGCTAGCATTATGCTAATGCATGTTAGCATTGCTTAGGGGATTGCTAAAACATGTTAAAAACGTGCTAGCATCATGCTAACACATGTTAGCATCGCCTAGTGAAGTGCTAAAACATGCTAAAAACGTGCTAGTATTATGCTAATGCATGTTAGCATTGGTTAGGGGATTGCTACAACATGTTAAAAATGTGCTAGCATCATGCTAAAACATGTTAGCATCGCCTAGCGAAGTGCTAAAACATGCTAAAAACATGCTAGCATCATGCTAACACATGCTGGCATCGCCTAGCGAAGTGCTAAAACATGTTAAAAACTTGCTTGCATCATGCTAACACATGTTAGCATCGCCTAGCAAAGTGCTAAAACATGCTAGAAACGTGCTAGTATCATGCTAACACATGCTAGCTTCACCTAGCAAAGTGCTAAAACATGTTAAAACGTGCTAGCATTATGCTAATGCATGTTAGCATTGCTTAGGGGATTGCTAAAACATGTTAAAAACGTGCTAGCATCATGCTAACATACGTTAGCATCGCCTAGCAAAGTGCTAAAACATGTTAGAAACGTGCTAGTATCATGCTAACACATGCTAGCTTCACCTAGCAAAGTGCTAAAACATGTTAAAACGTGCTATCATTATGCTAATGCATGTTAGCGTTGCTTAGGGGATTGCTAAAACATGTTAAAAAGATGCTAGCATCATGCTAACACATGTTAGCATTGCCAAAGGAAGTGCTAAAACATGCTAAAAATGTGCTAGTATCATGCTAACACATGCTAGCTTCACCTAGCAAAGTACTAAAACATTCTAAAAACGTGCTACCATCATGAAAAACACATGTTAGCAACATTCTATGACCTTTATTTTAGTGCTTAGAAACAAGTTTGAAAATGCTACTTGACGAGTTTTGCCACGGCAAGCACCACTCACATTTTCTTCAGGAAATGTACATTCTAGTTAGTGGTGCTTGCAAAGCAACACTATTGTAATCTCACATACTTATTTTTCTTCTTCTTCTTCTTCTTCTTCTTCTTCCGTACAAAACTTCGGCACCTAACTCGTCCCGCACCTTTTGGCGTAGACCCATGAATGAGGTGTCAAATCGTGCGGCTCATTGAGGAGAGGTGTGCTATGACTTTTATAAGCGATCGGGGGTACGGTGTTTGCCCCAGGGGCAAAAAATTGGGCAAAAAATCCCATTGACTTAACATTGCGCCGAACTTTGACGAGTCATAGCTCAAAGCGAGGATTTCGCAGAGACATGTGATTTACCACATTTGAAGAGGCTGACAGGCTCTGTGAGAACATACCTCACAATGGGGTAAAAGTTCCACCCCTGGGGGGCAGGAGCTGCCCAAAGTTGCCCCAATGTAAGTCAATGGAATTTTTTTCAAAATTTTTTGGTCGAAAACCCACAAATGAGGCGTCAAATCATGCGGATTATTTGGGAATGGTGTCCTATGACTTTTATAATCGATCGGGGGTACGGTGATTGCCCCAGGGGCAAAAAATTGGGCAAAAAATCCCATTGACTTAACATTGCGCCGAACTTTGACGAGTCATAGCTCAGATCGAGGATTTCACAGAGACGTGTGATTAACCACATTTGAAGAGGCTGACAGGCTCTGTGAGAACATACCTCACAATGGGGTAAAAGTTGCACCCCTGGGGGGCATGAGCTGCCCAAAGTTGCCCCAATGTTAAGTCTATGGTAGATTTTGTATTGAACATAACTCTGGATCACAGTGTCTTAGAGACAAGGGGGCGGGCTCATTTTACTCAGATGACCAATCAGTCTCTCAGGATCATTGTGAAGCTATCAAGCCACGCCCTAGCAACCATTTAGAGCACCTTAGCAACAACTCCCATAGACTTCCATTGAAAGAGATCAAAGGGATATCTCTGGACTGAATTATCATAGAAACACGAGGGTGGTCTCGTTTGACTTGGGGCAGTAAAACAGCCAATCATGAATCCCCTCAACACTTCCTAGCCCCTCCCTAGCAACCATTTTCGAGCACCTTAGCAACCAAAATCCAAAGAGAGATATCTTCCATTCTGAATGTCACAGAGGCATGGGAGTTGGTTTGTATCATTCATACTGACAAGCAGCCATTGGAGATTCATCATTGGCAGCTGCCAAGCTACTCCCTAGCAACAATTTGGAGCACCCTAGCAACCACATTTATTGATTTCAATTACAGTAAGATATCTTCAGATCAGAATGTCCTAGAGACATGATAGTTGCTTTGTTTTAATTGGGTGAGTAATCAGTCTTCATCTTTCATCATGTGAACTACTTAGCCACGCCCTAGCAACCATTTAAAGCACCCTAGCAACAAAACACCATTGACATCCATTCAATATCACTAAGATGTGTATCTTAGGATCAGAATGTCGTAGAGACTTCCGGGTTGACTTATTTCACTCAGGATGGAAAGTAGACTTGATAAATATCACCCTGGTAACTGCCTAGCAACCAAATGGGGTTACCCTAGCAACCAATAAACAAATCACATATCTCTGCACAAGAAAATCACAGAGACTTCCGGGTTGACTTATTTCACTCAGGATGGCACGGAGCATTGTTTGCTGTCACCTTGGTAACTGCCTAGCAACCAGATGGGGTTACCCTAGCAACCAAGAAACAAATCACACATCTCTGCACAAGAAAATCACAGAGACTTCCGGGTTGACTTATTTCACTCAGGATGGCAAGGAGCATTGTTGGCTGTCACCTTGGTAACTGCCTAGCAACCAGATGGGGTTACCCTAGCAACCAATTAACAAATCACGTATCTCTGAACCACAAAATCGTAGAGATTCCAGGTTGACTTATTTCAGTCAGGATGGCAAGGAGCATTCTTGGCTGTCACCTTGGTAACTGCCTAACAACCAGATGGGGTTACCCTAGCAACCAAGAAACAAATCACATATCTCTGTACTAGAAAATCACAGAGACTTCCGGGTTGACTTATTTCACTCAGGATGGCAAGGAGCATTGTTGCCTGTCACCTTGGTAACTGCCTAGCAACCAGATGGGGTTACCCTAGCAACCAATAAACAAATCACATATCGCTGCACAAGAAAATCACAGAGACTTCCGGGTTGACTTATTTCACTCAGGAGAGAAAGGAGCATTGTTGGCTGTCACCTTGGTAACTGCCTAGCAACCAGATGGGGTTACCCTAGCAACCAAGTAACAAATCATATATCTCTGAACCAGAAAATTGTAGTGATTCCTTGTTGACTTTTTTCATTTAGGATGGCAAGGAGCATTGTTGGCTTGCCCCTTGGTAACTGCCTAGCAACCAGATGGGGTTACCCTAGCAACCATGTAACAAATCACATATCTCTGTACTAGAAAATCGTAGAGACTTCCGGGTTGACATATTTTACTCAGGATGGCAAGTAGCGTTGGTGGCTGACACCTTAGTAACTGCATATCAACCAGATGGGTTTCCCTAGCAACCATGGAACAACACCTATATCTCTGCACCAGAACATTCTACTGTCATGGGGGTGGCCTCTTTCAACTTTGGGCAGTAGGTGGGACATTGTGGTAAGAAATTTTGCCACGGCAAGCACCACTCACATTTTTTTCAGGAAATGTACATTCTAGTTAGTGGTGCTTGCAAAGCAACACTATTGTAATCTCACATACTTATTTTTCTTCTTCTTCTTCTTCTTCTTCTTCCGTACAAAACTTCGGCACCTAACTCGTCCCGCACCTTTTGGCGTAGACCCATGAATGAGGTGTCAAATCGTGCGGCTCATTGAGGAGAGGTGTGCTATGACTTTTATAAGCGATCGGGGGTACGATGTTCGCACAGCGGATGAAAAAGCGGCCAAAAATGTCCCATTGACTTTACATTGCGGAATGTTCAGAAATTTAAATCCCAACTGACATTTTCACACACACAGACAAAAAAGGGCCTGTCAGCCCTGCGTGTCTCTCTCTCTCTCCCTCAGAGGATTTCTTTTATCAAGCAGCCAATAAAAATCTTCATAGCCACAACATAAAACATGCTAAAAATGTGCTAGCATCATGCTAACATATGCTGGCATCGCCTAGCGAAGTGTTTAAACATGCTAAAGCGTGCTAGCATTATGCTAATACATGTTAGCATTGCCTAGGGAATTGTTAAAACATGCTAAAAATGTGCTAGCATCATGCTAACACATGTTAGCATTGCCGAGGGCATTGCTAAAACATGTTAAAAATGTGCTAGCATCATGCTAACACATGTTAGCATCGCCAAACGAAGTGCTAAAACATGCTAAAAACGTGCTAGTATCATGCTAACACATGCTAGCTTTGCCTAGCAAAGTGCTAAAACATTTAAAAATGTGCTACCATCATGAAAAACACATGTTAGCAACATTCTATGACCTTTATTTTAGTGCTTAGAAACAAGTTAGAAAATTTTATTTGATGAGTTTTGCCACGGCAAGCACCACTCACATTTTCTTCAGGAAATGTACATTCTAGTTAGTGGTGCTTGCAAAGCAACACTATTGTAATCTCACATACTTATTAGTGGTGCTTGCAAAGCAACACTATTGTAATCTCACATACTTATTTTTCTTCTTCTTCTTCTTCTTCTTCTTCTTCCGTACAAAACTTCGGCACCTAACTCGTCCCGCACCTTTTGGCGTAGACCCATGAATGAGGTGTCAAATCGTGCGGCTCATTGAGGAGAGGTGTGCTATGACTTTTATAAGCGATCGTGGGTACGGTGTTTGCCCCAGGGGCAAAAAACTGGGCAAAAAATCCCATTGACTTAACATTGAGCCGAACTTTGACGAGTCATAGCTCAGAGCTAGGATTTCGCAGAGACGTGTGATTTATGAGATTTGAAGAGGCTGACAGACTCTGTGAGAACATACCTCACAATGGGGTAAAACTTTTACCCCTGGGGGGCAGGAGCTGCCCAAAGTTGCCCCAATGTAAGTCAATGGAATTTTTTGCAAAATTTTTTGGTCACAGACCCACGAATGAGGCGTCAAATCGTGCGGATTATTTGGGAATGGTGTGCTATGACTTTTATAAGCGATCGGGGGTATGGTATTTGCCCCAGGGGCAAAAAATTGGGCAAAAAATCCCATTGACTTTACATTGCGCCGAACTTTGACGAGTCATAGCTCAGAGCGAGGATATCACACAGACGTGTGATTTACCACATTTGAAGAGGCTGACAGGCTCTGTGAGAACATACCTCACAATGGGGTAAAAGTTGCACCCCTTGGGGGCAGGAGTTGCCCAAATTTGCCCCAATGTTAAGTCTATGGTAAATTGTGTATTGAACATAACTCTGGATCACAGTGTCTTAGAGACAAGGGGGCGGGCTCATTTTACTCAGACGACCAATCAGTCTCTCAGGATCATTGTGAAGCTATCAAGCCACGCCCTAGCAACCATTTACAGTACCTTAGCAACAAGTCCCATAGACTTCCATTGAAAGAGATCAAAGGGATTTCTCCGGACTGAATTATCATAGAAACACGAGGGTGGTCTCATTTGACTTGGGGCAGTAAAACAGCCAATCATGAATCCCCTCAACACTTTCTAGCCCCTCCCTATCAACCATTTTCGAGCACCTTAGCAACCAAAATCCAAAGAGAGATATCTTCCGTTCTGAATGTCACAGAAGCATGGGAGTTGGTTTATATCATTCATACTGACAAGCAGCCTTTGGAGATTCATCATTGGCAGCTGCCAAGCCACTCCCTAGCAACAATTTAGAGCACCTTAGCAACCACATTTATTGATTTCAATTACAGTAAGATATCTTCAGATCAGAATGTCCTAGAGACATGATAGTTGCTTTGTTTTCATTGGGTGAGTAACCAGTCTTCAGCTTTCATCATATGAACTACTTAGCCATGCCCTAGCAACCATTTAAAGCACCCTAGCAACAAAACACCATTGACATCCATTCAAAATCACTAAGATGTGTATCTTAGGATCAGAATGTCGTAGAGACTTCCGGGTTGACTTATTTCACTCAGGATGGAAAGTAGACTTGATAAATATCACCCTGGTAACTGCCTAGCAACCAGATGGGTTTACCATAGCAACCAAGTAACAAATCTCATATCTTTGCACTACAAAATCGTAGAGACTTCCGAGTTGACTTATTTCACTCAAGATGGCAAGGAGCATTGTTGGATGTTACTTTGGTAACTGCCTAGCAACCAAATGGGGTTACCCTAGCAACCATGAAACAAATCACATATCTCTGCACAAGAAAATCACAGAGACTTCCGGGTTGAATTATTTCACTCAGGATGGTAAGGAGCATTGTTGGCTGTCACCTTGGTAACTGCCTAGCAACCAGATGGGGTTACCCTAGCAACCAAGAAACAAATCACATATCTCTGCACAAGAAAATCACAGAGACTTCCAGTTTGACTTATTTCACTCAGGATGGCAAGGAGCATTGTTGCCTGCGACCTTGGTAACTGCCTAGCAACCAGATGGGGTTACCATAGCAACCAAGAAACAAATCACATATCTCTGCACAAGAAAATCACAGAGACTTCCGGGTTGACTTATTTCACTCAGGATGGCAAGGAGCATTGTTGGCTGTCACCTTGGTAACTGCCTAGCAACCAGATGGGGTTACCCTAGCAACCAAGTAACTAATCATATATCTCTGAACCAGAAAATTGTAGTGATTCCGTGTTGACTTGTTTCATTTAGGATGGCAAGGAGCATTGTTGTCTTGCCCCTTGGTAACTGCCTAGCAACCAGAAGGGGTTACCCTAGCAACCAAGAAACAAATCACATATCTCTGCACAAGAAAATCACAGAGACTTCCGGGTTGACTTATTTTACTCAGGATGGCAAGGAGCATTGTTGCCTGTCACCTTGGTAACTGCCTAGCAACCACATGGGGTTACCCTAGCAACCAAGAAACAAATCACATATCTCTGCACAAGAAAATCACAGAGACTTCCGGATTGACTTATTTCACTCAGGATGGCAAGGAGCATTGTTGGCTTGCCCCTTGGTAACTTCCTAGCAACCAGAAGGGTTTACCCTAGCAACCAAGTAACAAATCACATATCTCTGTACTAGAAAATCGTAGAGACTTCCGGGTTGACTTATTTTACTCAGGATGGCAAGTAGCGTTAGTGGCTGTCACCTTAGTAACTGCATATCAACCAGATGGGTTTCCCTAGCAACCATGGAACAACACCTATATCTCTGCACCAGAACATCCTACTGTCATGGGGATGGCCTCTTTCAACTTTGGGCAGTAGGTGGGACATTGTGGTAAGAAATTTTGCCACGGCAAGCACCACTCACATTTTCTTCAGGAAATGTACCTATCTAGTTTTTCTTCTTCTTCTTCTTCTTCTTCTTCCGTACAAAACTTCGGCACCTAACTCGTCCCGCACCTTTTGGCGTAGACCCATGAATGAGGTGTCAAATCGTGCGGCTCATTGAGGAGAGGTGTGCTATGACTTTTATAAGCGATCGGGGGTACGGTGTTTGCCCCAGGGGCAAAAAACTGGGCAAAAAATCCCATTGACTTAACATTGAGCCGAACTTTGACGAGTCATAGCTCAGAGCGAGGATTTCGCAGAGACGTGTGATTTATGAGATTTGAAGAGGCTGACAGGCTCTGTGAGAACATACCTCACAATGGGGTAAAACTTTTACCCCTGGGGGGCAGGAGCTGCCCAAAGTTGCCCCAATGTAAGTCAATGGAATTTTTGGCAAAATTTTTTGGTCGCAGACCCACGAATGAGGCGTCAAATCGTGCGGATTATTTGGGAATGGTGTGCTATGACTTTTATAAGCGATCGGGGGTATGGTATTTGCCCCAGGGGCAAAAAGTTGGGCAAAAAATCCCATTGACTTAACATTGCGCCGAACTTTGACGAGTCATAGCTCAGAGCGAGGATATCACACAGACGTGTGATTTACCACATTTGAAGAGGCTGACAGGCTCTCTGAGAACATACCTCACAATGGGGTAAAAGTTTTACCCCTGGGGGGCAGTAGCTGCCCAAAGTTGCCCCAATGTAAGTCAATGGAATTTTTGAAAAATTTTTTGGTCGCAGACCCACAAATGAGGCGTCAAATCGTTCGGATTATTTGGGAATGGTGTGCTATGACTTCTATAAGTGATCGGGGGTACGGTATTTGCCCCAGGGGCAAAAAATTGTGCAAAACATCCCATTGACTTAACATTGCGCCAAATTTGACAAGTCATAGCTCAGAGCATGGATTTCACAGACACGTGTGATTTACCACATTTGAAGAGTTTGACAGGCTCTGTGAGAACATACCTCACAATGGGGAAAAAGTTGCACCCCTTGGGGGCAGGAGCTGCCCAAATTTGCCCCAATGTTAAGTCTATGGTAGATTTTGTATTGAACATAACTCTGGATCACAGTGTCTTAGAGACAAGGGGGCGGGCTCATTTTACTCAGACGACCAATCAGTCTCTCAGGATCATTGTGAAGCTATCAAGCCACGCCCTAGCAACCATTTACAGTACCTTAGCAACAAGTCCCATAGACTTCCATTGAAAGAGATCAAAGGGATTTCTCCAGACTGAATTATCATAGAAACACGAGGGTGGTCTCGTTTGACTTGGGGCAGTAAAACAGCCAATCATGAATCCCCTCAACACTTCCTAGCCCCTCCCTAGCAACCATTTTCAAGCACCTTAGCAACCAAAATCCAAAGAGAGATATCTTCCATTCTGAATGTCACAGAGGCATGGGAGTTGTTTTATATCATTCATACTGACAAGCAGCCTTTGGAGATTCATCATTGGCAGCTGCCAAGCCACTCCCTAGCAACAATTTAGAGCACCCTAGCAACCACATTTATTGATTTCAATTACAGTAAGATATCTTCAGATCAGAATGTCCTAGAGACATGATAGTTGCTTTGTTTTAATTGGGTGAGTAATCAGTCTTCAGCTTTCATCATGTGAACTACTTAGCCACGCCCTAGCAACCATTTAAAGCACCCTAGCAACAAAGAACCATTGACATCCATTCAAAGCACTAAGATGTGTATCTTAGGATCAGAATGACGTAGAGACTTCCGGGTTGACTTATTTCACTCAGGATGGCAAGGAGCATTGTTCCCTGTCACCTTGATAACTGCCTAGCAACCAGATGGGGTTACCCTAGCAACCAAGAAACAAATCAAATATCTCTGCACAAGAAAATCACAGAGACTTCCGGGTTGACTTATTTCACTCAGGATGGCAAGGAGCATTGTTGGCTGTCACCTTGGTAACTGCCTAGCAACCAGATGGGGTTACCCTAGCAACCAAGTAACAAATCACATATCTTTCAACCAGAACATCGTAGAGACATAGGGGTTGAAATATTTCTCACAGGATTGCAAGGGGCCTTATGAGTATCACGTAGGTAACTGCCTAGCAACCAGATGGGGTTACCCTAGCAACCAAGAAAGAAATCGCATATCTCTGCACAAGAAAATCACAGAGACTTCCAGGTTGACTTATTTTACTCAGGATGGCAAGGAGCATTGTTGCCTGTCACCTAGGTAACTGCCTAGCAACCAGATGGGCTTACCCTAGCAACCAAGAAACAAATCACATATCTCTGCCCAAGAAAATCACAGAGACTTCCGGGTTGACTTATTTCACTCAGGATGGCAAGGAGCAGTGTTGGCTGTCACCTTAGTAACTGCCTAGCAACCAGATGGGGATAGCCTAGCAACCAAGAAACAAATCACATATCTCTGCACAAGAAAATCACAGAGACTTCGGGGTTGACTTATTTCACTTAGGATCGAAAGTAGACTTGATAAATATCACCCTGGTAACTGCCTAGCAACCAGATGGGTTTACCATAGCAACCAAGTAACAAATCTCATATCTTTGCACTACAAAATCGTAGAGACTTCCGAGTTGACCTATTTCACTCAAGATGGCAAGGAGCATTGTTGAATGTTACTTTGGTAACTGCCTAGCAACCAAATGGGGTTACCCTAGCAACCAAGAAACAAATCACATATCTCTGCACAAGAAAATCACAGAGACTTCCAGGTTGACTTATTTTACTCAGGATGGCAAGGAGCATTGTTGCCTGTCACATAGGTAACTGCCTAGCAACCAGATGGGCTTACCCTAGCAACCAAGAAACAAATCACATATCTCTGCCCAAGAAAATCACAGAGACTTCCGGGTTGACTTATTTCACTCAGGATGGCAAGGAGCAGTGTTGGCTGTCACCTTGGTAACTGCCTAGCAACCAGATGGGGTTACCCTAGCAACCAAGAAACAAATTACATATCTCTGCACAAGAAAATCACAGAGACTTCTGGGTTGACTTATTTCACTCAGGATGGCAAGGAGCATTGTTGCCTGTCACCTTGGTAACTGCATAGCAACCAGATGGGGTTACCCTAGCAACCAAGTAACAAATCACATATCTCTCTACTAGAAAATCACAGAGACTTCCGGGTTGACTTATTTTACTCAGGATGGCAAGTAGCATTGGTGGCTGTCACCTTAGTAACTGCATATCAACCAGATGGGTTTCCCTAGCAACCATGGAACAACACCAATATCTTTGCACCAGAACATCCTACTGTCATGGGGGTGGCCTCTTTAAACTTTGGGCAGTAGGTGGGACATTATGGTAAGAAATTTTGCCACGGCAAGCACCACTCACATTTTCTTCAGGAAATGTACATTCTAGTTCTTCTTCTTCTTCTTCTTCTTCTTCCGTACAAAACTTCGGCACCTAACTCGTCCCGCACCTTTTGGCGTAGACCCATGAATGAGGTGTCAAATCGTGCGGCTCATTGAGGAGAGGTGTGCTATGACTTTTATAAGCGATCGGGGGTACGGTGTTTGCCCCAGGGGCAAAAAATTGGGCAAAAAAATCCCATTGACTTAACATTGAGCCAAACTTTGACGAGTTATAGCTCAGAGCGAGGATTTCACAGAGACATGTGATTTACCACATTTGAAGAGGCTGACAGGCTCTCTGAGAACATACCTCACAATGGGGTAAAAGTTTTACCCCTGGGGGGCAGTAGCTGCCCAAAGTTGCCCCAATGTAAGTCAATGGAATTTTTGAAAAATTTTTTGGTCGCAGACCCACAAATAAGGCGTCAAATCGTGCGGATTATTTGGGAATGGTGTGCTTTGACTTCTATAAGTGATCGGGGGTACGGTATTTGCCCCAGGGGCAAAAAATTGTGCAAAACATCCCATTGACTTAACATTGAGCCAAATTTGACAAGTCATAGCTCAGAGCATGGATTTCACAGACACGTGTGATTTGCCACATTTGAAGAGGCTGACAGGCTCTGTGAGAACATACCTCACAATGGGGTAAAAGTTGCACCCCTTGGGGGCAGGAGTTGCCCAAATTTGCCCCAATGTTAAGTCTATGGTACATTTTGTATTGAACATAACTCTGGATCACAGTGTCTTAGAGACAAAGGGGCGGGCTCATTTTACTCAGACGACCAATCAGTCTCTCAGGATCATTGTGAAGCTATCAAGCCACGCCCTAGCAACCATTTACAGCACCTTAGCAACAAGTCCCATAGACTTCCATTGAAAGAGATCAAAGGGATTTCTCCAGACTGAATTATCATAGAAACACGAGGGTGGTCTCGTTTGACTTGGGGCAGTAAAACAGCCAATCATGAATCCCCTCAACACTTCCTAGCCCCTCCCTAGCAACCATTTTCAAGCACCTTAGCAACCAAAATACAAAGAGAGATATCTTCCATTCTGAATGTCACAGAGGCATGGGAGTTGGTTTATATCATTCATACTGACAAGCAGCCTTTGGAGATTCATCATTGGCAGCTGCCAAGCCACTCCCTAGCAACAATTTAGAGCACCCTAGCAACCACATTTATTGATTTCAATTACAGTAAGATATCTTCAGATCAGAATGTCCTAGAGACATGATAGTTGCTTTGTTTTAATTGGGTGAGTAATCAGTCTTCAGCTTTCATCATGTGAACTACTTAGCCACGCCCTAGCAACCATTTAACGCACCCTAGCAACAAAGAACCATTGACATCCATTCAAAATCACTAAGATGTGTATCTTAGGATCAGAATGACGTAGAGACTTCCGGGTTGACTTATTTCACTCAGGATGGCAAGGAGCATTGTTCCCTGTCACCTTGATAACTGCCTAGCAACCAGATGGGGTTACCCTAGCAACCAAGAAACAAATCAAATATCTCTGCACAAGAAAATCACAGAGACTTCCGGGTTGACTTATTTCACTCAGGATGGCAAGGAGCATTGTTGGCTGTCACCTTGGTAACTGCCTAGCAACCAGATGGGGTTACCCTAGTAACCAAGTAACAAATCACATATCTTTCAACCAGAACATCGTAGAGACATAGGGGTTGAAATATTTCTCAAAGGATTGCAAGGGGCCTTATGAGTATCACGTAGGTAACTGCCTAGCAACCAGATGGGGTTACCCTAGCAACCAAGAAACAAATCACATATCTCTGCACAAGAAAATCACAGAGACTTCCGGGTTGACTTATTTTACTCAGGATGGCAAGGAGCATTGTTGCCTGTCACCTAGGTAACTGCCTAGCAACCAGATGGGCTTACCCTAGCAACCAAGAAACAAATCACATATCTCTGCACAAGAAAATCACAGAGACTTCCGGGTTGACTTATTTCACTCAGGATGGCAAGGAGCATTGTTGGCTGTCACCTTGGTAACTGCCTAGCAACCAGATGGGGTTACCCTAGCAACCAAGAAACAAATCACATATCTCTGCACAAGAAAATCACAGAGACTTCCGGGTTGACTTATTTCACTCAGGATGGAATGTAGACTTGATAAATATCACCCTGGTAACTGCCTAGCAACCAGATGGGTTTATCCTAGCAACCAAGTAACAAATCACATATCTATGTACTAGAAAATCACAGAGACTTCCGGGTTGACTTATTTCACTCAGGATGGCAAGGAGCATTATTGGCTGTCACCTTGGTAACTGCCTAGCAACCAGATGGGGTTACCCTAGCAACCAAGAAACAAATCACATATCTCTGCACAAGAAAATCACAGAGACTTCCGGGTTGACTTATTTCACTCAGGATGATAAGGTGCATTGTTGCCTGTCACCTTGGTAACTGCCTAGCAACCAGATGGGTTTCCCTAGCAACCATGGAACAACACCAATATCTCTGCACCAGAACATCCTACTGTCATGGGGGTGGCCTCTTTCAACTTTGGGCAGTAGGTGGGACATTGTGGTAAGAAATTTTGCCACGGCAAGCACCACTCACATTTTCTTCAGGAAATGTACATTCTAGTTATTATTATTATTATAATTATTATTATTCCACACATAGTTTGGCGCGCTACTCCTCCCGCAGCTTTTGTCACAGACCCCTGAGTGAGGCATCAAATCGTGCGGCTCATTGAGGAGAGGTGTGCTATATCTTTTCTAAGCGATCAGATGTACGATGTTCGAACAGCGGACGAAAAAGTGGCCAAAAAAGTCCCATTGACTTTACATTGCGGAATGTTCAGAAATTTAAATCCCAACTGACATTTTCACACACACAGACAAAAAAGGGCCTGTCAGCCCTGCGTCTCTCTCTCTCTCTCTCCCTCAGAGGATTTCTTTTATCAAGCAGCCAATAAAAATCTTCATAGCCACACCTTAAAGCATGCTAAAAATGTGCTAGCATCATGCTAACATATGCTGGCATCACCTAGCGAAGTGCTAAAACATGCTATAAACGTGTTAGCAACATGCTAACACATGTTGGCATCACCTAGCGAAGTGCTAAAACATGCTAAAAACATGATAACAACATGCTAACACATGCTAGTATTGCCTAGCGAAGTGTTAAAACATTCTAAAAATGTGCTAGCATCATGCTAACACATGCTGGCATTGCCTAGCAAAGTGCTAAAACATGTTAAAACGTGCTAGCATTATGCTAATGCATGTTAGCATTGCTTAGGGGATTGCTAAAACATGTTAAAAACGTGCTAGCATCATGCTAACACATGTTGGCATCGCCTAGCGAAGTGCTAAAACATGCTAAAAATGTGATAACAACATGCTAACACATGCTAGTATTGCCTAGCGAAGTGTTAAAACATGCTAAAAACGTGCTAGCATCATGCTAACACATGCTGCCATTACCTAGCAAAGTGCTAAAACATGTTAAAACGTGCTAGCATTATGCTAATGCATGTTAGCATTGCTTATGGGATTGCTAAAAAATGTTAAAAACGTGCTAGTATCATGCTAACACATGCTAGCTTCACCTAGCCAAGTGCTAAAATATGTTAAAACGTGCTAGCATTATGCTAATGCATGTTAGCATTGCTTAGGGGATTGCTAAAACATGCTAGCATCATGCTAACACATGTTAGCATTGCCAAACGAAGTGCTAAAACATGCTAAAAACGTGCTAGCAACATGTTAACACATACTAGTATCGCATAGCGAAGTACTAAAACATGCTAAAAATGTGCTAGCATCATGCTAACACATGCTGGCATCGCCTAGCGAAGTGCTAAAACATGCTAAAAACGTGCTAACAACATGCTAACACATACTAGTATTGCCTAGCGAAGTGTTAAAACATGCTAAAAACGTGCTAGCATCATGCTAACACGTGCTGGCATTGCCTAGCAAAGTGCTAAAACATGTTAAAACGTGCTAGCATTATGCTAATGCATGTTAGCATTGCTTAGGGGATTGCTAAAACATGTTAAAAACGTGCTAGCATCATGCTAACACATGTTAGCATTGCCAAACAAAGTGCTAAAACATGCTAAAACCGTGCTAGTATCATGCTAACACATGCTAGCTTCACCTAGCGAAGTGCTAAAACATTCAAAAAACGTGTTACCATCATGAAAAATACGTGTTAGCAACATTCTATGACCTTTATTTTTGTGCTTAGAAACAAGTTAGAAAATGCTGTTTGACGAGTTTTGCCACGGCAAGCACCACTCACATTTTCTTCAGGAAATGTACATTCTAGTTATTATTATTATTCTTCTGAGACTAAATTTCTAAATGTAACTCCTCCTAGAGCTTTTAAGCTACATGCACCAAACTCGGCACAGACCTTCAGACTAATCCCGAATAGTGTGCTATATCTTTTCTAACTGATCGGACTTACGGTTTTCCTAAAAATGACGATCAAAACTCGGAAAAACTCCCATTGATTAACATTGCGGAATGTTCAGAAATTTAAATCCCAACTGCCGTTTTCACACACACAGACAAAAAAGGGCCTGTCAGCCCTGCGTCTCTCCCTCTCTCTCTCCCTCAGAGGATTTCTTTTATCAAGCAGCCAATAAGTAATGACCTAAAATCTTCATAGCCACAGTATAGTAGCTTCCAGGTTGACTTGATTCACTCAGTATGGAAAGGAGGCTTGATAAGTATCACCCTGGTAACTGCATAGCAACCAGACAGGGTTACCCTAGCAACCAAATAACAAATCACATATTTCTGCACCAGAAAATCATACAGACTTCCTGTTTCACTTATTTCACTCAGGATGGAAAGTAGCCTTGATATGTATCACTCTGGTAACTGCCTAGCAACCAGATGGGGTTACCCTAGCAACCAAGTAACAAATCACATATCTCTGCACCAGAAAATCGTAGTGACTTCTTGTTTCACTTATTTCACTCAAGATGGAAAGTAGCCTTGATATGTATCACTCTGGTAACTGCCTAGCAACCAGATGTGATTACCCTAGCAACCAAGTAACAAATCACATATCTCTGCAACAGAAAATCAGAGAGACTTCTGGGTTGACTTATTTCACTCAGGATGGAAAGTAGCCTTGATATGTATCACTCTGGTAACTGCCTAGCAACCAGATGTGATTACCCTAGCAACCAAGTAACAAATCACATATCTCTGCAACAGAAAATCAGAGAGACTTCCGGGTTGACTTATTTCACTCAGGATGGAAAGTAGCCTTGATATGTATCACTCTGGTAACTGCCTAGCAACCAGATGTGATTACCCTAGCAACCAAGTAACAAATCACATATCTCTGCAACAGAAAATCATAGAGACTTCCGGGTTGACTTTATTCACTCAGGATGGAAAGTAGCCTTGATATGTATCACTCTGGTAACTGCCTAGCAACCAGACGGGGATACCCTAGCAACCAAGTAACAAATCACATATCTCTGCACCAGAAAATCGTAGAGACTACCTGTTTCACTTATTTCACTCAGGATGGAAAGTAGCCTTGATATGTATCACTCTGGTAACTGCATAGCAACCAGACAGGGTTACCTTAGCAACCAAGTAACAAATCACATATCTTTGAACCAGAACATCGTAGAGACTTAGGGGTTGACATATTTCACACAGGATTGCAAGGAGCCTTATGAGTATCACTTTGGTAACTGCCTAGCAACCAGATGTGTTTACCCTAGCAACCAAGTAACAAATCACATATCTCTGCACCAGAAAATCATAGAGACTTCCTGTTTCACTTATTTCACTCAGGATGGAAAGTAGCCTTGATATGTATCCCTCTGGTAACTGCCTAGCAACCAGATGCGGTTACCCTAGCAACCAAGTAACAAATCACATATCTTTGAACCAGAACATCGTAGAGACTTAGGGGTTGACATATTTCACACAGGATTTCAAGGAGCCTTATGAGTATCACCTTAGTAACTGCTGTCGTGGAATATTCACGATGAATCTCTCTAAGTTGTAAGAAAACTCTCGGAGTCCCAAGTTCCAGATGCCAAAGTTATAGTTTATTGAACACCAACAAACTACATGAGACCAGTCAGCTGTCTGTTCTACTTTCGTTTTCCTAAGTTCCCAATTATATACCCCTTTTTTGTTGTCTTTCTGCTCCTTATCTCTAGCCAATGGGATTATTTCCCTCAATTCTTTCCCTAGCCACCAATATGTTTTATGTTGCTTGCTAATTAACTATTGGTGGAAAATCCCTTGCTCATCTATTTTTAAAAACACGTGTATCTTTCACATTCAGCCAATTACCTCACATTTTGGACATATTCCATAGTTCACAGAAAGGGCTCTTTCATTCAGAAACATCTGTGTATGAGAAAAAACAGCCATGTCCTCATCTCACCTTCTTAGCCTTTGATCTACAGGTCAGTGTACCCTCTTGATACCACAATATTATTATATCCATGTGCTCACACAGGTCAGTGTACCCTCTTGATACCACAATATTATTATATCCATGTGCTCACACACTCAATATTATTATTATTTCCATGAAAAGGAGTACAAGCTCTAAAGATATTCATTATACTTTCAGTTTGTTAGAGCAGTCACCATGACCGGTCGAGAGATATACAACACAGAAATACACCATATATTTGTTTTCAGAGAAGTACACAGAGAAACACAGAGAAATACACCATATACTCCCCCCTGTGAGACTTACAAAAAGTCTCACACCCTATTTCCCTCGACCAGAGTGCAGTCACACAAGCCAGCCCATCTTATTCCATCATGTGGCCAAAATAGGCCACGCAATTTCTTTAACCAATACTGTCTTTATGGGGCTGCACTCTGCAGGACATGGGTCCAAACATCTCCTCCCACACTTGGCTAGAAAGGAGTAAAAGAACCCAATCCTCTAGCTATCACTGTTCTCGGGGAGAGTGTCAACAAATCAACTTTGTGTTTTAAGCATGTGCATGAAAGTGTAAAGCCTTGCGTGATGTAGAATATAAGTGATTACATATTGATTAGATATGTTAACAATTACTAGAATAACTGATATAATAATATGCCTCCATCGGTGCCAGAGGAACTCACAGACATTTCCGGTAGCCTGAAGTGCTATCTGGTGCTGTGTTGGAGCAGACAGCGGGTTTTTAAACCACCAGTTGAGTCTTATTTGCTCTTGCAGCTAAGCACTGAGGTGCTCGTCGCTCCAAACTTTATGTCTTCTTGTTGTAGCCATTCTTGTTCCCTCTGGGCAAATACTCACAATAACAGTTGTCATACATATTGAAATATAAGTAGTAAGTCCACTATTTTCTACTTGATTAACTCAATCAGGGTGTTTTACAGAAACCTCCCTCTATACTATTAAATCAATTGATAACTGTAATAAAAGAACAAAAAGATGTCAGAATAATACGCAAACAAAAAACATATTCATAATGTAAAGGAAAGTACAATTACCAAAGAATATCCCTTTTAATTGGTTACATTACCTTGTAACATTACCTTGTAACATGGATAATGATCTGATTCAGAATCTCATCATTCCCTTTCATTATCATTGCTTGATTAGACAACAAACATAATTTTAAAGGAATACTAACTTCAGGAAGGGGTATATGCCAAAATAATAAACAAAACACCCTCTATCTTCCTGCCTACTCTATCCAATCTAAAATACTACCTAATTTTATTATAAAAGAAAATACAATGAGTATGCTGACTCCCTTGCTATCCAAAAACAATAGAAAAGTGAAAATAAAGAGTCAAAATAAAAGGCTCCCCTTCCCTACCACTCTTGTGAAATTCCAGGATTTTTTCTAGAAGTCGTCCAGGTCATCCAGTCCAGGGCATGTGGGTTATACAGTAGCCCCAATGTCACTTCCACATGGCTTTACAGATACATTGGTCATCTGTTTGGCTGCAGCATTGGCCAGCATTGATCTAAGAAGAGGCACAACACAAAAAAACAACAACAACACAAATAATAACAACAGCTATGACTATTATTACTCCCACTTTAGTCCAGGATCCAAATAGTTTGTCAAACCAATTTCTAACCAAGCCATTTTACTTGTAGGTTCTAGTTGGCCTGTAGGCTTTCAATGAGTCATTAATATAATTAATCAATCTTTGCTGACTGTAATTTTTCAAGGGAGAGGGCGAACATATTATATAACTCGTCATATTTGCTTGTTTTACTATATATTCGGCCCATTTATACCAGTCATTTTGAGTTGCGTGTAGTTCCTCCTTTCCTGCGGACTCTACGGGTTCCATAATATATTCTAGGTCTATGGGTTTTGATACCCTATGATGGGGCATTGTGTCAGGTTGGGTCTTATTTGGACTGTTCGGTTTGCCCTGTTTAGCCAAATTGCTTATCCAATTTCAAGTCTTTCCAGGTTCACCTTTGTTCAATGATCCAGGTGCTTGTTTCTGTCTGATTTCTCATTCTATGCTATATTGTCTCTGCTCAGTCTGGGAAATAGAACTCAAGGTCTGTGGTGTCAATTATAGGAAATTCATCATACCATATTCGTAGTGATGGTCCTTCATCTGAAGAGTCTGATCTTTCCTGGGTCGCCTCTCCGTTAGGCCCTGTGTGGGAGGCAATATCTGTCCCAAATATGTTAATAACAGCATCATCCACACCAATACCTCTTAGAGCTTCCATTCTTTCCTCTGCGTCCCGCAACACTTCGTCCAGCGGCTGCGTTTGCTGGCCTGTTTCATTTCCTTCAGTTGATTCTGTGTCTCAATCTCTCTTTCTGCCTCAGAGTGCTCTTCCCCTACGTGGGGTTGTCCTTCTTCTACTTCCGCTTCTCCTTCTTCAGATTCTCTAGCCGGTGCTTGCGCATCTTCTCCTTCCTCAGGTTCTTGGTTTTGTGCTTGCTGCTCTTCTTCGTCTGAATCTTGCCTCGTATTCATCATTGGGAAGTCCATATTCATAGTTACTTCAATACAGTCCGTCAAGTGCTCTGTACTTTCTGAATTCACTTTCTGGAATATTTTGTTTTAGTTCAGCTTCATTGGAAAGGCCATCCAAGATCCCCAAGGCTGATTGTAGGGAACCCACTCTGCAGTGTGCTTTCTTAGAATTGTTCATCTGGGGATCCTGGTCCTTCTTGGGACGTTTCTGCGGTAGGCCTTTTATTGGGGGCAACACTTATCCCAAATTTGTTAGTAATAACATCATCCAAATTAATATGTCTTTCTAATTCATTGGTATTGTAGGCCACAATTGTTTTCCACCTTCTCTCCTTCAATGGGTCATCCTGTCCCAACTTGCGTCAATGATGGCAACAGCATTACTATTTCATTTTATATACATAAAGCACACTGTAATCAACTCATATGGTTATATGTTTTATATTAACTAACAATCATTACTTTCTGCATTCATTTGATTAGTATATTAAATGATTTCCCTTATTACAGTCATTGGCTACACACATTCTTGTAAGAGAGGAAATGTGTGCACACTCACATACATTTGTTGCATCTCATTTGTAGCACTAAATTACACATGGGTCCTCTGCCTCCTCCAGGCATGCGCCAGGCAGAGTCTGGCTTTATTCCAATCAAAAACATTAGACCATCCCTTTAGTATCTATACACAACATTTTTTTTTTCATGGTCATTCACAGAAAGGGTCATTCACAGAGAGGCTATAATTCTCCCCAAAAGAGGGAAACTACCACAGGTGTTCCTTATCTTAAAACTCCCAACTCATGCACTTATCACATACATTTCATTTCCTCCTGTTACCCAAGGTCTCTCAATGTCTGTATCATATTAATTAATTTTCCCTGCAAGCTAAGCTGTTTTTCATAGCTTCAGACTGCATCAGAGTAATTCAGAGTATTAAATAAATAAAAGAATGATCAAATATGTAACATATGATTCATTTCCTCATACATGTCTTTATTGGAGGAATCAATTTCCTCCCAGTTTGGTCTTTCTGTTGCATTGGACCATTCACATTGATCAGTGTCATCTGCTTGTTTTGATAAATAATTATCTAATCAATGGTAACACACAATAGAATATTATTCCCCTCACAAGAATTGCTGTTTCAATCATTATACCAATTTTAGCCAACCCTGCACCTTATTTCTTAAATAATTCCATGTAAATTGTTACAAGCAAACAAGACAAGCAATGTTAATCTTTTTAGTCACCAACATGTTTCTTTTCCATACTTCATTACTTTTAAAATGTACATGAGTTCAATTAAAGCATAAGTAATAAATCATCTTCCAGTCTAAATTAATTATCATACAAACATTCCCATGTTTGTTTAATACTTCTATAAAAAGTCAGGCACTCCTTTGTCTGCAACGGCTCTCAAAACTTTACCCCCAAAACCAATCTATAAATAATCCTCTACACAGGGTATGATCCCCTGATAACACAGTGACAGAATGCTTTGTTATTAAAATGCAGTCGGGTTCAGTGGAACTTTCCATTTTCGGGCAGGTCTCTTCTAGACCTCCCTTTTGATGCTTCTGATCTAAGAGCATCCATCCACTTCCTTAAACCCCTTTCAAACCTTCTTGGGCAGGTTTCCAGGGCGGTGACGCCCTGCCTTAGGTTGCTCAACATTTTTGCCATTGTCAAGTCTTACCCGTCATCGGACCGTCACCTCTTGCCACTGGTCTTGATACTGCTCTGTCCTCAATCCTTAATAATTTGGTATCAGGAAACAGATATTTTCTTTCAGGGAGTATCACCAGAGAACCGACACAGCCAATGGAACCATCTACAACTACTTAAATATGGAGACAATTCAAAACATGGTTAAATTCAAAAAGCATTATTAAAAATTCATCAATCTATTAAAATTGTCCAAATTAAAATAAAATATGCTAAAATTGAACTCATTTATAGATCACTAATTTCCATTCAGGTTGTATTTCTGCTACTTTAGCAAATGTCACAAAAGACCATGTATCATGGTTGGGAATAACATCAGAACAAAGCCCTGTCAAGCTTCTAGGAAGCTTCATTTAAAAACATCACCTTAATTCAATAATAGTCTCTTGACAGTTTTTTAACCTACATTTATTCTTTCAAATGAATTTTCAACTAAATCTCCTATCTTTAGTCCAATCTTCATATCACTCTATCTAACATTATTGTCAAAGCACATCATTTTACATATAAAAATCAAATCAAATCAAAATAAAACAACTTAGAGATATTTCTTCAAAATCTGCTCTTGTGTTTCTGTTCCAAGCAGACACTTATCAATTTTAGACCAAGAGTGAGGAGTGAGGGGGGGCATTCCACTCCCTCACACTGTTTCTAATCTCATTAAAGCTATTTCTTCTTTTTTCGTTTTACAATCTCACAATAATATGTTTGATTTATTCTTCAACAGTAAAAATAGTAATATTTATAATAATTGATTATATTAACTGCTTTCAAACTTTCTCATCTCACACCATTTAAAAACCAAAAACTACTCTCAACTCACTTCTTTAAATTCAAACAACATACATAACCTTCAAATCTTTAATAAAACAGAACACAATGTCTTTTTCAACATTCTCTATATAATCAATTAAACTTATTTTTAGCCTTCTGTTCAAGCAGAGCTTTACATTTGCAACACCTATCTTAATATTAATATATTATAATCCCCTTTTTACTATTAAGCAATAACTCATTATTACTGCTTTCTCCATTTCTTACACTTTGTCAGGTTAAGGAACTTCCATTCTGTCTAATAAAATAATATAAATCAAGATTTTAAACTAACAGAAAAGTAAAAGTCTAAACAGAATTAAGTCATAAAGAGGCACAATGGAAATTCAAACATATCTCTTGTCTTGTGTTTTGAAATAATTGCTCTGTAAAATACATTCTGAAATACACTACGCTCTCTTAATTTCTCATTACTCTCTTTTTTTTTTTTTTTTTTTAAATCCAAATGTGTCAGCATCATTTAACAGTTATCATTATTATACCTCTAAAATTATACTTTCATGTATTAACTATGGCAAATAGACACTCAAGCAACTCTTTTTAGAACCCAGAAACCTCTTTTGAGGGTATTCTCTGGAAAATTTGGGGGAGTAACCAATCCGATAGGTAACTCTATAACTTTGTCATACATTTGTAATATTTACTCTTCAAATCAGTAAATCATTGGTTAGCTGCTGGATTTAAATTTAGACCCTCAGAACAATTTAATTTTCCATTGATGGCATTCTGGAAAATCATAAAGTGATCGTATAAGACTGAAATCAATTTTTTCCAGAGAAATTTTAATCCACATCATAAATGGCAGATCAGTAATGATTACCAGCAGTAATGAGCGCAGGAGGATCAATCAGATAATAGTCCACATCATTTTCAGTCTTTGTCTCCGGATTTCCTCCTGCAGTAATAGTAACTTCTATAAAATCATCTTGCCCAGCGTCTGCAATGGTGAGAAACTAGTTCCAGAATGAGTTAGTGAAACAACATACACATTATGATGACAAAAGAAACACAGAATAGACACATAAATACGAAGTTATTAACATTCATATTTGAGGACGATATGATGTTCAGTTTAATCTTAACCTTTCTCCATGGGCTTCACCTGCCCCATAAACCAATTTTTTAAAATTCTTACATTTATTTTCCTTTAATTTTAGTCTCAAATGCAGCTTCTCAGTGTACTCATGATCAACCAAGACCTATTCTGTGTAAACCAAACAAAACAAAACAACAAAAAACAAAATAAAAATAAAATATCTATCTATCTGCTATCTATCTTTTTCTAAAGTCGGGGCCCCTTTCTGTCTGTCTGAAGACACCAAGAGAGGCCTGTTTCCCCTCAAAATCATCCTCAATGTCTTCATCAGACAGTTCCTAACAAAAATAAAAAATCTCTGTCTATCTTTTGTTGGTTGATCAAGTCTACACCGACAGCGCCGCACTCACATTTATATTGTTCTCCAGACACTTTTAAAATCATCGAAAAATCAAAAACAACTTTCTAGTGTATAATTTAATAATGTTAAAATAATTTTTTCTCATAAACTGGACAGTACAGAACATAAAACAGACACATGATTTCATAAGATACAAAATACAATTTTCTTATTAGTTATTTTGTCATCATATCATTGGCCCTCTTTTGCCATTTGCTTGAATATAACAACACTTATCTTATATACAACCTTTGTTTAAAATCCAATTACTTATTTGACTTTAGTTTAATGCAATACACTTGACTCAAAGCTTTATTATTTCTCCAGATAATGTGATTTCCCAAATAAAATTCAATTGCTTTAAAGTGATTTAATTTTGTATATAATCTAAATATTCTTACTCGTCACTTAGATATAAAAGGAGTTATGATCTGGCACATGTCCATTCAACAGCTGCTCCCTCTCAGTTTAGATAATCTCACATCAGGCTTCCTTCATGGCATGAAAAGAACAGCCCAACAATAAACATCGTCCAGTCAGCTAAGAGTTAACTTTTTGATTTCACGCACATTTTTGTTTTACATGTATTTGTTTGGTTATACTGTATTATATTTATCCTTATACATACATATTCATACATACACACATACATACACATATACACACACACATACATACACACATACACACATATACATACACACATATTTTTTTATCATTGGTTTTAATTCTACAACCAGAATATTCATTAATTGCCCTTTTTGTTTTTATTCATCAGATCTTTTCAGCCTCTCGTATTGATGGAAGTTTGAAAATAGCCTAAACAGATTTTCTTTGCTGTAAATTGCACACATACTCCTCATTAATTACACAGCAGAGGATCAATCTCTCTATCTGGATCCCAAATTCTAGAATTTGATTATACTAAAACAAACCTATTACTTCTGCCCCTCCTTTTGCTCTCCTCTTTTTATCCCTCTCCTTTATTTCCATAAAAACCACTCATTATTTACAGTGGTTGATTACTATATCTGTTACTTCTTCGGTTTTATATTAAAACCCATGTACCCACAGCTGTCTCATCCATTTTAGGTCTCTGTTCAAGTCAATTTCTTCATTGGTGCTAATTCTCCTTTACTCTCTATTAACAATCACCTTAAACTCTTTTTTTTTTTTTTTTTTTTTTTTCTTTCCTTTTTTTATAGTTAATTTGTTCATAACTCCAGAAATGATCACTAATTCCTTGTTATTATTAATCTTTTTAATTCTACTTATTTTCTCCTCTCAGCCTGCCACCAAATTAGGATTTCTGTTTCATGAGGAAAACTGAGACAAGAAAAAAAAAGTCTTCTCCGTTTCTGTGCATGCTCACAGCCCTCCCTTTACAGCTCTGTCTCTGCTCAGCCCCTCCCCTACAGCTCTTCACAGCACTCAGTCTCTAGTACTGTATGAGAGATGTTACCTGCTGCAATTTCTTTCCAGACAACAAACAGATAAAACTCTCCTGTCTCTGCATTTTTCTCTAGTCTTGTTCACTGCAATGGAAAACATTTTGCCTTTTCTTTATCTTTTTCCAATTATTCAATTTGTCTATTCTAAGTTTCCTCTGTCTTTCTCTCCCTCTCATGGGGCTGTCCGGTCAGCCAACCAACGAGCGAGAGCAAGGCAAGGAAATAACAGAGAATCAGATACCATTTGTCTCTAATTTTACAACAGTCTTTTTACTCAGTCAATTTGTTTCAGTTTATTTGTCCCATTTCACTCTTGGGCATTTCTTTATTGTATCTGATTCTCTGCTCCACTCCGCCTCTGCACACAATACCTCATCAACACTAGAATCATGCATTTAAACAAACACACAAACCCAGCGCAATTAGTATTTGTAAGTACACAGGCACTAGCAACACAGTTAGTCATGCACATTATTCATTATTTCAAACACACACAGAGTTCAACAATTCCCCGTTTTCTGCTCAGTCCGGGTTCCATCAAAACACTGCAATAAATAATCTAATCTAACACCTGGAGGAATTATGACGCGAATTTTCTACTATAAATGCACCCGCATTAGGATTTTCACACCTGTAGCTACAGGAATTTTTCCACTTCTTGATTATATACCTAAACACGGGATTTTAACACGCGCCGTCGCACATCGACACACCTCTACAGGCCTTTTTATCTTCTTCTTCTTCTTCTTCTTCTTTAAACCCCCCCTCCCCAATTTTGAAATCTGGAACTCACCTCTATCTTAGCCAATTAGTCCAAATTATTCTATGTTCGGACCGGCAAAGGTCTTAGGGAAGCCACCTACTGGGACTTGCTATCACAGATCACACAAAAACACCTTAAGCAAAACGCTTACCTCGATTTTATGGCGCCGGTGATTTTTGTGCGACCAGTGCCAGCGTCCTGTCAGCAACCTCTGGCCCCTTGACCTCAATGCCGGCCCCACGTTGGGCGCCAAAGAATATGTCGTGGAATATTCACGATGAATCTCTCTAAGTTGTAAGAAAACTCTCGGAGTCCCAAGTTCCAGATGCCAAAGTTATAGTTTATTGAACACCAACAAACTACATGAGACCAGTCAGCTGTCTGTTCTACTTTCGTTTTCCTAAGTTCCCAATTATATACCCCTTTTTTGTTGTCTTTCTGCTCCTTATCTCTAGCCAATGGGATTATTTCCCTCAATTCTTTCCCTAGCCACCAATATGTTTTATGTTGCTTGCTAATTAACTATTGGTGGAAAATCCCTTGCTCATCTATTTTTTAAAAACACGTGTATCTTTCACATTCAGCCAATTACCTCACATTTTGGACATATTCCATAGTTCACAGAAAGGGCTCTTTCATTCAGAAACATCTGTGTATGAGAAAAAACAGCCATGTCCTCATCTCACCTTCTTAGCCTTTGATCTACAGGTCAGTGTACCCTCTTGATACCACAATATTATTATATCCATGTGCTCACACAGGTCAGTGTTCCCTCTTGATACCACAATATTATTATATCCATGTGCTCACACACTCAATATTATTATTATTTCCATGAAAAGGAGTACAAGCTCTAAAGATATTCATTATACTTTCAGTTTGTTAGAGCAGTCACCATGACCGGTCGAGAGATATACAACACAGAAATACACCATATATTTGTTTTCAGAGAAGTACACAGAGAAACACAGAGAAATACACCATACTGCCTAGCAACCAGATGGGGTTACCCTAGCAACCAACTAACAAATCACATATCTCTGCACCAGAAAATCGTAGAGACTTCCGGGTTGACATAATTCACTCAGGATGGAAAGGAGGCTTGATAAGTATCACTCTGGTAACTGCTTAGCAACGACAAGGGCTTACCCTAGCAACCAAGTAACAAATCACATAACTCTGCACCAGAAAATCGTAGAGACTTCCTGTTTCACTTATTTTACTCAAGATGGAAAGTAGCCTTGATATATATCACTCTGGTAACTGCCTATCAACCAGATATGGTTACCCTAGCAACCAAGTAAGAAATCACATATCTATGCAACAGAAAATCATAGAGACTTCCGGGTTGACTTTATTCACTCAGAATGAAAAGGAGGCTTGATAAGGATCACCCTGGAAACTGCCTAGCAACCAGATTGGGTTACCCTAGCAACCAAGTAAAAAATAATATATCTATCTGTCTATCTGTCTATCTATCTATCTATCTATCTATCTATCTATCTATCTATCTATCTATCTATCTTTCTGATGGTCAATATCTATCTATCTATCCATCTATCTGAGGGTCAATATCTATCTATCTATCTATCTAACTATCTGCGGGTCAATAACTATCTATCTATCTATCTGTGGGTCATACTCTATCTATCTATATCTCAGGGTCAATGACTATCTGTCTATCTATATATCTGACGGTCAATATCTATCTATCTATCTATCTAAGAGTCAATGACTATCTATCTATCTATCTATCTATCTATCTATCTATCTATCTATCTATCTATCTATCTGAGGGTCAATATCTATCTATCTATCTAACTATCTGCGGGTCAATAACTATCTATCTATCTATCTATCTGTGGTTCATACTCTATCTATCTATATCTCAGGGTCAATGACTATCTATCTATCTATATATCTGACGGTCAATATCTATCTATCTATCTAATGGTCAATGACTATCAATCTATCTTTCTATCTTTCTATCTTTCTTTCTATCTATCTATCTATCTATCTATCTGAGGATCAATATCTATCTATCTATCTATCTATCTATCTAATGGTCAATATCTATCTATCTATCTATCTATCTATCTATCTATCTATCTATCTATCTGATGGTCAATAACTATCTATCTATCTATCTATCTATCTATCTATCTATCTATCTGATGGTCAATAACTATCTATCTATCTATCTATCTATCTATCTATCTGAGGGTCAATATCTATCTATCTATCTATCTATCTATCTATCTATCTATCTATCTATGGGTCATACTCTATCTATCTATCTATCTATCTATCTATCTGAGGGTCAATATCTATCTATCTATCTATCTATCTATCTGAGGGTCAATATCTATCTATCTATCTATCTAACTATCTGCGGGTCAATAACTATCTATCTATCTATCTGTGGGTCATACTCTATCTATCTATATCTCAGGGTCAATGACTATCTGTCTATTTATATATCTGACGGTCAATATCTATCTATCTATCTAAGAGTCAATGACTATCTATCTATCTATCTATCTATCTATCTGATGATCAATATCTATCTATCTATCTATCTAACTATCTGCGGGTCAATAACTATCTATCTATCTATCTATCTGTGGTTCATACTCTATCTATCTATATCTCAGGGTCAATGACTATCTATCTATCTATTTATCTGACGGTCAATATCTATCTATCTATCTATCTAAGGGTCAATGACTATCAATCTATCTTTCTATCTTTCTATCTTTCTATCTATCTATCTATCTATCTGAGGGTCAATATCTATCTATCTATCTGAGGATCAATATCTATCTATCTATCTATCTATCTATCTAATGGTCAATATCTATCTATCTATCTATCTATCTATCTATCTATCTATCTATCTATCTATCTATCTATCTATCTATCTGAGGGTCAATATCTATCTATCTATCTATCTATCTATCTATCTATCTATGGGTCATACTCTATCTATCTGTCTATCTATCTATCTATCTATCTATCTATCTATCTATCTATCTGAGGGTCAATATCTATCTATCTATCTATCTATCTGAGGGTCAATATCTATCTATCTAACTATCTGCGGGTCAATAACTATCTATCTATCTATCTGTGGGTCATACTCTATCTATCTATATCTCAGGGTCAATGACTATCTGTCTATCTATATATCTGACGGTCAATATCTATCTATCTATCTAAGAGTCAATGACTATCTATCTATCTATCTATCTATCTATCTATCTATCTATCTATCTGATGGTCAATATCTATCTATCTATCTATCTATCTAACTATCTGCGGGTCAATAACTATCTATCTATCTATCTATCTATCTGTGGTTCATACTCTATCTATCTATATCTCAGGGTCAATGACTATCTATCTATCTATTTATCTGACGGTCAATATCTATCTATCTATCTATCTAAGGGTCAATGACTATCAATCTATCTTTCTATCTTTCTATCTTTCTATCTATCTATCTGAGGGTCAATATCTATCTATCTATCTGAGGATCAATATCTATCTATCTATCTATCTAATGGTCAATATCTATCTATCTATCTATCTATCTATCTATCTATCTATCTGATGGTCAATAACTATCTATCTATCTATCTATCTATCTATCTATCTATCTATCTATCTATCTATCTATCTGATGGTCAATAACTATCTATCTATCTATCTATCTGAGGGTCAATATCTATCTATCTATCTATCTATCTATCTATCATCTATCTATCTATCTATCTATCTATCTGAGGGTCAATATCTATCTATCTATCTATCTATCTGAGGGTCAATATCTATCTATCTATCTATCTATCTATCTATCTATCTATCTATCTATCTATCTATCTATCTATCTATCTATCTATCTATCTATTTGATAGACTGAATGGTTTTATAATCTCTAAACTTTGAACTTTGAAAACTACTACTTATAATTACATCAAATTAGAAACCGTAAATCTTCAAACTTTTACAACTACTTCAAACTTTATGCTAGGCTTTCTCAAGCCAACCTAAAGTTTGTACTCAAACTTTTTAATCTAGTTTTTATTATTAGGTTGGCTTGAGAAAGCCAACTTACTGAAATCCTATTTAAACTTATTATTATTAGTGGTGCTTGCAAAGCAACACTATTGTAATCTCACATACTTATTTTTCTTCTTCTTCTTCTTCTTCTTCTTCTTCCGTACAAAACTTCGGCGCCTAACTCGTCCCGCACCTTTTGGCGTAGACCCATGAATGAGGTGTCAAATCGTGCGGCTCATTGAGGAGAGGTGTGCTATGACTTTTATAAGCGATCGGGGGTACGGTGTTTGCCCCAGGGGCAAAAAATTGGGCAAAAAATCCCATTGACTTAACATTGAGCCGAACTTTGACGAGTCATAGCTCAGAGCGAGGATTTCGCAGAGACGTGTGATTTACCACATTTGAAGAGGCTGACAGGCTCTGTGAGAACATACCTCACAATGGGGTAAAAGTTGCACCCCTGGGGGGCAGGAGCTGCCCAAAGTTGCCCCAATGTAAGTCAATGGAATTTTTTTCAAAATTTTTTGGTCGCAGACCCACAAATGAGGCGTCAAATCGTGCGGATTATTTGGGAATGGTGTGCTATGACTTTTATAAGTGATCGGGGATACGGTGATTGCCCCAGGGGCAAAAAATTGGGCAAAAAATCCCATTGACTTAACATTGCGCCGAACTTTGACGAGTCATAGCTCAGAGCGAGGATTTCGCAGAGACGTGTGATTTACCACATTTGAAGAGGCTGACAGGCTCTGTGAGAACATACCTCACAATGGGGTAAAAGTTGCACCCCTGGGGGGCATGAGCTGCCCAAAGTTGCCCCAATGTTAAGTCTATGGTAGATTTTGTATTGAACATAACTCTGGATCACAGTGTCTTAGAGACAAGGGGGCGGGCTCATTTTACTCAGACGACCAATCAGTCTCTCAGGATCATTGTGAAGCTATCAAGCCACGCCCTAGCAACCATTTAGAGCACCTTAGCAACAACTCCCATAGACTTCCATTGAAAGAGATCAAAGGGATATCTCCGGACTGAATTATCATAGAAACACGAGGGTGGTCTCGTTTGACTTGGGGCAGTAAAACAGCCAATCATGAATCCCCTCAACACTTCCTAGCCCCTCCCTAGCAACCATTTTCGAGCACCTTAGCAACCAAAATCCAAAGAGAGATATCTTCCATTCTGAATGTCACAGAGGCATGGGAGTTGGTTTGTATCATTCATATTGACAAGCAGCCTTTGGAGATTCATCATTGGCAGCTGCCAAGCCACTCCCTAGCAACAATTTAGAGCACCCTAGCAACCACATTTATTGATTTCAATTACAGTAAGATATCTTCAGATCAGAATGTCCTAGAGACATGATAGTTGCTTTGTTTTAATTGGGTGAGTAATCAGTCTTCATCTTTCATCATGTGAACTACTTAGCCATGCCCTAGCAACCATTTAAAGCACCCTAGCAACAAAGAACCATTGACATCCATTCAAAATCACTAAGATGTGTATCTTAGGATCAGAATGACGTAGAGACTTCCGGGTTGACTTATTTCACTCAGGATGGAAAGTAGACTTGATAAATATCACCCTGGTAACTGCCTAGCAACCAAGTGGGGTTACCCTAGCAACCAAGAAACAAATAGCATATCTCTGCACAAGAAAATCACAGAGACTTCCGGGTTGACTTATTTCACTCAGGATGGCAAGGAGCATTGTTGGCTGTCACCTTGGTAACTGCCTAGCAACCAGATGGGGTTACCCTAGCAACCAAGAAACAAATCACATATCTCTGCACAAGAAAATCACAGAGACTTACGGGTTGACTTGTTTCACTCAGGATGGCAAGGAGCATTGTTGCCTGTCACCTTCGTAACTGCCTAGCAACCAGATGGGGTTACCCTAGCAACCAAGAAACAAATCAAATATCTCTGCACAAGAAAATCACAGAGACTTCCGGGTTGACTTATTTCACTCAGGATGGCAAGGAGCATTGTTGGCTGTCACATTAGTAACTGCCTAGCAACCAGATGGGGTTACCCTAGCAACCAAGAAACAAATCACATATCTCTGTACTAGAAAATCACAGAGAAATCTGGGTTGACTTATTTCACTCAGGATGGCAAGGAGCATTGTTGGCTGTCACCTTGGTAACTGCCTAGCGACCAGATGGGGTTACCCTAGCAACCAAGAAACAAATCACATATCTCTGTACTAGAAAATCACAGAGACTTCCGGGTTGACTTATTTCACTCAGGGTGGCAAGGAGCATTGTTGGTTGTCACCTTGGTAACTGCCTAGCAACAAGATGGGGTTACCCTAGCAACCAAGAAACAAATCACATATCTCTGCACAAGAAAATCACAGAGACTTCCGGGTTGACTTATTTCACTCAGGATGGCAAGGAGCATTGTTGTCTGTCACCTTGGTAACTGCCTAGCAACCAGATGGGGTTACCCTAGCAACCAAGAAACAAATCACATATCTCTGCACAAGAAAATCACAGAGACTTCCGGGTTGACTTATTTCACTCAGGATGGCAAGCAGCATTGTTGGCTGTCACCTTGGTAACTGCCTAGCAACCAGATGGGGTTACCCTAGCAACCAAGTAACAAATCACATATCTCTGAACCAGAAAATTGTACAGATTCCGGGTTTACTTATTTCATTCAGGATGGCAAGGAGTATTGTTGGCTTGCCCCTTGTTAACTGCCTAGCAACCAGATGGGGTTACCCTAGCAACCAAGTAACAAATCACATATCTCTGTACTAGAAAATCGTAGAGACTTCCGGGTTGACTTATTTTACTCAGGATGGCAAGTAGCATTGGTGGCTGTCACCTTAGTAACTGCATATCAACCAGATGGGTTTCCCTAGCAACCATGGAACAACACCAATATCTCTGCACCAGAACATCCTACTGTCATGGGGATGGCCTCTTTCAACTTTGGGCAGTAGGTGGGACATTGTGGTAAGAAATTTTGCCACGGCAAGCACCACTCACATTTTCTTCAGGAAATGTACATTCTAGTTTTTATTATTAGTGGTGCTTGCCATAGGCAAAGCATCACTATTGTTCTCTTGCATACTTATTATTATTATTATAATTATTATTATTTTTCCACACAAAGTTTGGCGCGCTACTCCTCCTGCAGCTTTTGTCACAGACCCCTGAGTGAGGCATCAAATCGTGCGGCTCATTGAGGAGATGTGTGCTATATCTTTTCTAAGCGATCGGGTGTACGATGTTCGAACAGCGGACGAAAAAGCGGCCAAAAAAATCCCATTGACTTTACATTGCGGAATGTTCAGAAATTTAAATCCCAACTGACTTTTTCACACACACAGACAAAAAAGGGCCTGTCAGCCCTGCGTCTCTCTCTCTGTCTCTCCCTCAGAGGATTTCTTTTATCAAGCAGCCAATAAAAATCTTCATAGCCATACCCTAAAACATGCTAAAAATGTGCTAGCATCATGCTAACATATGCTGGCATCACCTAGCGAAGTGCTAAAACATGCTAAAAACGTGCTAGCAACATGCTAACACATGTTGGCATCACCTAGCGAAGTGCTAAAACATGCTAAAAACGTGCTAACAACATGCTAACACATGATAGTATTGCCTAGCGAAGTGTTAAAACATGCTAAAAACATGCTAGCATCATGCTAACACATGCTGGCATCGCCTAGCGAAGTGCTAAAACATGTTAAAAACGTGCTTGCATCATGCTAACACATGTTAGCATCGCCTAGCAAAGTGCTAAAACATGCTAGAAACGTGCTAGTATCATGCTAACACATGCTAGCTTCACCTAGCAAAGTGCTAAAACATGTTAAAACGTGCTAGCATTATGCTAACACATGTTAGCATCGCCTAGCAAAGTGCTAAAACATGCTAGAAACATGCTAGTATCATGCTAACACATGCTAGCTTCACCTAGCAAAGTGCTAAAACATGTTAAAACGTGCTAGCATTATGCTAATGCATGTTAGCATTGCTTAGGGGATTGCTAAAACATGTTAAAAACGTGCTAGCATCATGCTAACACACGTTAGCATCGCCTAGCAAAGTGCTAAAACATGTTAGAAACGTGCTAGTATCATGCTAACACATGTTAGCATCGCCTAGCAAAGTGCTAAAACATGCTAGAAACGTGCTAGTATCATGCTAACACATGCTAGCTTCACCTAGCAAAGTGTTAAAACATGTTAAAACGTGCTAGCATTATGCTAATGCATGTTAGCATTGCTTAGGGGATTGCTAAAACATGTTAAAAACGTGCTAGCATCATGCTAACACACGTTAGCATCGCCTAGCAAAGTGCTAAAACATGTTAGAAACGTGCTAGTATCATGCTAACACATGTTAGCATCGCCTAGCAAAGTGCTAAAACATGCTAGAAACGTGCTAGTATCATGCTAACACATGCTAGCTTCACCTAGCAAAGTGCTAAAACATGTTAAAACGTGCTAGCATTATGCTAATGCATGTTAGCATTGCTTAGGGGATTGCTAAAACATGTTAAAAACGTGCTAGCATCATGCTAACACACGTTAGCATCGCCTAGCAAAGTGCTAAAACATGTTAGAAACGTGCTAGTATCATGCTAACACATGCTAGCTTCACCTAGCAAAGTGCTAAAACATGTTAAAACGTGCTATCATTATGCTAATGCATGTTAGCATTGCTTAGGGGATTGCTAAAACATGTTAAAAAGATGCTAGCATCATGCTAACACATGTTAGCATTGCCAAAGGAAGTGCTAAAACATGCTAAAAATGTGCTAGTATCATGCTAACACATGCTAGCTTCACCTAGCAAAGTGCTAAAACATTCTAAAAACGTGCTACCATCATGAAAAACACATGTTAGCAACATTCTATGACCTTTATTTTAGTGCTTAGAAACAAGTTTGAAAATGCTACTTGACGAGTTTTGCCACGGCAAGCACCACTCACATTTTCTTCAGGAAATGTACATTCTAGTTAGGTTGGCTTGAGAAAGCCAACTTACTGAAATCCTATTTAAACTTATTATTATTATTATTATTATTATTCTGAGACTAAATTTCTAAATGTAACTCCTCCTAGAGCTTTTAAGCTACATGCACCAAACTCGGCACAGACCTTCAGACTAATCCCGAATAGTGTGCTATATCTTTTCTAACTGATCGGACTTACGGTTTTCCTAAAAATGACGATCAAAACTCGGAAAAACTCCCATTGATTAACATTGCGGAATGTTCAGAAATTTAAATCCCAACTGACGTTTTCACACACACAGACGAAAAAGGGCCTGTCAGCCCTGCGTCTCTCCTTCTCTCTCTCCCTCAGAGGATTTCTTTTATCAAGCAGCCAATAAGTAATGACCTAAAATCTTCATAGCCACAGTATAGTAGCTTCCAGGTTGACTTGATTCACTCAGTATGGAAAGGAGGCTTGATAAGTATCACCCTGGTAACTGCATAGCAACCAGACAGGGTTACCCTAGCAACCAAATAACAAATCACATATTTCTGCACCAGAAAATCATACAGACATCCTGTTTCACTTATTTCACTCAGGATGGAAAGTAGCCTTGATATGTATCACTCTGGTAACTGCCTAGCAACCAGATGGGGTTACCCTAGCAACCAAGTAACAAATCATATATCTCTGCACCAGAAAATCATACAGACTTCCTGTTTCACTTATTTCACTCAGGATGGAAAGTAGCCTTGATATGTATCACTCTGGTAACTGCCTAGCAACCAGATGGGGTTACCCTAGCAACCAAGTAACAAATCACATATTTCTGCACCAGAAAATCGTAGTGACTTCCTGTTTCACTTATTTCACTCAAGATGGAAAGTAGCCTTGATATTTATCACTCTGGTAACTGCCTAGCAACCAGATGTGATTACCCTAGCAACCAAGTAACAAATCACATATCTCTGCAACAGAAAATCAGAGAGACTTCCGGGTTGACTTATTTCACTCAGGATGGAAAGTAGCCTTGATATGTATCACTCTGGTAACTGCCTAGCAACCAGATGTGATTACCCTAGCAACCAAGTAACAAATCACATATCTCTGCAACAGAAAATCAAAGAGACTTCCGGGTTGACTTATTTCACTCAGGATGGAAAGCAGCCTTGATATGTATCACTCTGGTAACTGCCTAGCAACCAGATGTGATTACCCTAGCAACCAAGTAACAAATCACATATCTCTGCAACAGAAAATCATAGAGACTTCCGGGTTGACTTTATTCACTCAGGATGGAAAGTAGCCTTGATATGTATCACTCTGGTAACTGCCTAGCAACCAGACGGGGTTACCCTAGCAACCAAGTAACAAATCACATATCTCTGCACCAGAAAATCGTAGAGACTACCTGTTTCACTTATTTCACTCAGGATGGAAAGTAGCCTTGATATGTATCACTCTGGTAACTGCATAGCAACCAGACAGGGTTACCTTAGCAACCAAGTAACAAATCACATATCTTTGAACCAGAACATCGTAGAGACTTAGGGGTTGACATATTTCACACAGGATTGCAAGGAGCCTTATGAGTATCACTTTGGTAACTGCCTAGCAACCAGATGTGTTTACCCTAGCAACCAAGTAACAAATCACATATCTCTGCACCAGAAAATCATAGAGACTTCCTGTTTCACTTATTTCACTCAGGATGGAAAGTAGCCTTGATATGTATCCCTCTGGTAACTGCCTAGCAACCAGATGCGGTTACCCTAGCAACCAAGTAACAAATCGCATATCTTTGAACCAGAACATCGTAGAGACTTAGGGGTTAACATATTAAACACAGGATTGCAAGGTGCCTTATGAGTATCACCTTGGTAACTGCCTAGCAACCAGATGGGGTTACCCTAGGAACCAACTAACAAATCACATATCTCTGCACCAGAAAATCGTGGAGACTTCCTGTTTCACTTATTTCACTCAGGATGGAAAGTAGCCTTGATATGTATCACTCTGGTAACTGCCTAGCAACCAGATGTGATTACCCTAGCAACCAAGTAACAAATCACATATCTCTGCAACAGAAAATCAGAGAGACTTCCGGGTTGACTTATTTCACTCAGGATGGAAAGTAGCCTTGATATGTATCACTCTGGTAACTGCTTAGCAACCAGATGTGATTACCCTAGCAACCAAGTAACAAATCACATATCTCTGCAACAGAAAATCATAGAGACTTCCGGGTTGACTTTATTCACTCAGGATGGAAAGTAGCCTTGATATGTATCACTCTGGTAACTGCCTAGCAACCAAACGGGGTTACCCTAGCAACCAAGTAACAAATCACATATCTCTGCACCAGAAAATCGTAGAGACTACCTGTTTCACTTATTTCACTCAGGATGGAAAGTAGCCTTGATATGTATCACTCTGGTAACTGCATAGCAACCAGACAGGGTTACCTTAGCAACCAAGTAACAAATCACATATCTTTGAACCAGAACATCGTAGAGACTTAGGGGTTGACATATTTCACACAGGATTGCAAGGAGCCTTATGAGTATCACTTTGGTAACTGCCTAGCAACCAGATGTGTTTACCCTAGCAACCAAGTAACAAATCACATATCTCTGCACCAGAAAATCATAGAGACTTCCTGTTTCACTTATTTCACTCAGGATGGAAAGTAGCCTTGATATGTATCCATCTGGTAACTGCCTAGCAACCAGATGCGGTTACCCTAGCAACCAAGTTACAAATCACATATCTTTGAACCAGAACATCGTAGAGACTTAGGGGTTAACATATTTCACCCAGGATTGCAAGGAGCCTTATGAGTATCACCTTGGTAACTGCCTAGCAACCAGATGGGGTTACCCTAGCAACCAACTAACAAATCACATATCTCTGCACCAGAAAATCGTAGAGACTTCCTGTTTCACTTATTTCACTCAGGATGGAAAGTAGCCTTGATATGTATCACTCTGGTAACTGCCTAGCAACCAGATGCGGTTACCATAGCAACCAAGTAACAAATCACATATCTCTGCAACAGAAAATCAGAGAGACTTCCGGGTTGACTTATTTCACTCAGGATGGAAAGTAGCCTTGATATGTATCACTCTGGTAACTGCCTAGCAACCAGATGTGATTACCCTAGCAACCAAGTAACAAATCACATATCTCTGCAACAGAAAATCATAGAGACTTCCGTGTTGACTTTATTCACTCAGGATGGAAAGTAGCCTTGATATGTATCACTCTGGTAACTGCCTAGCAACCAGATGTGTTTACCCTAGCAACCAAGTAACAAGTCACATATCTCTGCACCAGGAAATCATAGAGACTTCCTGTTTCACTTATTTCACTCAGGATGGAAAGTAGCCTTGATATGTATCCCTCTGGTAACTGCCTAGCAACCAGATGCGGTTACCCTAGCAACCAAGTAACAAATAACATATCTTTGAACCAGAACATCGTAGAGACTTAGGGGTTGACATATTTCACACAGGATTGCAAGGAGCCTTATGAGTATCACCTTAGTAACTGCCTAGCAACCAGATGGGGTTACCCTAGCAACCAACTAACAAATCACATATCTCTGCACCAGAAAATCGTAGAGAATTCCGGGTTGACATAATTTATTCAGGATGGAAAGGAGGCTTGATAAGTATCACTCTGGTAACTGCCTAGCAATGACAAGGGCTTACCCTAGCAACCAAGTAACAAATCACATAACTCTGCACCAGAAAATCGTAGAGACTTCCTGTTTCACTTATTTTACTCAAGATGGAAAGTAGACTTGATATATATCACTCTGGTAACTGCCTATCAACAAGATATGGTTACCCTAGCAACCAAGTAACAAATCACATATCTATGCAACAGAAAATCATAGAGACTTCCGGGTTGACTTTATTCACTCAGAATGAAAAGGAGGCTTGATAAGGATCACCCTGGAAACTGCCTAGCAACCAGATTGGGTTACCCTAGCAACCAAGTAAAAAATGATATATCTATCTGTCTATCTGTCTATCTATCTATCTATCTATCTATCTTTCTGATGGTCAATATCTATCTATCTATCTATCTATCTATCTATCTATCTGAGGGTCAATATCTATCTATCTATCTATCTAACTATCTGCGGGTCAATAACTATCTATCTATCTATCTGTGGGTCATACTCTATCTATCTATATCTCAGGGTCAATGACTATCTGTCTATCTATATATCTGACAGTCAATATCTATCTATCTATCTAAGAGTCAATGACTATCTATCTATCTATCTATCTATCTATCTGAGGGTCAATATCTATCTATCTATCTATCTATCTAACTATCTGCGGGTCAATAACTATCTATCTATCTATCTATCTATCTATCTGTGGTTCATACTCTATCTATCTATATCTCAGGGTCAATGACTATCTATCTATCTATATATCTGACGTTCAATATCTATCTATCTATCTATCTAAGGGTCAATGACTATCAATCTATCTTTCTATCTTTCTATCTTTCTATCTATCTATCTATCTATCTATCTGAGGGTCAATATCTATCTATCTATATGAGGATCAATATCTATCTATCTATCTATCTATCTATCTAATGGTCAATATCTATCTATCTATCTATCTATCTATCTATCTATCTATCTATCTATCTATCTATCTATCTGATGGTCAATAACTATCTATCTATCTATCTATCTATCTATCTGATGGTCAATAACTATCTATCTATCTATCTATCTATCTATCTATCTATCTATCTATCTATCTATCTGAGGGTCAATATCTATCTATCTATCTATCTATCTATGGGTCATACTCTATCTATCTATCTATCTATCTGAGGGTCAATATCTATCTATCTATCTATCTATCTATCTATCTATCTATCTATCTATCTATCTATCTATCTATCTATCTATCTAATCTATTTGATAGACTGAATGGTTTTATAATCTCTAAACTTTGAACTTTGAAAACTACTACTTATAATTACATCAAACTAGAAACCGTAAATCTTCAAACTTTTACAACTACTTCAAACTTTATGCTAGGCTTTCTCAAGCCAACCTAAAGTTTGTACTCAAACTTTTTAATCTAGTTAGGTTGGCTTGAGAAAGCCAACTTACTGAAATCCTATTTAAACTTATTATTATTATTATTATTATTCTGAGACTAAATTTCTAAATGTAACTCCTCCTAGAGCTTTTAAGCTACATGCACCAAACTCGGCACAGACCTTCAGACTAATCCCGAATAGTGTGCTATATCTTTTCTAACTGATCGGACTTACGGTTTTCCTAAAAATGATGATCAAAACTCGGAAAAACTCCCATTGACTTAACATTGCGGAATGTTCAGAAATTTAAATCTCAACTGACGTTTTCACACACACAGACAAAAAAGGGCCTGTCAGCCCTGCGTCTCTCCCTCTCTCTCTCCCTCAGAGGATTTCTTTTATCAAGCAGCCAATAAGTAATGACCTAAAATCTTCATAGCCACAATATAGTAGCTTCCAGGTTGACTTGATTCACTCAGTATGGAAAGGAGGCTTGATAAGTATCACCCTGGTAACTGCCTATCAACCAGATGGGGTTACCCTAGCAACCAAATAACAAATCACATATCTCTGCACCAGAAATTCATAGAGACTTCCTGTTTCACTTATTTCACTCAGGATGGAAAGTAGCCTTGATATGTATCACTCTGGTAACTGCCTAGCAACCAGATGTGGTTA
>JAVLUX010000017.1:14535000-14795000 GCA_032164185.1 Moxostoma hubbsi | reverse complement strand
CTTTGGAGATTCATCATTGGCAGCTGCCAAGCCACTCCCTAGCAACAATTTAGAGCACCCTAGCAACCACATTTATTGATTTCATTTACAGTAAGATATCTTCAGATCAGAATGTCCTAGAGACATGATAGTTGCTTTGTTTTCATTGGGTGAGTAATCAGTCTTCAGCTTTCATCATGTGAACTACTTAGCCACGCCCTAGCAACCATTTAAAGCACCCTAGCAACAAAGAACCATTGACATCCATTCAAAATCACTAAGATGTGTATCTTAGGATCAGAATGACGTAGAGACTTCCGGGTTGACTTATTTCACTCAGGATGGCAAGGAGCATTGTTGCCTGTCACCTTGGTAACTGCCTAGCAACCAGATGGGGTTACCTTAGCAACCAAGTAACAAATCACATATCTCTGCACAAGAAAATCACAGAGACTTACGGGTTGACTTATTTCACTCAGGATGGCAAGGAGCATTGTTGCCTGTCACCTTGGTAACTGCCTAGCAACCAGATGGGGTTACCCTAGCAACCAAGAAACAAATCACATATCTCTGTACTAGAAAATCACAGAGAAATCTGGGTTGACTTATTTCACTCAGGATTGCAAGGAGCATTGTTGGCTGTCACCTTGGTAACTGCCTAGCGACCAGATGGGGTTACCCTAGCAACCAAGAAACAAATCACATATCTCTGTACTAGAAAATCACAGAGACTTCCGGGTTGACTTATTTCACTCAGGATGGCAAGGAGCACTGTTGGCTGTCACCTTGGTAACTGCCTAGCAACCAGATGGGGTTACCCTAGCAACCAAGTAACAAATCACATATCTTTGCACCAGAAAATCGTAGAGACTTCCTGTTTCACTTATTTCACTCAGGATGGAAAGGAGGCTTGATATGTATCACTCTGGTAACTGCCTAGCAACCAGATGTGGTTACCCTAGCAACCAAGTAACAAATCACATATCTTTGAACCAGAACATCGTAGAGACTTAGGAGTTGACATATTTCACACAGGATGGAAAGTAGCCTTGATATGCATCACCCTGGTAACTGCATAGCAACCAGACAGGGTTACCCTAGCAACCAAATAACAAATCACATATCTCTGCACCAGAAATTCATACAGACTTCCGGGTTGACTTATTTCACTCAGGATGGAAAGTAGCCTTGATATGTATCACTCTGGTAACTGCATAGCAACCAGACAGGGTTACCTTAGCAACGAAGTAACAAATCACATATCTTTGAACTAGAACATCGTAGAGACTTAGGGGTTGACATATTTCACACAGGATTGCAAGGAGCCTTATGAGTATCACTTTGGTAACTCCCTAGCAACCAGATGTGTTTACCCTAGCAACCAAGTAACAAATCACATATCTCTGCACCAGAATATCATACAGACTTCCTGTTTCACTTATTTCACTCAGGATGGAAAGTAGCCTTGATATGTATCCCTCTGGTAACTGCCTAGCAACCAGATGCGGTTACCCTAGCAACCAAGTAACAAATCACATATCTTTGAACCAGAACATCGTAGAGACTTAGGGGTTGACATATTTCACACAGGATTGCAAGGAGCCTTATGAGTATCACCTTGGTAACTGCCTAGCAACCAGATGGGGTTACCCTAGCAACCAACTAACAAATCACATATCTCTGCACCAGAAAATCGTAGAGACTTCCTGTTTCACTTATTTCACTCAGGATGGAAAGGAGGCTTGATAAGTATCACCCTGGTAACTGCATAGCAACCAGACAGGGATACCCTAGCAACCAAGTAACAAATCACATATCTCTGCAACAGAAAATCGTAGAGACTTCCGGGTTGACATAATTCACTCAGGATGGAAAGGAGGCTTGATAAGTATCACCCTGGTAACTGCATAGCAACCAGATGGGGTTACCCTAGCAACCAAGTAACAAATAATATATCTCTTCACCAGAAAATCGTAGAGACTTCCTGTTTGACTTATTTCACTCAGGATAGCAAGGAGTCTTGAAAAGTATCACTCTGGTAACTGCCTAGCAACGACAAGGGCTTACCCTAGCAACCAAGTAACAAATCACATAACTCTGCACCAGAAAATCGTAGAGACTTCCTGTTTCACTTATTTTACTCAAGATGGAAAGTAGCCTTGATATATATCACTCTGGTAACTGCCTATCAACCAGATATGGTTACCCTAGCAACCAAGTAACAAATCACATATCTATGCAACAGAAAATCATAGAGACTTCCGGGTTGACTTTTTCACTCAGAAAGAAAAGGAGGCTTGATAAGGATCACCCTGGAAACTGCCTAGCAACCAGATTGGGTTACCCTAGCAACCAAGTAAAAAATGATATATCTATCTATCTATCTATCTATCTATCTATCTATCTATCTATCTTTCTGAGGGTCAATATCTATCTATCTATCTATCTATCTATCTATCTATCTATCTATCTATCTGAGGGTCAATTTCTATCTAACTATCTGCGGGTCAATAACTATCTATCTATCTATCTGTGGGTCATACTCTATCTATCTATATCTCAGGGTCAATGACTACCTATCTATCTATCTATATATCTGACGGTCAATATCTATCTATCTAAGGGTCAATGACTATCTATCTATCTATCTATCTATCTATCTATCTATCTGAGGGTCAATATCTATCTATCTATCTGAGGATCAATATCTATCTATCTATCTATCTATCTATCTATCTGATGGTCAATAACTATCTATCTATCTATCTATCGATCTATCTATCTGATGGTCAATATCTATCTATCTATCTATCTATCTATCTATCTATCTATCTATCTATCTATCTATCTATCTATCTATCTATCTATCTATCTATCTGTGGGTTAGACTCTATCTATCTATCTATCTGAGGGTCAATATCTATCTATCTATCTATCTATCTATCTATCTATCTGATGGTCATACTCTATCTATCTATCTATCTATCTATCTGTGGGTTAGACTCTATCTATCTATCTATCTATCTATCTGAGGGTCAATATCTATCTATCTATCTATCTATCTATCTATCTATCTATCTATCTATCTATCTATCTATCTATCTATCTATCTATCTATCTATCTATCTAATCTATTTGATAGACAGAATGGTTTTATAATCTCTAAACTTTGAACTTTGAAAACTACTACTTATAATTACATCAAACTAGAAACCGTAAATCTTCAAACTTTTACAACTACTTCAAACTTTATGCTAGGCTTTCTCAAGCCAACCTAAAGTTTGTACTCAAACTTTTTAATCTAGTTATAATTATTATTATTTTTCCACACAAAGTTTGGCGCGCTACTCCTCCTGCAGCTTTTGTCACAGACCCCTGAGTGAGGCATCAAATCGTGCGGCTCATTGAGGAGAGGTGTGCTATATCTTTTCTAAGCGATCGGGTGTACGATGTTCGAACAGCGGACGAAAAAGCGGCCAAAAAAATCCCATTGACTTTACATTGCGGAATGTTCAGAAATTTAAATCCCAACTGACATTTTCACACACACAGACAAAAAAGGGCCTGTCAGCCCTGCGTCTCTCTCTCTCTCTCCCTCAGAGGATTTCTTTTATCAAGCAGCCAATAAAAATCTTCATAGCCACAACATAAAACATGTTAAAAATGTGCTAGAATCATGCTAACACATGCTGACATCGCCTAGCGAAGTGCTAAAACATGCTAAAAACGTGCTAGCATTATGCTAATGCATGTTAGCATTGCTTAGGGGATTGCTAAAACATGTTAAAAATGTGCTAGCATCATGCTAACACATGTTAGCGTCGCCTAGCGAAGTGCTAAAACATGCTAAAAACGTGCTAGTATTATGCTAATGCATGTTAGCATTGCTTAGGGGATTGATAAAACATGTTAAAAATGTGCTAGCATCATGCTAAGACATGTTAGCATTGCCAAACGAAGTGCTAAAACATGCTAAAAACGTGCTAGCAACATGTTAACACATACTAGTATCGCATAGCGAAGTACTAAAACATGCTAAAAATGTGCTAGCATCATGCTAACACATGCTGGCATCGCCTAGCGAAGTGCTAAAACATGTTAAAAACGTGCTAGCAACATGTTAACACATACTAGTATCGCATAGCGAAGTACTAAAACATGCTAAAAATGTGCTAGCATCATGCTAACACATGTTGGCATCGCCTAGCGAAATGCTAAAACATGCTAAAAACGTGCTAACAACATGCTAACACATGCTAGTATTGCCTAGCGAAGTGTTAAAACATGCTAAAAACGTGCTAGCATCATGCTAACACGTGCTGGCATTGCCTAGCAAAGTGCAAAAACATGTTAAAACGTGCTAGCATTATGCTAATGCATGTTAGCATTGCTTAGGGGATTGCTAAAACATGTTAAAAACGTGCTAGCATCATGCTAACACATGTTAGCATCGCCTAGCGAAGTGCTAAAACATGTTAAAAACGTGCTAGTATCATGCTAACACATGCTATCTTCACCTAGCGAAGTGCTAAAACATGTTAAAACGTGTTAGCATTATGCTAATGCATGTTAGCATTGCTTAGGGGATTATTAAAACATGTTAAAAACGTGCTAGCATCATGCTAACACATGTTAGCATTGCCAAACAAAGTGCTAAAACATGCTAAAACCGTGCTAGTATCATGCTAACACATGCTAGCTTCACCTAGCGAAGTGCTAAAACATTCTAAAAACGTGTTACCATCATGAAAAATACGTGTTAGCAACATTCTATGACCTTTATTTTTGTGCTTAGAAACAAGTTAGAAAATGCTATTTGACGAGTTTTGCCACGGCAAGCACCACTCACATTTTCTTCAGGAAATGTACATTCTAGTTAGTGGTGCTTGCCATAGGCAAAGCATCACTATTGTTCTCTTGCATACTTATTATTATTATTATAATTATTATTATTCCACACATAGTTTGGCGCGCTACTCCTCCCACAGCTTTTGTCACAGACCCCTGAGTGAGGCATCAAATCGTGCGGCTCATTGAGGAGAGGTGTGCTATATCTTTTCTAAGCGATCGGGGGTACGTTGTTTGCCCCAGGGGCAAAAAATTGGGCAAAAAATCCCATTGACTTAACATTGAGCCGAACTTTGACGAGTTATATCTCAGAGCGAGGATTTCACAGAGACGTGTGATTTACCACTTTTGAAGAGGCTGAAAGGCTCTCTGAGAACATACCTCACAATGGGGTAAAAGTTTTACCCCTGGGGGGGCAGGAGCTGCCCAAAGTTGCCCCAATGTAAGTCAATGGAATTTTTTGAAAATTTTTTTGCTCGCAGACCCACAAATGAGGCGTCAAATCGTGCAGATTATTTGGGAATGGTGTGCTATGACTTCTATAAGTGATCGGGGGTACGGTGTTTGCCCCAGGGGCAAAAAATTGGACAAAAAATCCCATTGACTTAACATTGTGCCAAACTTTGACAAGTCATAGCTCAGAGCAAGGATTTCACAGACATGTGTGATTTACCACATTTGAAGAGGCTGACAGGCTCTGTGACAACATACCTCACAATGGGGTAAAAGTTGCACCCCTTGGGGGCAGGAGCTGCCCAAATTTGCCCCAATGTTAAGTCTATGGTAGATTTTGTATTGAACATAACTCTGGATCACAGTGTCTTAGAGACAAGGGGGTGGGCACATTTTACTCAGATGACCAATCAGTCTCTCAGGATCATTGTGAAGCTATCAAGCCACGCCCTAGCAACCATTTACAGTACCTTAGCAACAAGTCCCATAGACTTCCATTGAAAGAGATCAAAGAGATTTCTCTGGACTGAATTATCACAGAAACACAAGGGTGGTCTCGTTTGACTTGGGGCAGTAAAACAGCCAATCATGAATCCCCTCAACACTTCCTAGCCCCTCCCTAGCAACCATTTTCGAGCACCTTAGCAACCAAAATCCAAAGAGAGATATCTTCCATTCTGAATGTCACAGAGGCATAAGAGTTGGTTTATATCATTCATACTGACAAGCAGCCTTTGGAGATTCATCATTGGCAGCTGCCAAGCCACTCCCTAGCAACAATTTAGAGCACCCTAACAACCACATTTATTGATTTCAATTACAGTAAGATATCTTCAGATCAGAATGTCCTAGAGACATGATAGTTGCTTTGTTTTAATTGGGTGAGTAATCAGTCTTCAGCTTTCATCATGTGAACTACTTAGCCACGCCCTAGCAACCATTTAAAGCACCCTAGCAACAAAGAACCATTGACATCCATTCAAAATCACTAAGATGTGTATCTTAGGATCAGAATGACGTAGAGACTTCCGGGTTGACTTATTTCACTCAGGATGGCAAGGAGCATTGTTCCCTGTCACCTTGATAACTGCCTAGCAACCAGATGGGGTTACCCTAGCAACCAATTAACAAATCACATATCTCTGTACTACAAAATCACAGAGACTTCCGGGTTGACTTATTTCACTCAGGATGGCAAGGAGCATTGTTGGCTGTCACCTTGGTAACTGCCTAGCAACCAGATGGGGTTACCCTAGCAACCAAGAAACAAATCACATATCTCTGCACAAGAAAATCACAGAGACTTCCGAGTTGACTTATTTCACTCAGGATGGCAAGGAGCATTGTTGGCTGTCACCTTGGTAACTGCCTACCAACCAGATGGAGTTACCCTAGCAACCAAGAAACAAATCACATATCTCTGCACAAGAAAATCACAGAGACTTCCGTGTTGACTTATTTCACTCAGGATGGCAAGGAGCATTGTTGGCTGTCACCTTTGTAACTGCCTAGCAACCAAATGGGGTTACCCTAGCAACCAAGTAACAAATCACTTATCTCTGCACAAGAAAATCACAGAGACTTCCGGGTTGACTTATTTCACTCAGGATGGCAAGGAGCATTGTTGGCTGTCACCTTGGTAACTGCCTAGCAACCAGATGGGGTTACCCTAGCAACCAAGTAACAAATCACATATCTCTGAACCAGAAAATTTTAGAGATTCCGGGTTGACTTATTTCATTCAGGATGGAAAGGAGCATTGTTGGCTTGCTCCTTGTTAACTGCCTAGCAACCAGATAGGGTTACCCTAGCAACCAAGTAACAAATCACATATCTCTGTACTAGAAAATTGTACAGACTTCCGGGTTGACTTAATTTACTCAGCAACCAATGCTACTTGCCATCCTGTCACCTTAGTAACTGCATATCAACCAGATGGGTTTCCCTAGCAACCATGGAACAACACCAATATCTCTGCACCAGAACATCCTACTGTCATGGGGGTGGCCTCTTTCAACTTTGGGCAGTAGGTGGGACATTGTGGTAAGAAATTTTGCCACGGCAAGCACCACTCACATTTTCTTCAGGAAATGTACATTCTAGTTATTATTATTATTATAATTTTTTTTATTATTATTATTCCGGACAAAAGTTTGGCGCGCTACTCCTCCCGCAGCTTTTCTCACAGACCCACGAATGAGGCGTCAAATCGTGCGGATTATTTGGGAATGGTGTGCTATGACTTTTATAAGCGATCGGGGGTACGGTGTTTGCCCCAGGGGCAAAAAATTGGGCAAAAAATCCCATTGACTTAACATTGAGCCAAACTTTGACGAGTAATAGCTCAGAGCGAGGATTTCGCAGAGACGTGTGATTTACCACATTTGAAGAGGCTGACAGGCTCTGTGAGAACATACCTCACAATGGGGTAAAAGTTTTACCCCTGGGGGGCAGGAGCTGCCCAAAGTTGCCCCAATGTAAGTCAATGGAATTTTTGGCAAAATCTTTTGGTCACAGACCCACGAATGAGGCATCAAATCGTGCGGATTATTTGGGAATGGTGTGCTATGACTTTTATAAGTGATCGGGGGTACGGTATTTGCCCCAGGGGCAAAAAATTGGGCAAAAAATCCCATTGACTTAACATTGCGCCGAACTTTGACGAGTCATAGCTCAGAGCGAGGATTTCACAGAGACGTGTGATTTACCACATTTGAAGAGGCTGACAGGCTCTGTGAGAACATACCTCACAATGGGGTAAAAGTTGCACCCCTGGGGGGCAGGAGTTGCCCAAATTTGCCCCAATGTTAAGTCAATGGTAGATTTTGTATTGAACATAAATCTGGATCACAGTGTCTTAGAGACAAGGGGGTGGGCACATTTTACTCAGATGACCAATCAGTCTCTCAGGATCATTGTGAAGCTATCAAGCCACGCCCTAGCAACCATTTACAGTACCTTAGCAACAAGTCCCATAGACTTCCATTGAAAGAGATCAAAGAGATTTCTCTGGACTGAATTATCACAGAAACACAAGGGTGGTCTCGTTTGACTTGGGGCAGTAAAACAGCCAATCATGAATCCCCTCAACACTTCCTAGCCCCTCCCTAGCAACCATTTTCGAGCACCTTAGCAACCAAAATCCAAAGAGAGATATCTTCCATTCTGAATGTCACAGAAGCATGGGAGTTGGTTTATATCATTCATACTGACAAGCAGCCTTTGGAGATTCATCATTGGCAGCTGCCAAGCCACTCCCTAGCAACAATTTAGAGCACCCTAGCAACCACATTTATTGATTTCAATTACAGTAAGATATCTTCAGATCAGAATGTCCTAGAGACATGATAGTTGCTTTGTTTTCATTGGGTGAGTAATCAGTCTTCAGCTTTCATCATGTGAACTACTTAGCCACGCCCTAGCAACCATTTAAAGCACCCTAGCAACAAAGAACCATTGACATCCATTCAAAATCACTAAGATGTGTATCTTAGGATCAGAATGACGTAGAGACTTCCGGGTTGACTTATTTCACTCAGGATGGAAATTAGACTTGATAAATATCACCCTGGTAACTGCCTAGCAACCAAATGGGGTTACCCTAGCAACCAAGAAACAAATCACATATCTCTGCACAAGAAAATCACAGAGACTTCCGGGTTGACTTATTTCACTCAGGATGGCAAGGAGCATTGTTGCCTGTCACCTAGGTAACTGCCTAGCAACCAGATGGGGTTACCCTAGCAACCAAGAAACAAATCACATATCTCTGCACAAGAAAATCACAGAGACTTCCGGGTTGACTTATTTCACTCAGGATGGCAAGGAGCATTGTTGCCTGTCACCTTGGTAACTGCCTAGCAACCAGATGGGGTTACCCTAGCAACCAAGAAACAAATCACATATCTCTGCACAAGAAAATCACAGAGACTTCCGGGTTGACTTATTTCACTCAGGATGGCAAGGAGCATTGTTTGCTGTCACCTTGGTAACTACCTAGCAACCAGATGGGGTTACCCTAGCAACCAAGAAACAAATCACATATCTCTGCACAAGAAAATCACAGAGACTTCCGGGTTGACTTATTTCACTCAGGATGGCAAGGAGCATTGTTGCCTGTCACCTTGGTAACTGCCTAGCAACCAGATGGGGTTACCCTAGCAACCAAGAAACAAATCACATATCTCTGCACAAGAAAATCACAGAGACTTCCGGGTTGACTTATTTCACTCAGGATGGCAAGGAGCATTGTTTGCTGTCACCTTGGTAACTGCCTAGCAACCAGATGGGGTTACCCTAGCAACCAAGAAACAAATCACATATCTCTGTACAAGAAAATCACAGAGACTTCCGGGTTGACTTATTTCACTCAGGATGGCTAGGAGCATTGTTGCCTGTCACCTTGGTAACTGCCTAGCAACCAGATGGGGTTACCCTAGCAACCAAGAAACAAATCACATATCTCTGCACAAGAAAATCACAGAGACTTCCGGGTTGACTTATTTCACTCAGGATGGCAAGGAGCATTGTTGGCTGTCACCTTGGTAACTGCCTAGCAACCAGATGGGGTTACCCTAGCAACCAATTAACAAATCACATATCTCTGAACCAGAAAATCGTACAGATTCCGTGTTGACTTATTTCATTCAGGATGGCAAGGAGCATTGTTGGCTTGCCCCTTTTTAACTGCCTAGCAACCAGATGGGGTTACCCTACCAACCAAGTAACAAATCACATATCTATGTACTAGAAAATCGTAGAGACTTCCGGTTTGACTTATTTTACTCAGGATGGCGAGTAGCGTTGGTGGCTGTCACCTTAGTAACTGCATATCAACCAGATGGTTTTCCCTAGCAACCATGGAACAACACCTATATCTCTGCACCAGAACATCCTACTGTCATGGGGGTGGCCTCTTTCAACTTTGGGCAGTAGGTGGGACATTGTGGTACGAAATTTTGCCACGGCAAGCACCACTCACATTTTCTTCAGGAAATGTACATTCTAGTTATTATTATTATTATTTTTTTTTTTATTATTATTATTCCGGACAAAAGTTTGGCGCGCTACTCCTCCAGCAGCTTTTGTCACAGACCCACGAATGAGGCGTCAAATCGTGCGGATTATTTGGGAATGGTGTGCTATGACTTTTATAAGTGATCGGGGGTACGGTGTTTGCCCCAGGGGCAAAAAATTGGGCAAAAAATCCCATTGACTTAACATTGAGCCGAACTTTGACGAGTAATAGCTCAGAGCGAGGATTTCGCAGAGACGTGTGATTTACCACATTTGAAGAGGCTGACAGGCTCTGTGAGAACATACCTCACAATGGGGTAAAAGTTTTACCCCTGGGGGGCAGGAGCTGCCCAAAGTTGCCCCAATGTAAGTCAATGGAATTTTTGGCAAAATTTTTTGGTCACAGACCCACGAATGAGGCATAAAATCGTGCGGATTATTTGGGAATGGTGTGCTATGACTTTTATAAGTGATCGGGGGTACGGTATTTGCCCCAGGGGCAAAAAATTGGGCAAAAAATCCCATTGACTTAACATTGCGCCGAACTTTGACAAGTAATAGCTCAGAGCGAGGATTTCGCAGACACGTGTGATTTACCACATTTGAAGAGGTTGACAGGCTCTGTGAGAACATACCTCACAATGGGGTAAAAGTTTTACCCCTGGGGGGCAGGTGCTGCCCAAAGTTGCCCCAATGTTATGTCTATGGTGTAGGACGGCCCATGAAATGTCATTTTGTATTGAACATAACTCTGGATCACAGTGTCTTAGAGACAAGGGGGCGGGCTCATTTTACTCAGACGACCAATCAGTCTCTCGGGATCATTGTGAAGCTATCAAGCCACGCCCTAGCAACCATTTACAGCACCTTAGCAACAAGTCCCATAGACTTCCATTGAAAGAGATCAAAGGGATTTCTCCGGACTCAATTATCATAGAAACACGAGGGTGGTCTCGTTTGACTTGGGGCAGTAAAACAGCCAATCATGAATCCCCTCAACACTTTCTAGCCGAGCAACCATTGCTAGCAACCATTTTCGAGCACCTTAGCAACCAATATCCAAAGAGAGATATCTTCCATTCTGAATGTCACAGAGGCATGGGAGTTGGTTTATATCATTCATACTGACAAGCAGCCTTTGGAAATTCATCATTGGCAGCTGCCAAGCCACTCCCTAGCAACAATTTAGAGCACCCTAGCAACCACATTTATTGATTTCAATTACAGTAAGATATCTTCAGATCAGAATGTCCTAGAGACATGATAGTTGCTTTGTTTTAATTGGGTGAGTAATCAGTCTTCAGCTTTCATCATGTGAACTACTTAGCCACGCCCTAGCAACCATTTAAAGCACCCTAGCAACAAAGAACCATTGACATCCATTCAAAATCACTAAGATGTGTATCTTAGGATCAGAATGACGTAGAGACTTCCGGGTTGACTTATTTCACTCAGGATGGAAATTAGACTTGATAAATATCACCCTGGTAACTGCCTAGCAACCAAATGGGGTTACCCTAGCAACCAAGTAACAAATCACTTATCTCTGCACAAGAAAATCACAGAGACTTCCGGGTTGACTTATTTCACTCAGGATGGCAAGGAGCATTGTTGGCTGTCACCTTGGTAACTGCCTAGCAACCAGATGGGGTTACCCTAGCAACCAAGTAACAAATCACATATCTCTGAACCAGAAAATTTTAGAGATTCCGGGTTGACTTATTTCATTCAGGATGGAAAGGAGCATTGTTGGCTTGCTCCTTGTTAACTGCCTAGCAACCAGATAGGGTTACCCTAGCAACCAAGTAACAAATCACATATCTCTGTACTAGAAAATTGTACAGACTTCCGGGTTGACTTAATTTACTCAGCAACCAATGCTACTTGCCATCCTGTCACCTTAGTAACTGCATATCAACCAGATGGGTTTCCCTAGCAACCATGGAACAACACCAATATCTCTGCACCAGAACATCCTACTGTCATGGGGGTGGCCTCTTTCAACTTTGGGCAGTAGGTGGGACATTGTGGTAAGAAATTTTGCCACGGCAAGCACCACTCACATTTTCTTCAGGAAATGTACATTCTAGTTATTATTATTATTATAATTTTTTTTATTATTATTATTCCGGACAAAAGTTTGGCGCGCTACTCCTCCCGCAGCTTTTCTCACAGACCCACGAATGAGGCGTCAAATCGTGCGGATTATTTGGGAATGGTGTGCTATGACTTTTATAAGCGATCGGGGGTACGGTGTTTGCCCCAGGGGCAAAAAATTGGGCAAAAAATCCCATTGACTTAACATTGAGCCGAACTTTGACGAGTAATAGCTCAGAGCGAGGATTTCGCAGAGACGTGTGATTTACCACATTTGAAGAGGCTGACAGGCTCTGTGAGAACATACCTCACAATGGGGTAAAAGTTTTACCCCTGGGGGGCAGGAGCTGCCCAAAGTTGCCCCAATGTAAGTCAATGGAATTTTTGGCAAAATCTTTTGGTCACAGACCCACGAATGAGGCATCAAATCGTGCGGATTATTTGGGAATGGTGTGCTATGACTTTTATAAGTGATCGGGGGTACGGTATTTGCCCCAGGGGCAAAAAATTGGGCAAAAAATCCCATTGACTTAACATTGCGCCGAACTTTGACGAGTCATAGCTCAGAGCGAGGATTTCACAGAGACGTGTGATTTACCACATTTGAAGAGGCTGACAGGCTCTGTGAGAACATACCTCACAATGGGGTAAAAGTTGCACCCCTGGGGGGCAGGAGTTGCCCAAATTTGCCCCAATGTTAAGTCAATGGTAGATTTTGTATTGAACATAACTCTGGATCACAGTGTCTTAGAGACAAGGGGGCGGGCTCATTTTACTCAGACGACCAATCAGTCTCTCAGGATCATTGTGAAGCTATCAAGCCACGCCCTAGCAACCATTTACAGCACCTTAGCAACAAGTCCCATAGACTTCCATTGAAAGAGATCAAAGGGATTTCTCCGGACTGAATTATCATAGAAACACGAGGGTGGTCTTGTTTGACTTGGGGCAGTAAAACAGCCAATCATGAATCCCCTCAACACTTCCTAGCCCCTCCCTAGCAACCATTTTCGAGCACCTTAGCAACCAAAATCCAAAGAGAGATATCTTCCATTCTGAATGTCACAGAAGCATGGGAGTTGGTTTATATCATTCATACTGACAAGCAGCCTTTGGAGATTCATCATTGGCAGCTGCCAAGCCACTCCCTAGCAACAATTTAGAGCACCCTAGCAACCACATTTATTGATTTCAATTACAGTAAGATATCTTCAGATCAGAATGTCCTAGAGACATGATAGTTGCTTTGTTTTCATTGGGTGAGTAATCAGTCTTCAGCTTTCATCATGTGAACTACTTAGCCACGCCCTAGCAACCATTTAAAGCACCCTAGCAACAAAGAACCATTGACATCCAAAAAAAATCACTAAGATGTGTATCTTAGGATCAGAATGACGTAGAGACTTCCGGGTTGACTTATTTCACTCAGGATGGAAATTAGACTTGATAAATATCACCCTGGTAACTGCCTAGCAACCAAATGGGGTTACCCTAGCAACCAAGAAACAAATCACATATCTCTGCACAAGAAAATCACAGAGACTTCCGGGTTGACTTATTTCACTCAGGATGGCAAGGAGCATTGTTGCCTGTCACCTAGGTAACTGCCTAGCAACCAGATGGGGTTACCCTAGCAACCAAGAAACAAATCACATATCTCTGCACAAGAAAATCACAGAGACTTCCGGGTTGACTTATTTCACTCAGGATGGCAAGGAGCATTGTTGCCTGTCACCTTGGTAACTGCCTAGCAACCAGATGGGGTTACCCTAGCAACCAAGAAACAAATCACATATCTCTGCACAAGAAAATCACAGAGACTTCCGGGTTGACTTATTTCACTCAGGATGGCAAGGAGCATTGTTTGCTGTCACCTTGGTAACTACCTAGCAACCAGATGGGGTTACCCTAGCAACCAAGAAACAAATCACATATCTCTGCACAAGAAAATCACAGAGACTTCCGGGTTGACTTATTTCACTCAGGATGGCAAGGAGCATTGTTGCCTGTCACCTTGGTAACTGCCTAGCAACCAGATGGGGTTACCCTAGCAACCAAGAAACAAATCACATATCTCTGTACAAGAAAATCACAGAGACTTCCGGGTTGACTTATTTCACTCAGGATGGCTAGGAGCATTGTTGCCTGTCACCTTGGTAACTGCCTAGCAACCAGATGGGGTTACCCTAGCAACCAAGAAACAAATCACATATCTCTGCACAAGAAAATCACAGAGACTTCCGGGTTGACTTATTTCACTCAGGATGGCAAGGAGCATTGTTGGCTGTCACCTTGGTAACTGCCTAGCAACCAGATGGGGTTACCCTAGCAACCAATTAACAAATCACATATCTCTGAACCAGAAAATCGTACAGATTCCGTGTTGACTTATTTCATTCAGGATGGCAAGGAGCATTGTTGGCTTGCCCCTTTTTAACTGCCTAGCAACCAGATGGGGTTACCCTACCAACCAAGTAACAAATCACATATCTATGTACTAGAAAATCGTAGAGACTTCCGGTTTGACTTATTTTACTCAGGATGGCGAGTAGCGTTGGTGGCTGTCACCTTAGTAACTGCATATCAACCAGATGGTTTTCCCTAGCAACCATGGAACAACACCTATATCTCTGCACCAGAACATCCTACTGTCATGGGGGTGGCCTCTTTCAACTTTGGGCAGTAGGTGGGACATTGTGGTACGAAATTTTGCCACGGCAAGCACCACTCACATTTTCTTCAGGAAATGTACATTCTAGTTATTAGTGGTGCTTGCAAAGCAACACTATTGTAATCTCACATACTTATTTTTCTTCTTCTTCTTCTTCTTCTTCTTCTTCCGTACAAAACTTCGGCGCGTAACTCGTCCCGCACCTTTTGGCGTAGACCCATGAATGAGGTGTCAAATCGTGCGGCTCATTGAGGAGAGGTGTGCTATGACTTTTATAAGCGATCGGGGGTACGGTGTTTGCCCCAGGGGCAAAAAATTGGGCAAAAAATCCCATTGACTTAACATTGAGCTGAACTTTGACGAGTCATAGCTCAGAGCGAGGATTTCGCAGAGACGTGTGATTTACCACATTTGAAGAGGCTGACAGGCTCTGTGAGAACATACCTCACAATGGGGTAAAACTTTTACCCCTGGGGGGCAGGAGCTGCCCAAAGTTGCCCCAATGTAAGTCAATGGAATTTTTGGCAAAATTTTTTAGTCACAGACCCACGAATGAGGCATCAAATCGTGCGGATTATTTGGGAATGGTGTGCTATGACTTTTATAAGTGATCGGGGGTACGGTATTTGCCCCAGGGGCAAAAAATTGGGCAAAAAATCCCATTGACTTAACATTGCGCCGAACTTTGACGAGTCATAGCTCAGAGCAAGGATTTCACAGAGACGTGTGATTTACCACATTTGAAGAGGCTTACAGGCTCTGTGAGAACATACCTCACAATGGGGTAAAAGTTGCACCCCTTGGGGGCAGGAGCTGCCCAAATTTGCCCCAATGTTAAGTCTATGGTAGATTTTGTATTGAACATAACTCTGGATCACAGTGTCTTAGAGACAAGGGGGCAGGCTCATTTTACTCAGACGACCAATCAGTCTCTCAGGATCATTGTGAAGCTATCAAGCCACGCCCTAGCAACCATTTACAGTACCTTAGCAACAAGTCCCATAGACTTCCATTGAAAGAGATCAAAGGGATTTTTCTGGACTGAATTACCATAGAAACACAAGGGTGGTCTCGTTTGACTTGGGCCAGTAAAACAGCCAATCATGAATCCCCTCAACACTTCCTAGCCCCTCCCTAGCAACCATTTTCGAGCACCTTAGCAACCAATATCCAAAGAGAGATATCTTCCATTCTGAATGTCACAGAGGCATGGGAGTTGGTTTATATCATTCATACTGACAAGCAGCCTTTGGAGATTCATCATTGGCAGCTGCCAAGCCACTCCCTAGCAACAATTTAGAGCACCCTAGCAACCACATTTATTGATTTCAATTACAGTAAGATATCTTCAGATCAGAATGTCCTAGAGACATGATAGTTGCTTTGTTTTAATTGGGTGAGTAATCAGTCTTCAGCTTTCATCATGTGAACTACTTAGCCACGCCCTAGCAACCATTTAAAGCACCCTAGCAACAAAGAACCATTGACATCCATTCAAAATCACTAAGATGTGTATCTTGGGATCAGAATGACGTAGAGACTTCCGGGTTGACTTATTTCACTCAGGATGGCAAGGAGCATTGTTCCCTGTCACCTTGATAACTGCCTAGCAACCAGATGGGGTTACCCTAGCAACCAAGTAACAAATCAAATATCTTTGAACCAGAACATCGTAGAGACATAGGGGTTGAAATATTTCTCACAGGATTGCAAGGGGCCTTATGAGTATCACGTAGGTAACTGCCTAGCAACCAGATGGGGTTACCCTAGCAACCAAGAAAGAAATCGCATATCTCTGCACAAGAAAATCACAGAGACTTCTGGGTTGACTTATTTCACTCAGGATGGCAAGGAGCATTGTTGGCTGTCACCTTGGTAACTGCCTAGCAACCAAATGGGGTTACCCTAGCAACCAAGAAACAAATCATATATCTCTGCACAAGAAAATCACAGAGACTTGCAGGTTGACTTATTTCACTCAGGATGGCAAGGAACATTGTTGGCTGTCACCTTGGTAACTGCCTAGTGACCAGATGGGGTTACACTAGCAACCAAGAAACAAATCACATATCTCTGTACTAGAAAATCACAGAGACTTCTGGGTTGACTTATTTCACTCAGGATGGCAAGGAGCATTGTTGGCTGTCACCTTGGTAACTGCCTAGCAACCAGATGGGGTTACCCTAGCAACCAAGAAACAAATCACATATCTCTGCACAAGAAAATCACAGAGATTTCCGGGTTGACTTATTTCACTCAGGATGGCAAGGAGCATTGTTGGCTTGCCCCTTGTTAACTGCCTAGCAACCAGATGGGGTTACCCTAGCAACCAAGTAACAAATCACATATCTCTCTACTAGAAAATCGTAAAGACTTCCGGGTTGACTTATTTTACTCAGGATGGCAAGTAGCATTGGTGGCTGTCACCTTAGTAACTGCATATCAACCAGATGGGTTTTCCTAGCAACCATGGAACAACACCAATATCTTTGCACCAGAACATCCTACTGTCATGGGGGTGGCCTCTTTCAACTTTGGGCAGTAGGTGGGACATTATGGTAAGAAATTTTGCCACGGCAAGCACCACTCACATTTTCTTCAGGAAATGTACATTCTAGTTATTATTATTATTTTTTTTTTTATTATTATTATTCCGGACAAAAGTTTGGCGCGCTACTCCTCCAGCAGCTTTTGTCACAGACCCACGAATGAGGCGTCAAATCGTGCGGATTATTTGGGAATGGTGTGCTATGACTTTTATAAGTGATCGGGGGTACGGTGTTTGCCCCAGGGGCAAAAAATTGGGCAAAAAATCCCATTGACTTAACATTGAGCCGAACTTTGACGAGTAATAGCTCAGAGCGAGGATTTCGCAGAGACGTGTGATTTACCACATTTGAAGAGGCTGACAGGCTCTGTGAGAACATACCTCACAATGGGGTAAAAGTTTTACCCCTGGGGGGCAGGAGCTGCCCAAAGTTGCCCCAATGTAAGTCAATGGAATTTTTGGCAAAATTTTTTGGTCACAGACCCACGAATGAGGCATAAAATCGTGCGGATTATTTGGGAATGGTGTGCTATGACTTTTATAAGTGATCGGGGGTACGGTATTTGCCCCAGGGGCAAAAAATTGGGCAAAAAATCCCATTGACTTAACATTGCGCCGAACTTTGACAAGTAATAGCTCAGAGCGAGGATTTCGCAGACACGTGTGATTTACCACATTTGAAGAGGTTGACAGGCTCTGTGAGAACATACCTCACAATGGGGTAAAAGTTTTACCCCTGGGGGGCAGGTGCTGCCCAAAGTTGCCCCAATGTTATGTCTATGGTGTAGGACGGCCCATGAAATGTCATTTTGTATTGAACATAACTCTGGATCACAGTGTCTTAGAGACAAGGGGGCGGGCTCATTTTACTCAGACGACCAATCAGTCTCTCGGGATCATTGTGAAGCTATCAAGCCACGCCCTAGCAACCATTTACAGCACCTTAGCAACAAGTCCCATAGACTTCCATTGAAAGAGATCAAAGGGATTTCTCCGGACTCAATTATCATAGAAACACGAGGGTGGTCTCGTTTGACTTGGGGCAGTAAAACAGCCAATCATGAATCCCCTCAACACTTTCTAGCCGAGCAACCATTGCTAGCAACCATTTTCGAGCACCTTAGCAACCAATATCCAAAGAGAGATATCTTCCATTCTGAATGTCACAGAGGCATGGGAGTTGGTTTATATCATTCATACTGACAAGCAGCCTTTGGAAATTCATCATTGGCAGCTGCCAAGCCACTCCCTAGCAACAATTTAGAGCACCCTAGCAACCACATTTATTGATTTCAATTACAGTAAGATATCTTCAGATCAGAATGTCCTAGAGACATGATAGTTGCTTTGTTTTCATTGGGTGAGTAATCAGTCTTCAGCTTTCATCATGTGAACTACTTAGCCACGCCCTAGCAACCATTTAAAGCACCCTAGCAACAAAGAACCATTGACATCCATTCAAAATCACTAAGATGTGTATCTTAGGATCAGAATGACGTAGAGACTTCCGGGTTGACTTATTTCACTCAGGATGGAAATTAGACTTGATAAATATCACCCTGGTAACTGCCTAGCAACCAAATGGGGTTACCCTAGCAACCAAGAAACAAATCACATATCTCTGCACAAGAAAATCACAGAGACTTCCGGGTTGACTTATTTCACTCAGGATGGCAAGGAGCATTGTTGCCTGTCACCTAGGTAACTGCCTAGCAACCAGATGGGGTTACCCTAGCAACCAAGAAACAAATCACATATCTCTGCACAAGAAAATCACAGAGACTTCCGGGTTGACTTATTTCACTCAGGATGGCAAGGAGCATTGTTGCCTGTCACCTTGGTAACTGCCTAGCAACCAGATGGGGTTACCCTAGCAACCAAGAAACAAATCACATATCTCTGCACAAGAAAATCACAGAGACTTCCGGGTTGACTTATTTCACTCAGGATCGAAAGTAGACTTGATAAATATCACCCTGGTAACTGCATAGCAACCAAATGGGGTTACCCTAGCAACCAAGAAACAAATCACATATCTCTGCACAAGAAAATCACAGAGACTTCCGGGTTGACTTATTTCACTCAGGATGGCAAGGAGCATTGTTGCCTGTCACCTTGGTAACTGCCTAGCAACCAGATGTGGTTACCCTAGCAACCAAGAAACAAATCACATATCTCTGTACTACAAAATCGTAGAGACTTCCGGATTGACTTATTTTACTCAGGATGGTAAGTAGCATTGGTGGCTGTCACCTTAGTAACTGCATATCAACCAGATGGGTTTCCCTAGCAACCATGGAACAACACCAATATCTCTGCACCAGAACATCCTACTGTCATGGGGGTGGCCTCTTTCAACTTTGGGCAGTAGGTGGGACATTGTGGTAAGAAATTTTGCCACGGCAAGCACCACTCACATTTTCTTCAGGAAATGTACATTCTAGTTAGTGGTGCTTGCAAAGCAACACTATTGTAATCTCACATACTTATTTTTCTTCTTCTTCTTCTTCTTCTTCTTCTTCCGTACAAAACTTCGGCACCTAACTCGTCCCGCACCTTTTGGCGTAGACCCATGAATGAGGTGTCAAATCGTGCGGCTCATTGAGGAGAGGTGTGCTATGACTTTTATAAGCGATCGGAGGTACGGTGTTTGCCCCAGGGGCAAAAAATTGGGCAAAAAATCCCATTGACTTAACATTGCGCCGAACTTTGACGAGTCATAGCTCAAAGCGAGGATTTCGCAGAGACATGTGATTTACCACATTTGAAGAGGCTGACAGGCTCTGTGAGAACATACCTCACAATGGGGTAAAAGTTGCACCCCTGGGGGGCAGGAGCTGCCCAAAGTTGCCCCAATGTAAGTCAATGGAATTTTTTTCAAAATTTTTTGGTCGAAAACCCACAAATGAGGCGTCAAATCGTGCGGATTATTTGGGAATGGTGTCCTATGACTTTTATAATCGATCGGGGGTACGGTGATTGCCCCAGGGGCAAAAAATTGGGCAAAAAATCCCATTGACTCAACATTGCGCCGAACTTTGACGAGTCATAGCTCAGATCGAGGATTTCACAGAGACGTGTGATTAACCACATTTGAAGAGGCTGACAGGCTCTGTGAGAACATACCTAACAATGGGGTAAAAGTTGCACCCCTGGGGGGCATGAGCTGCCCAAAGTTGCCCCAATGTTAAGTCTATGGTAGATTTTGTATTGAACATAACTCTGGATCACAGTGTCTTAGAGACAAGGGGGCGGGCTCATTTTACTCAGATGACCAATCAATCTCTCAGGATCATTGTGAAGCTATCAAGCCACGCCCTAGCAACCATTTAGAGCACCTTAGCAACAACTCCCATAGACTTCCATTGAAAGAGATCAAAGGGATATCTCCGGACTGAATTATCATAGAAACACGAGGGTGGTCTCGTTTGACTTGGGGCAGTAAAACAGCCAATCATGAATCCCCTCAACACTTCCTAGCCCCTCCCTAGCAACCATTTTCGAGCACCTTAGCAACCAAAATCCAAAGAGAGATATCTTCCATTCTGAATGTCACAGAGGCATGGGAGTTGGTTTGTATCATTCATACTGACAAGCAGCCATTGGAGATTCATCATTGGCAGCTGCCAAGCCACTCCCTAGCAACAATTTGGAGCACCCAAGCAACCACATTTATTGATTTCAATTGAAGTAAGATATCTTCAGATCAGAATGTCCTAGAGACATGATAGTTGCTTTGTTTTAATTGGGTGAGTAATCAGTCTTCATCTTTCATCATGTGAACTACTTAGCCACGCCCTAGCAACCATTTAAAGCACCCTAGCAACAAAACACCATTGACATCCATTCAATATCACTAAGATGTGTATCTTAGGATCAGAATGTCGTAGAGACTTCCGGGTTGACTTATTTCACTCAGGATGGAAAGTAGACTTGATAAATATCACCCTGGTAACTGCCTAGCAACCAAATGGGGTTACCCTAGCAACCAATAAACAAATCACATATCTCTGCACAAGAAAATCACAGAGACTTCCGGGTTGACTTATTTCACTCAGGATGGCACGGAGCATTGTTTGCTGTCACCTTGGTAACTGCCTAGCAACCAGATGGGGTTACCCTAGCAACCAAGAAACAAATCACATATCTCTGCACAAGAAAATCACAGAGACTTCCGGGTTGACTTATTTCACTCAGGATGGCAAGGAGCATTGTTGCCTGTCACCTTGGTAACTGCCTAGCAACCAGATGGGGTTACCCTAGCAACCAAGAAACAAATCACACCTCTCTGCACAAGAAAATCACAGAGACTACCGGGTTGACTTATTTCACTCAGGATGGCAAGGAGCATTGTTGGCTGTCACCTTGGTAACTGCCTAGCAACCAGATGGGGTTACGCTAGCAACCAATTAACAAATCACGTATCTCTGAACCAGAAAATCGTAGAGATTCCAGGTTGACTTATTTCAGTCAGGATGGCAAGGAGCATTCTTGGCTGTCACCTTGGTAACTGCCTAGCAACCAGATGGGGTTACCCTAGCAACCAAGAAACAAATCACATATCTCTGTACTAGAAAATCACAGAGACTTCCGGGTTGACTTATTTCACTCAGGATGGCAAGGAGCATTGTTGCCTGTCACCTTGGTAACTGCCTAGCAACCAGATGGGGTTACCCTAGCAACCAATAAACAAATCACATATCGCTGCACAAGAAAATCACAGAGACTTCCGGGTTGACTTATTTCACTCAGGAGATCAAGGAGCATTGTTGGCTGTCACCTTGGTAACTGCCTAGCAACCAGATGGGGTTACCCTAGCAACCAAGTAACAAATCATATATCTCTGAACCAGAAAATTGTAGTGATTCCGTGTTGACTTTTTTCATTTAGGATGGCAAGGAGCATTGTTGGCTTGCCCCTTGGTAACTGCCTAGCAACCAGATGGGGTTACCCTAGCAACCATGTAACAAATCACATATCTCTGTATTAGAAAATCGTAGAGACTTCCGGGTTGACATATTTTACTCAGGATGGCAAGTAGCGTTGGTGGCTGACACCTTAGTAACTGCATATCAACCAGATGGGTTTCCCTAGCAACCATGGAACAACACCTATATCTCTGCACCAGAACATTCTACTGTCATGGGGGTGGCCTCTTTGAACTTTGGGCAGTAGGTGGGACATTGTGGTAAGAAATTTTGCCACGGCAAGCACCACTCACATTTTCTTCAGGAAATGTACATTCTAGTTTTTCTTCTTCTTCTTCTTCTTCTTCCGTACAAAACTTCGGCGCGTAACTCGTCCCGCACCTTTTGGCGTAGACCCATCAATGAGGTGTCAAATCGTGCGGCTCATTGAGGAGAGGTGTGCTATGACTTTTATAAGCGATCGGGGGTACGGTGTTTGCCCCAGGGGAAAAAAATTGGGCAAAAAATCCCATTGACTTAACATTGTGCCGAAATTTGACGAGTCATAGCTCAGAGCGAGGATTTCACAGAGACGTGTGATTTACCACATTTGAAGAGGCTGACAGGCTCTGTGAGAACATACCTCACAATGGGGTAAAAGTTTTACCCCTGGGGGGCAGGAGCTGCCCAAAGTTGCCCCAATGTAAGTCAATGGGATTTTTTGCCAAATTTTTTGATCACAGACCCACAAATGAGGCGTCAAATCGTGCGGATTATTTGGGAATGGTGTGCTATGACTTTTATAAGCGATCAGGGGTACGGTGTTTGCCCCAGGGGCAAAAAATTGGGCAAAAAATCCCATTGACTTAACATTGCGCCGAACTTTGACGAGTCATAGCTCAGAGCGAGGATTTCACAGAGACGTGTGATTTACCACATTTGAAGAGGCTGACAGGCTCTGTGAGAACATACCTCACAATGGGGTAAAAGTTGCACCCCTGGGGGGCAGGAGCTGCCCAAAGTTGCCCCAATGTTAAGTCTACGGTGTAGGACGGCCCATGAAATGTCATTTTGTATTGAACATAACTCTGGATCACAGTGTCTTAGAGACAAGGGGGCGGGCTCATTTTACACAGACGACCAATCAGTCTCTCGGGATCATTGTGAAGCTATCAAGCCACGCCCTAGCAACCATTTACAGCACCTTAGCAACAAGTCCCATAGACTTCCATTGAAAGAGATCAAAGGGATTTCTCCGGACTCAATTATCATAGAAACACGAGGGTGGTCTCGTTTGACTTGGGGCAGTAAAACAGCCAATCATGAATCCCCTCAACACTTTCTAGCCGAGCAACCATTGCTAGCAACCATTTTCGAGCACCTTAGCAACCAATATCCAAAGAGAGATATCTTCCATTCTGAATGTCACAGAGGCATGGGAGTTGGTTTATATCATTCATACTGACAAGCAGCCTTTGGAGATTCATCATTGGCAGCTGCTAAGCCACTCCCTAGCAACAATTTAGAGCACCCTAGCAACCATATTTATTGATTTCAATTACAGTAAGATATCTTCAGATCAGAATGTCCTAGAGACATGATAGTTGCTTTGTTTTAATTGGGTGAGTAATCAGTCTTCAGCTTTCATCATGTGAACTACTTAGCCACGCCCTAGCAACCATTTAAAGCACCCTAGCAACAAAGAACCATTGACATCCATTCAAAATCTCTAAGATGTGTATCTTAGGATCAGAATGTCGTAGAGACTTCCGGGTTGACTTATTTCACTCAGGATGGAAAGTAGACTTGATAAATATCACCCTGGTAACTGCCTAGCAACCAAATGGGGTTACCCTAGCAACCAAGAATCAAATCACATATCTCTGCACAAGAAAATCACAGAGACTTCCGGGTTGACTTATTTCACTCAGGATGGCAAGGTGCATTGTTGCCTGTCACCTTGGTAACTGCCTAGCAACCAAATGGGGTTACCCTAGCAACCAAGAAACAAATCACATATCTCTGCACAAGAAAATCACAGAGACTTCAGGGTTGACTTATTTCACTCAGGATGGCAAGGAGCATTGTTGCCTGTCACCTTGGTAACTGCCTAGCAACCAGATGGGGTTACCCTAGCAACCAAGAAACAAATCACATATCTCTGCACAAGAAAATCACAGAGACTTCCGGGTTGACTTATTTCACTCAGGATGGCAAGGAGCATTGTTGGCTGTCACTTTGGTAACTGCCTAGCAACCAAATGGGGTTACCCTAGCAACCAAGAAACAAATCACATATCTCTGCACAAGAAAATCACAGAGACTTCCGGGTTGACTTATTTCACACAGGATGGCAAGGAGCATTGTTGGCTGTCACCTTGGTAACTGCCTAGCAACCAGATGGGGTTACCCTAGCAACCAAGAAACAAATCACATATCTCTGCACAACAAAATCACAGAGACTTCCGGGTTGACTTATTTCACTCAGGATGGCAAGGAGCATTGTTGCCTGTCACCTTGGTAACTGCCTAGCAACAAGATGGGGTTACCCTAGCAACCAAGAAACAAATCACATATCTCTGAACCAGAAAACTGTAGAGATTCCGGGTTGACTTATTTCATTCAGGATGGAAAGGAGCATTGTTGGCTTGCCCCTTGTTAACTGCCTAGCAACCAGATGGGGTTTCCCTAGCAACCAAGTAACAAATCACATATCTCTGTATTAGAAAATCGTAGAGACTTCCGGGTTGACATATTTTACTCAGGATGGCAAGTAGCATTGGTGGCTGTCACCTTAGTAACTGCATATAAACCAGATGGGTTTCCCTAGCAACCATGGAACAACACCTATATCTCTGCACCAGAACATCCTACTGTCATGGGGGTGGCTTCTTTCAACTTTGGGCAGAAGGTGGGACATTGTGGTAAGAAATTTTGCCACGGCACGCACCACTCACATTTTCTTCAGGAAATGTACATTCTAGTTCTTCTTCTTCTTCCGTACAAAACTTCGGCACCTAACTCGTCCCGCACCTTTTGGCGTAGACCCATGAATGAGGTGTCAAATCGAGCGGCTCATTGAGGAGAGGTGTGCTATGACTTTTATAAGCGATCAGGTGTACGATGTTCGCACAGCGGACGAAAAAGCGGCCAAAAAAGTCCCATTGACTTTACATTGCGGAATGATCAGATATTTAAATCCCAACTGACATTTTCACACACACAGACAAAAAAGGGCCTGTCAGCCCTGCGTCTCTCTCTCTCTCTCTCTCTCCCTCAGAGGATTTCTTTTATCAAGCAGCCAATAAAAATCTTCATAGCCACAACATAAAACATGCTAAAAATGTGCTAGCATCATGCTATAATATGCTGGCATCGCCTAGCGAAGTGCAAAAACATGCTAAAAACATGCTAGCAACATGCTAAAACATATTAGTATTGCATAGCGAAGTGCTAAAACATGCTAAAAACATGCTAGCAACATGCTAAAACATACTAGTATCGCATAGCGAATTACAAAAACATGCTAAAAACATGCTAGCATCATGCTAACACATTTTAGTATCGCATAGCGAAGTACTAAAACATGCTAAAAACGTGCTAGCATCATGCTAACACATGCAAGTATCGCCTAGCAAAGTGCTAAAACATGCTAAAAACGGGCTTGCATCATGCTAACACATGTTGGCATCGCCTAGCGAAGTGCTAAAACATGCTAAAAACGTGCTAGCATCATTCTAACACATACTGGCATCGCCTAGCGAAGTGCTAAAACATGCTAAAAACATGCTAGCAACATGATAACACATGCTAGCATCGCCTAACGAAGTGCTAAAACATTCTAAAAACGTGCTAACATCGCCAAAGTGCTAAAACATGTTAAAAACGTGCTAGTATCTTGCTAACACATGCTAGCATCGCCTAGCGAAGTGTTAAAACATGCTAGTATTATGCTAACACATGTTAGCATTGCCTAGGGAATTGCTAAAACATGCTAAAAACGTGCTAACATCGCCTTGCAAAGTGCTAAAACATGCTAAAAACGGGCTTGCATCATGCTAACACATGTTGACATCGCCTAGCGAAGTGCTAAAACATGCTAAAAACGTGCTAACAACATGCTAACACATGCTAGTATCGCCTAGCAAAGTGCTAAAACATGCTAAAACCGTGTTAGCATCATTCTAACACATACTGGCATCGCCTAGCGAAGTGCTAAAACATGCTAAAAACATGCTAGCAACATGATAACACATGCTAGCATCGCCTAACGAAGTGCTAAAACATTCTAAAAACGTGCTAACATCGCCAAAGTGCTAAAACATGTTAAAAACGTACTAGTATCATGCTAACACATGCTAGCATCGCCTAGCGAAGTGTTAAAACATGCTAGTATTATGCTAACACATGTTAGCATTGCCTAGGGAATTGCTAAAACATGCTAAAAACGTGCTAACATCGCCAAACAAAGTGCTAAAACATGTTAAAAACGTGCTAGTATCATGTTAACACATGATAGCATCGCCTAGCGAGGGCTAAAACATTCTAAAAACGTGCTACCATCATGAAAAACACATGCTAGCAACATTCTATGGCCTTTATTTTAGTGCTTAGAAACAAGTTAGAAAATGCTATTTGACGAGTTTTGCCACGGCAAGCACCACTCACATTTTCTTCAGGAAATGTACATTCTAGTTAGTGGTGCTTGCAAAGCAACACTATTGTAATCTCACATACTTATTTTTAGTGGTGCTTGCAAAGCAACACTATTGTAATCTCACATACTTATTTTTCTTCTTCTTCTTCTTCTTCTTCTTCTTCCGTACAAAAATTCGGCGCATAACTCGTCCCGCACCTTTTGGCGTAGACCCATGAATGAGGTGTCAAATCGTGCGGCTCATTGAGGAGAGGTGTGCTATGACTTTTATAAGCGATCGGGGGTACGGTGTTTGCCCCAGGGGCAAAAAATTGGGCAAAAAAATCCCATTGACTTAACATTGAGCCGAACTTTGACGAGTCATAGCTCAGAGCGAGGATTTCGCAGAGACGTGTGATTTACCACATTTGAAGAGGCTGACAGGCTCTGTGAGAACATACCTCAAAATGGGGTAAAAGTTGTACCCCTGGGAGGCAGGAGCTGCCCAAAGTTGCCCCAATGTAAGTCAATGGAATTTTTTGCCAAATTTTTTGGTCGCAGACCCACAAATGAGGCGTCAAATCGTGCGGATTATTTGGGAATGGTGTGCTATGACTTTTATAAGCGATCGGGGGTACGGTGTTTGCCCCAGGGGCAAAAAATTGGGCAAAAAATCCCATTGACTTAACATTGCACCGAACTTTGACGAGTCATAGATCAGAGCGAGGATTTCGCAGAGACGTGTGATTTACACATTTGAAGAGGCTGACAGGCTCTGTGAGAACATACCTCGCAATGGGGTAAAAGTTGCACCCCTGGGGGGCAGGAGCTGCCCAAAGTTGCCCCAATGTTAAGTCTATGGTGTAGGATGGCCAATGAAATGTCATTTTGTATTGAACATAACTCTGGATCACAGTGTCTTAGAGACAAGGGGGCGGGCTCATTTTACTCAGACGACCAATCAGTCTCTCAGGATCATTGTGAAGCTATCAAGCCACGCCCTAGCAACCATTTAGAGCACCTTAGCAACAAGTCCCATAGACTTCCATTGAAAGAGATCAAAGGGATATGTCCGGACTGAATTATCATAGAAACACGAGGGTGAACTCGTTTGACTTGGGGCAGTAAAACAGCCAATCATGAATCCCCTCAACACTTCCTAGCCCCTCCCTAGCAACAATTTTCGAGCACCTTAGCAACCAAAATCCAAAGAGAGATATCTTCCATTCTGAATGTCACAGAGGCATGGGGGTTGGTTTATATCATTTATACTGACAAGCAGCCTTTGGAGATTCATCATTGGCAGCTGCCAAGCCACTCCCTAGCAACAATTTAGAGCACCCTAGCAACCACATTTATTGATTTCAATTACAGTAAGATATCTTCAGATCAGAATGTCCTAGAGACATGATAGTTCCTTTGTTTTAATTGGGTGAGTAATCAGTCTTCAGCTTTCATCATGTGAACTACTTAGCCACGCCCTAGCAACCATTTAATGCACCCTAGCAACAAAACACCTTTGACATCCATTCAAAATCACTAAGATGTGTATCTTAGGATCAGAATGTCGTAGAGACTTCCGGGTTGACTTATTTCACTCAGGATGGAAAGGAGCATTGTTGGATGTTACTTTGGTAACTGCCTAGCAACCAAATGGGGTTACCATAGCAACCAAGTAACAAATCTCATATCTTTGCACTACAAAATCGTAGAGACTTCCGTGTTGACTTATTTCACTCAAGATGGCAAGGAGCATTGTTGGATGTTACTTTGGTAACTGCCTAGCAACCAAATGGGGTTACCCTAGCAACCAAGAAACAAATCACATATCTCTGCACAAGAAAATCACAGAGACTTCCGGGTTGACTTATTTCACTCAGGATGGCAAGGAGCATTGTTGGCTGTCACCTTGGTAACTGCCTAGCAACCAGATGGTGTTGACCTAGCAACCAAGAAACAAATCACATATCTCTGCACAAGAAAATCACAGAGACTTCCGGGTTGACTTATTTCACTCAGGATGGCAAGGAGCATTGTTGGCTGTCACCTTGGTAACTGCCTAGCAACCAGATGGGGTTACCCTATCAACCAAGATACAAATCACATATCTCTGCACAAGAAAATCACAGAGACTTCCGGGTTGACTTATTTCACTCAGGATGGCAAGGAGCATTGTTGGCTGTCACCTTGGTAACTGCCTAGCAACCAGATGGTGTTGACCTAGCAACCAAGAAACAAATCACATATCTCTGCACAAGAAAATCACAGAGACTTCCGGGTTGACTTATTTCACTCAGGATGGCAAGGAGCATTGTTGGCTGTCACCTTGGTAACTGCCTAGCAACCAGATGGGGTTACCCTATCAACCAAGATACAAATCACATATCTCTGCACAAGAAAATCACAGAGACTTCCGGGTTGACTTATTTCACTCAGGATGGCAAGGAGCATTGTTGCCTGTCACCTTGGTAACTGACTAGCAACCAGATGGGGTTACCCTAGCAACCAAGAAACAAATAGCATATCTCTGCACAAGAAAATCACAGAGAATCCGGGTTGACTTATTTCACTCAGGATGGCAAGGAGCATTGTTGCCTGTCACCTTGGTAACTGCCTAGCAACCAGATGGGGTAACCCTAGCAACCAAGAAACAAATCACATATCTCTGCACAAGAAAATCACAGAGACTTCCGGGTTGACTTATTTCACTCAGGATGGCAAGGAGCATTGTTGCCTGTCACCTTGGGAACTACCTAGCAACCAGATGGGGTTACCCTAGCAACCAAGAAACATCACATATCTCTGCACAAGAAAATCACAGAGACTTCCGGGTTGACTTATTTCACTCAGGATGGCAAGGAGCATTGTTGCCTGTCACCTTGGTAACTGCCTAGCAACCAGATGGGGTTACCCTAGCAACCAAGAAACAAATCACATATCTCTGCACAAGAAAATCACAGAGACTTCCGGGTTGACTTATTTCACCCAGGATTGCAAGGAGCATTGTTGTCTGTCACCTTGGTAACTGCCTAGCAACCAGATGGGGTTACCCTAGCAACCAAGTAACAAATCATATATCTCTGAACCAGAAAATTGTAGTGATTCCGTGTTGACTTATTTCTTTTAGGATGGCAAGGAGCATTGTTGGCTTGCCCCTTGGTAACTGCCTAGCAACCAGATGGGGTTACCCTAGCAACCAAGTAACAAATCACATATCTCTGTACTAGAAAATCGTAGACACTTCCGGGTTGACTTATTTTACTCAGGATGGCAAGTAGCGTTGTTGGCTGTCACCTTAGTAACTGCATATCAACCAGATGGGTTTCCCTAGCAACCATGGAACAACACCAATATCTCTGCACCAGAACATCCTACTGTCATGGGGGTGGCCTCTTTCAACTTTGGGCAGTAGGTGGGACATTGTGGTAAAAAAATTTGCCACGGCAAGCACCACTCACATTTTCTTCAGGAAATGTACATTCTAGTTATTAGTGGTGCTTGCAAAGCAACACTATTGTAATCTCACATACTTATTTTTCTTCTTCTTCTTCTTCTTCTTCTTCTTCCGTACAAAACTTCGGCACCTAACTCGTCCCGCACCTTTTGGCGTAGACCCATGAATGAGGTGTCAAATCGTGCGGCTCATTGAGGAGAGGTGTGCTATGACTTTTATAAGCGATCGGGGGTATGGTGTTTGCCCCAGGGGCAAAAAATTGGGCAAAAAATCCCATTGACTTAACATTGCGCCGAACTTTGACGAGTCATAGCTCAAAGCGAGGATTTCGCAGAGACATGTGATTTACCACATTTGAAGAGGCTGACAGGCTCTGTGAGAGCATACCTCACAATGGGGTAAAAGTTGCACCCCTGGGGGGCAGGAGCTGCCCAAAGTTGCCCCAATGTAAGTCAATGGAATTTTTTTCAAAATTTTTTGGTCGAAAACCCACAAATGAGGCGTCAAATCGTGCGGATTATTTGGGAATGGTGTCCTATGACTTTTATAATCGATCGGGGGTACGGTGATTGCCCCAGGGGCAAAAAATTGGGCAAAAAATCCCATTGACTCAACATTGCGCCGAACTTTGACGAGTCATAGCTCAGATCGAGGATTTCACAGAGACGTGTGATTAACCACATTTGAAGAGGCTGACAGGCTCTGTGAGAACATACCTAACAATGGGGTAAAAGTTGCACCCCTGGGGGGCATGAGCTGCCCAAAGTTGCCCCAATGTTAAGTCTATGGTAGATTTTGTATTGAACATAACTCTGGATCACAGTGTCTTAGAGACAAGGGGGCGGGCTCATTTTACTCAGATGACCAATCAATCTCTCAGGATCATTGTGAAGCTATCAAGCCACGCCCTAGCAACCATTTAGAGCACCTTAGCAACAACTCCCATAGACTTCCATTGAAAGAGATCAAAGGGATATCTCCGGACTGAATTATCATAGAAACACGAGGGTTGTCTCGTTTGACTTGGGGCAGTAAAACAGCCAATCATGAATCCCCTCAACACTTCCTAGCCCCTCCCTAGCAACCATTTTCGAGCACCTTAGCAACCAAAATCCAAAGAGAGATATCTTCCATTCTGAATGTCACAGAGGCATGGGAGTTGGTTTGTATCATTCATACTGACAAGCAGCCATTGGAGATTCATCATTGGCAGCTGCCAAGCCACTCCCTAGCAACAATTTGGAGCACCCAAGCAACCACATTTATTGATTTCAATTGAAGTAAGATATCTTCAGATCAGAATGTCCTAGAGACATGATAGTTGCTTTGTTTTAATTGGGTGAGTAATCAGTCTTCATCTTTCATAATGTGAACTACTTAGCCACGCCCTAGCAACCATTTAAAGCACCCTAGCAACAAAACACCATTGACATCCATTCAATATCACTAAGATGTGTATCTTAGGATCAGAATGTCGTAGAGACTTCCGGGTTGACTTATTTCACTCAGGATGGAAAGTAGACTTGATAAATATCACCCTGGTAACTGCCTAGCAACCAAATGGGGTTACCCTAGCAACCAATAAACAAATCACATATCTCTGCACAAGAAAATCACAGAGACTTCCGGGTTGACTTATTTCACTCAGGATGGCACGGAGCATTGTTTGCTGTCACCTTGGTAACTGCCTAGCAACCAGATGGGGTTACCCTAGCAACCAAGAAACAAATCACATATCTCTGCACAAGAAAATCACAGAGACTTCCGGGTTGACTTATTTCACTCAGGATGGCAAGGAGCATTGTTGCCTGTCACCTTGGTAACTGCCTAGCAACCAGATGGGGTTACCCTAGCAACCAAGAAACAAATCACATATCTCTGCACAAGAAAATCACAGAGACTTCCGGGTTGACTTATTTCACTCAGGATGGCAAGGAGCATTGTTGGCTGTCACCTTGGTAACTGCCTAGCAACCAGATGGGGTTACGCTAGCAACCAATTAACAAATCACGTATCTCTGAACCAGAAAATCGTAGAGATTCCAGGTTGACTTATTTCAGTCAGGATGGCAAGGAGCATTCTTGGCTGTCACCTTGGTAACTGCCTAGCAACCAGATGGGGTTACCCTAGCAACCAAGAAACAAATCACATATCTCTGTACTAGAAAATCACAGAGACTTCCGGGTTGACTTATTTCACTCAGGATGGCAAGGAGCATTGTTGCCTGTCACCTTGGTAACTGCCTAGCAACCAGATGGGGTTACCCTAGCAACCAATAAACAAATCACATATCGCTGCACAAGAAAATCACAGAGACTTCCGGGTTGACTTATTTCACTCAGTAGAGCAAGGAGCATTGTTGGCTGTCACCTTGGTAACTGCCTAGCAACCAGATGGGGTTACCCTAGCAACCAAGTAACAAATCATATATCTCTGAACCAGAAAATTGTAGTGATTCCGTGTTGACTGTTTTCATTTAGGATGGCAAGGAGCATTGTTGGCTTGCCCCTTGGTAACTGCCTAGCAACCAGATGGGGTTACCCTAGCAACCATGTAACAAATCACATATCTCTGTACTAGAAAATCGTAGAGACTTCCGGGTTGACATATTTTACTCAGGATGGCAAGTAGCGTTGGTGGCTGACACCTTAGTAACTGCATATCAACCAGATGGGTTTCCCTAGCAACCATGGAACAACACCTATATCTCTGCACCAGAACATTCTACTGTCATGGGGGTGGCCTCTTTGAACTTTGGGCAGTAGGTGGGACATTGTGGTAAGAAATTTTGCCACGTCAAGCACCACTCACATTTTCTTCAGGAAATGTACATTCTAGTTCTTCTTCTTCTTCTTCTTCTTCCGTACAAAACTTCGGCACCTAACTCGTCCCGCACCTTTTGGCGTAGACCCATGAATGAGTTGTCAAATCGAGCGGCTCGTTGAGGAGAGGTGTGCTATGACTTTTCTAAGCGATCGAGTGTACGATGTTCGCACAGCGGACGAAAAAGCGGCCAAAAAAGTCCCATTGACTTTAAATTGCGGAATGTTCAGAAATTTAAATCCCAACTGACATTTTCACACACACAGACAAAAAAGGGCCTGTCAGCCCTGCGTCTCTCTCTCTCTCTCTCTCAGAGGATTTCTTTTATCAAGCAGCCAATAAAAATCTTCATAGCCACAACATAAAACATGCTAAAAATTAGCTAGCATCATGCTAACATATGCTGGCATCGCCTAGCGAAGTGCTAAAACATGCTAAAAACGTGCTAGCAACATGCTAACAAATACTAGTATCGCATAGCGAAGTACTAAAACATGCTAAAATGTGCTAGCATCATGCTAACAAATGTTGGCATTGCCTAACAAAGTGCTAAAACATGCTAAAAACGTGCTAGCAACGTGCTAACACATGCTAGTATTGCCTAGCGAAGTGCTAAAACATGCTAAAAACATGCTAGTATCATGCTAACACATGCTAGCTTCACCTAGTGAAGTGCTAAAACATGTTAAAACGTGCTAGCATTATGCTAATGCATGTTAGCATTGCTTAGGGGATTGCTAAAACATGTTAAAAACGTGCTAGCATCATGCTAACACATGTAAGCATCGCCAAACGAAGTGCTAAAAGATGCAAAAAACGTGCTAGTATCATGCTAACACATGCTAGCTTCACCTAGCGAAGTGTTAAAACATGTTAAAACATGCTTGCATTATGCTAATGCATGTTAGCATTGCTTAGGGGATTGCTAAAACATGTTAAAAACGTGCTAGCATCATGCTAACACATGTTAGCATTACCAAACGAAGTGCTAAAACATGCTAAAAACGTGCTAGTATTATGCTAACACATGCTAGCTTCACCTAGCGAAGTGCTAAAACATTCTAAAAACGTGCTAGCATCATGAAAAACACGTGTTAGCAACATTCTGTGACCTTTATTTTAGTGCTTAAAAACAAGTTAGAAAATGCTATTTGACGAGTTTTGCCACGGCAAGCACCACTCACATTTTCTTCAGGAAATGTACATTCTAGTTAGTGGTGCTTGCAAAGCAACACTATTGTAATCTCACATACTTATTAGTGGTGCTTGCCAAAGGCAAGGCATCACTATTGTTATTGCTCATACTTATTATTATTATTATTATTATTATTTTTAGTGGTGCTTGCCAAAGGCAAGGCATCACTATTGTTATTGCTCATACTTATTATTAGTGGTGCTTGCAAAGCAACACTATTGTAATCTCACATACTTATTTTTCTTCTTCTTCTTCTTCTTCTTCTTCCGTACAAAACTTCGGCGCGTAACTCGTCCCGCACCTTTTGGCGTAGACCCATGAATGAGGTGTCAAATCGTGCGGCTCATTGAGGAGAGGTGTGCTATGACTTTTATAAGCGATCGGGGGTACAGTGTTTGCCCCAGGGGCAAAAAATTGGGCAAAAAATCCCATTGACTTAACATTGAGCTGAACTTTGACGAGTCATAGCTCAGAGCGAGGATTTCGCAGAGACGTGTGATTTACCACATTTGAAGAGGCTGACAGGCTCTGTGAGAACATACCTCACAATGGGGTAAAACTTTTACCCCTGGGGGGCAGGAGCTGCCCAAAGTTGCCCCAATGTAAGTCAATGGAATTTTTGGCAAAATTTTTTGGTCACAGACCCACGAATGAGGCATCAAATCGTGCGGATTATTTGGGAATGGTGTGCTATGACTTTTATAAGTGATCGGGGGTACGGTATTTGCCCCAGGGGCAAAAAATTGGGCAAAAAATCCCATTGACTTAACATTGCGCCGAACTTTGACGAGTCATAGCTCAGAGCAAGGATTTCACAGAGACGTGTGATTTACCACATTTGAAGAGGCTTACAGGCTCTGTGAGAACATACCTCACAATGGGGTAAAAGTTGCACCCCTTGGGGGCAGGAGCTGCCCGAATTTGCCCCAATGTTAAGTCTATGGTAGATTTTGTATTGAACATAACTCTGGATCACAGTGTCTTAGAGACAAGGGGGCAGGCTCATTTTACTCAGACGACCAATCAGTCTCTCAGGATCATTGTGAAGCTATCAAGCCACGCCCTAGCAACCATTTACAGTACCTTAGCAACAAGTCCCATAGACTTCCATTGAAAGAGATCAAAGGGATTTTTCTGGACTGAATTACCATAGAAACACAAGGGTGGTCTCGTTTGACTTGGGCCAGTAAAACAGCCAATCATGAATCCCCTCAACACTTCCTAGCCCCTCCCTAGCAACCATTTTCGAGCACCTTAGCAACCAATATCCAAAGAGAGATATCTTCCATTCTGAATGTCACAGAGGCATGGGAGTTGGTTTATATCATTCATACTGACAAGCAGCATTTGGAGATTCATCATTGGCAGCTGCCAAGCCACTCCCTAGCAACAATTTAGAGCACCCTAGCAACCACATTTATTGATTTCAATTACAGTAAGATATCTTCAGATCAGAATGTCCTAGAGACATGATAGTTCCTTTGTTTTAATTGGGTGAGTAATCAGTCTTCAGCTTTCATCATGTGAACTACTTAGCCACGCCCTAGCAACCATTTAAAGCACCCTAGCAACAAAGAACCATTGACATCCATTCAAAATCACTAAGATGTGTATCTTGGGATCAGAATGACGTAGAGACTTCCGGGTTGACTTATTTCACTCAGGATGGCAAGGAGCATTGTTCCCTGTCACCTTGATAACTGCCTAGCAACCAGATGGGGTTACCCTAGCAACCAAGTAACAAATCAAATATCTTTGAACCAGAACATCGTAGAGACATAGGGGTTGAAATATTTCTCACAGGATTGCAAGGGGCCTTATGAGTATCACGTAGGTAACTGCCTAGCAACCAGATGGGGTTACCCTAGCAACCAAGAAAGAAATCGCATATCTCTGCACAAGAAAATCACAGAGACTTCTGGGTTGACTTATTTCACTCAGGATGGCAAGGAGCATTGTTGGCTGTCACCTTGGTAACTGCCTAGCAACCAAATGGGGTTACCCTAGCAACCAAGAAACAAATCATATATCTCTGCACAAGAAAATCACAGAGACTTGCAGGTTGACTTATTTCACTCAGGATGGCAAGGAACATTGTTGGCTGTCACCTTGGTAACTGCCTAGCGACCAGATGGGGTTACACTAGCAACCAAGAAACAAATCACATATCTCTGTACTAGAAAATCACAGAGACTTCTGGGTTGACTTATTTCACTCAGGATGGCAAGGAGCATTGTTGGCTGTCACCTTGGTAACTGCCTAGCAACCAGATGGGGTTACCCTAGCAACCAAGAAACAAATCACATATCTCTGCACAAGAAAATCACAGAGATTTCCGGGTTGACTTATTTCACTCAGGATGGCAAGGAGCATTGTTGGCTTGCCCCTTGTTAACTGCCTAGCAACCAGATGGGGTTACCCTAGCAACCAAGTAACAAATCACATATCTCTCTACTAGAAAATCGTAAAGACTTCCGGGTTGACTTATTTTACTCAGGATGGCAAGTAGCATTGGTGGCTGTCACCTTAGTAACTGCATATCAACCAGATGGGTTTTCCTAGCAACCATGGAACAACACCAATATCTTTGCACCAGAACATCCTACTGTCATGGGGGTGGCCTCTTTCAACTTTGGGCAGTAGGTGGGACATTATGGTAAGAAATTTTGCCACGGCAAGCACCACTCACATTTTCTTCAGGAAATGTACATTCTAGTTATTAGTGGTGCTTGCAAAGCAACACTATTGTAATCTCACATACTTATTTTTCTTCTTCTTCTTCTTCTTCTTCTTCTTCTTCCGTACAAAACTTCGGCGCCTAACTCGTCCCGCAGCTTTTGGCGTAGACCCATGATTGAGGTGTCAAATCGTGCGGCTCATTGAGGAGAGGTGTGCTATGACTTTTATAAGCGATCGGGGGTACGGTGTTTGCCCCAGGGGCAAAAAATTGGGCAAAAAATCCCATTGACTTAACATTGCGCCGAACTTTGACGAGTCATAGCTCAAAGCGAGGATTTCGCAGAGACATGTGATTTACCACATTTGAAGAGGCTGACAGGCTCTGTGAGAACATACCTCACAATGGGGTAAAAGTTGCACCCCTGGGGGGCAGGAGCTGCCCAAAGTTGCCCCAATGTAAGTCAATGGAATTTTTTTCAAAATTTTTTGGTCGAAAACCCACAAATGAGGCGTCAAATCGTGCGGATTATTTGGGAATGGTGTCCTATGACTTTTATAATCGATCGGGGGTACGGTGATTGCCCCAGGGGCAAAAAATTGGGCAAAAAATCCCATTGACTTAACATTGCGCCGAACTTTGACGAGTCATAGCTCAGATCGAGGATTTCACAGAGACGTGTGATTAACCAGATTTGAAGAGGCTGACAGGCTCTGTGAGAACATACCTCACAATGGGGTAAAAGTTGCACCCCTGGGGGGCATGAGCTGCCCAAAGTTGCCCCAATGTTAAGTCTATGGTAGATTTTGTATTGAACATAACTCTGGATCACAGTGTCTTAGAGACAAGGGGGCGGGCTCATTTTACTCAGATGACCAGTCAGTCTCTCAGGATCATTGTGAAGCTATCAAGCCACGCCCTAGCAACCATTTAGAGCACCTTAGCAACAACTCCCATAGACTTCCATTGAAAGAGATCAAAGGGATATCTCCGGACTGAATTATCATAGAAACACGAGGGTGGTCTCGTTTGACTTGGGGCAGTAAAACAGCCAATCATGAATCCCCTCAACACTTCCTAGCCCCTCCCTAGCAACCATTTTCGAGCACCTTAGCAACCAAAATCCAAAGAGAGATATCTTCCATTCTGAATGTCACAGAGGCATGGGAGTTGGTTTGTATCATTCATACTGACAAGCAGCCATGGGATATTCATCATTGGCAGCTGCCAAGCCACTCCCTAGCAACAATTTGGAGCACCCTAGCAACCACATTTATTGATTTCAATTGAAGTAAGATATCTTCAGATCAGAATGTCCTAGAGACATGATAGTTGCTTTGTTTTAATTGGGTGAGTAATCAGTCTTCATCTTTCATCATGTGAACTACTTAGCCACGCCCTAGCAACCATTTAAAGCACCCTAGCAACAAAACACCATTGACATCCATTCAATATCACTAAGATGTGTATCTTAGGATCAGAATGTCGTAGAGACTTCCGGGTTGACTTATTTCACTCAGGATGGAAAGTAGACTTGATAAATATCACCCTGGTAACTGCCTAGCAACCAAATGGGGTTACCCTAGCAACCAATAAACAAATCACATATCTCTGCACAAGAAAATCACAGAGACTTCCGGGTTGACTTATTTCACTCAGGATGGCACGGAGCATTGTTTGCTGTCACCTTGGTAACTGCCTAGCAACCAGATGGGGTTACCCTAGCAACCAAGAAATAAATCACATATCTCTGCACAAGAAAATCACAGAGACTTCCGGGTTGACTTATTTCACTCAGGATGGCAAGGAGCATTGTTGCCTGTCACCTTGGTAACTGCCTAGCAACCAGATGGGGTTACCCTAGCAACCAAGAAACAAATCACACATCTCTGCACAAGAAAATCACAGAGACTACCGGGTTGACTTATTTCACTCAGGATGGCAAGGAGCATTGTTGGCTGTCACCTTGGTAACTGCCTAGCAACCAGATGGGGTTACCCTAGCAACCAATTAACAAATCACGTATCTCTGAACCAGAAAATCGTAGAGATTCCAGGTTGACTTATTTCAGTCAGGATGGCAAGGAGCATTCTTGGCTGTCACCTTGGTAACTGCCTAGCAACCAGATGGGGTTACCCTAGCAACCAAGAAACAAATCACATATCTCTGTACTAGAAAATCACAGAGACTTCCGGGTTGACTTATTTCAGTCAGGATGGCAAGGAGCATTGTTGCCTGTCACCTTGGTAACTGCCTAGTAACCAGATGGGGTTACCCTAGCAACCAATAAACAAATCACATATCGCTGCACAAGAAAATCACAGAGACTTCCGGGTTGACTTATTTCACTCAGGAGAGCAAGGAGCATTGTTGGCTGTCACCTTGGTAACTGCCTAGCAACCAGATGGGGTTACCCTAGCAACCAAGAAACAAATCACATATCTCTGTACTACAAAATCGTAGAGACTTCCGGATTGACTTATTTTACTCAGGATGGTAAGTAGCATTGGTGGCTGTCACCTTAGTAACTGCATATCAACCAGATGGGTTTCCCTAGCAACCATGGAACAACACCAATATCTCTGCACCAGAACATCCTACTGTCATGGGGGTGGCCTCTTTCAACTTTGGGCAGTAGGTGGGACATTGTGGTAAGAAATTTTGCCACGGCAAGCACCACTCACATTTTCTTCAGGAAATGTACATTCTAGTTATTATTATTATTATTTTTTTTATTATTATTATTCCGGACAAAAGTTTGGCGCGCTACTCCTCCCGCAGCTTTTGTCACAGACCCACGAATGAGGCGTCAAATCGTGCGGATTATTTGGGAATGGTGTGCTATGACTTTTATAAGCGATCGGGGGTACGGTGTTTGCCCCAGGGGCAAAAAATTGGGCAAAAAATCCCATTGACTTAACATTGAGCCGAAATTTGACGAGTCATAGCTCAGAGCGAGGATTTCGCAGAGACGTGTGATTTACCACATTTGAAGAGGCTGACAGGCTCTGTGAGAACATACCTCACAATGGGGTAAAAGTTGCACCCCTGGGGGGCAGGAGCTGCCCAAAGTTGCCCCAATGTAAGTCAATGGAATTTTTTGCAAAATTTTTTGGTCGCAGACCCACGAATGAGGCGTCAAATCGTGCGGATTATTTGGGAATGGTGTGCTATGACTTTTATAAGCGATTGGGGGTACGGTGTTTGCCCCAGGGGCAAAAAATTGGGCAAAAAAATCCCATTGACTTAACATTGCGCCGAACTTTGACGAGTCATAGCTCAGAGCGAGGATTTCACAGAGACGTGTGATTTACCACATTTGAAGAGGCTGACAGGCTCTGTGTGAACATACCTCAAAATGGGGTAAAAGTTGCACCCCTGGGGGCCAGGAGCTGCCCAAAGTTGCCCCAATGTTAAGTCTATGGTAGATTTTGTATTGAACATAACTCTGGATCACAGTGTCTTAGAGACAAGGGGGCGGGCTCATTTTACTCAGACGACCAATCAGTCTCTCAGGATCATTGTGAAGCTATCAAGCCACGCCCTAGCAACCATTTAGAGCACCTTAGCAACAAGTCCCATAGACTTCCACTGGAAGAGATCAAAGGGATATCTCCGGACTGAATTATCATAGAAACACGAGGGTGGTCTCGTTTGACTTGGGGTAGTAAAACAGCCAATCATGAATCCCCTCAACACTTCCTAGACCCTCCCTAGCAACCATTTTCGAGCACCTTAGCAACCAAAATCCAAAGAGAGATATCTTCCATTCTGAATGTCACAGAGGCATGGGAGTTGGTTTATATCATTCATACTGACAAGCAGCCTTTGGAGATTCATCATTGGCAGCTGCCAAGCCACTCCCTAGCAACAATTTAGAGCACCCTAGCAACCACATTTATTGATTTCAATTACAGTAAGATATCTTCAGATCAGAATGTCCTAGAGACATGATAGTTGCTTTGTTTTAATTGGGTGAGTAATCAGTCTTCAGCTTTCATCATGTGAACTACTTAGCCACGCCCTAGCAACCATTTAAAGCACCCTAGCAACAAAACACAATTGCCATCCATTCAAAATCACTAAGATGTGTATCTTAGGATCAGATTGTCGTAGAGACTTCCGGGTTGACTTATTTCACTCAGGATGGTAATTAGACTTGATAAATATCACCCTGGTAACTGCCTAGCAACCAGAAGGGTTTACCATAGCAACCAAGTAACAAATCTCATATCTTTGCACTACAAAATCGTAGAGACTTCTGGGTTGACTTATTTCACTCAGGATGGCAAGGAGCATTGTTGGCTGTCACCTTGGTAACTGCCTAGCAACCAGATGGGATTACCCTAGCAACCAAGAAACAAATCACATATCTCTGCACAAGAAAATCACAGAGACTTCCGGGTTGACTTATTTCACTTAGGATGGCAAGGAGCATTGTTGGCTGTCACCTTGGTAACTGCCTAGCAACCAGATGGGGTTACCCTAGCAACCAAGAAACAAATTACATGTCTCTGCACAAGAAAATCACAGAGACTTCCGGGTTGACTTATTTTACTCAGGATGGCAAGGAGCATTGTTGGCTTGCCCCTTGTTAACTGCCAAGCAACCAGATGGGGTTACCCTAGCAACCAAGTAACAAATCATATATCTCTGTACTAGAAAATCGTAGAGACATCCGGGTTGACTTATTTTACTCAGGATGGCAAGTAGCATTGGTGGCTGTCACCTTAGTAACTGCATATCAACCAGATGGGTTTCCCTAGCAACCATGGAACAACACCAATATCTCTGCACCAGAACATCCTACTGTCATGGGGGTGGCCTCTTTCAACTTTGGGCAGTAGGTGGGACATTGTGGTAAGAAATTTTGCCACAGCAAGCACCACTCACATTTGCTTCAGGAAATGTACATTCTAGTTTTTCTTCTTCTTCTTCTTCTTCTTCCGTACAAAACTTCGGCGCGTAACTCGTCCCGCACTTTTTGGCGTAGACCCATGAATGAGGTGTCAAATCGTGCGGCTCATTGAGGAGAGGTGTGCTATGACTTTTATAAGCGATCGGGGGTACGGTGTTTGCCCCAGGGGCAAAAAATTGGGCAAAAAATCCCATTGACTTAACATTGCACCGAACTTTGACAAGTCATAGCTCAGAGCGAGGATTTCGCAGAGATGTGTGATTTACCACATTTGAAGAGGCTGACAGGCTCTGTGAGAACATACCTCACAATGGGGTAAAAGTTGCACCCCTGGGGGGCAGGAGCTGCCCAAAGTTGCCCCAATGTAAGTCAATGGAATTTTTTCCCAATTTTTTGGTCACAGACCCACGAATGAGGCGTCAAATCGTGCGGATTATTTGGGAATGGTGTGCTATGACTTTTATAAGCAATCGGGGGTACGGTATTTGCCCCAGGGGCAAAAAATTGGGCAAAAAATCCCATTGACTTAACATTGAGCCGAACTTTGACGAGTCATAGCTCAGAGCGAGGATTTCACAGAGACGTGTGATTTACCACATTTGAAGAGGCTGACAGGCTCTGTGAGAACATACCTCACAATGGCGTAAAAGCTGCACCCCTGGGGGGCAGGAGCTGCCCAAAGTTGCCCCAATGTTAAGTCTATGGTGTAGGACGGCCCATGAAATGTCATTTTTTATTGAACATAACTCTGGATCACAGTGTCTTAGAGACAAGGGGGCGGGCTCATTTTACTCAGACGACCAATCACTCTCTCAGGATCATTGTGAAGCTATCAAGCCACGCTCTAGCAACCATTTACAGCACCTTAGCAACAAGTCCCATAGACTTCCATTGAAAGAGATCAAAGGGATATCTCCGGACTGAATTATCATAGAAACACGAGGGTGGTCTCGTTTGACTTGGGCCAGTAAAACAGCCAATCATGAATCCCCTCAACACTTCCTAGCCCCTCCCTAGCAACCATTTTCGAGCACCTTAGCAACCAAAATCAAAAGAGAGATATCTTCCATTCTGAATGTCACAGAGGCATGGGAGTTGGTTTATATCATTCATACTGACAAGCAGCCTTTGGAGATTCATCATTGGCAGCTGCCAAGCCACTCCCTAGCAACAATTTAGAGCAGCCTAGCAACCACATTTATTGATTTCAATTACAGTAAGATATCTTCAGATCAGAATGTCCTAGAGACATGATAGTTGCTTTGTTTTAATTGGGTGAGTAATCAGTCTTCAGCTTTCATCATGTGAACTACTTAGCCATGCCCTAGCAACCATTTAAAGCACCCTAGCAACAAAACACCATTGACATCCATTCAAAATCACTAAGATGTGTATCTTAGGATCAGAATGTCGTAGAGACTTCCGGGTTGACTTATTTCACTCAGGATGGAAAGTAGACTTGATAAATATAACCCTGGTAACTGCCTAGCAACCAGGTGGGTTTAACATAGCAACCAAGTAACAAATCTCATATCTTTGCACTACAAAATCGTAGAGACTTCCGAGTTGACTTATTTCACTCAAGATGGCAAGGAGCATTGTTGGATGTTACTTTGGTAACTGCCTAGCAACCAAATGGGGTTACCCTAGCAACCAAGTAACAAATCACATATCTCTGCACAAGAAAATCACAGACACTTCCAGGTTGACTTATTTTACTCAGGATGGCAAGGAGCATTGTTGGCTGTCACCTTGGTAACTGCCTAGCAACCAGATGGAGTTACCCTAGCAACCAAGTAACATATCTTTGAACCAGAACATCGTAGAGACTTAGGGGTTGAAATATTTCTCACAGTATTGCAAGGGGCCTTATGAGTATCACTTTGGTAACTGCCTAGCAACCAGATGGGGTTACCCTAGCAACCAAGTAACAAATCACATATCTCTGAACCAGAAAACTGTAGAGATTCCGGGTTGACTTATTTCATTCAGGATGGCAAGGAGCATTGTTGGCTTGCCCCTTGTTAACTGCCTAGCAACCAGATGGGGTTACCCTAGCAACCAAGTAACAAATCACATATCTCTGTACTAGAAAATCGTAGAGACTTCCGGGTTGAATTATTTTACTCAGTATGGCAAGTAGCATTGGTGGCTGTCACCTTAGTAACTGCATATCAACCAGATGGGTTTCCCTAGCAACCATGGAACAACACCAATATCTCTGCACCAGAACATCCTACTGTCATGGGGGTGGCCTCTTTGGGCAGTAGGTGGGACATTGTGGTAAGAAATTTTGCCACGGCAAGCACCACTCACATTTTCTTCAGGAAATGTACATTCTAGTTATTATTATTATTATTCCGGACAAAAGTTTGGCGCGCTACTCCTCCCGCAGCTTTTGTCACAGACCCACGAATGAGGCGTCAAATCGTGCAGATTATTTGGGAATGGTGTGCTATTGCTTTTATAAGCGATCGGTGGTATGGTGTTTGCCCCAGGGGCAAAAAATTGGGCAAAAAATCCCATTGACTTAACATTGCGCCGAACTTTGATGAGTCATAGGTCAGAGCGAGGATTTCGCAGAGACGTGTGATTTTAGTTACTAGAGCCTGCGCCAGGATCAGGCAGCTCAACCGGACCCGTTCCTGTCGCAGTCGCTCATTATCAGCCTTCAACTGGGCCACAAGATCTCTCATTTCCTGTAATTCAGCCTCCATAGCTAAATACTATAAGGGATACTTACCGGGCGAATCTCTACTGTACTGTCCCAACTAAACAAAACAAATACACAAAGAAAGAGAAAAGAAACAATATCACAATGTCTGAATCTGTACAACAGCCACATCATCCTGCCGAACTACGCCAAGTGTGGCGGGAAGGCCATTTTAAGACACTAAAATGGCCAATTATGGCACTAAACCGACTACGCCACCCCGGAAATTGGCCGGGGACCCACAGATACATCAATTGCAAAACACACAGAATCGCAGTGGCTGAGTCAGGTATCAGACAAGGATAAGCGCTTCACAGATTTTTTTCCCTTAATACATACAATAAAATGCCAAACTGGTATCTTTTAATATACAAGCATAAAAAAGGAACGCATCAGTCATGGAGATGTTACACAGACACAAACACGCACGCACACACACTTTACCACTTCAAAATTGGGGGATTCATCTTGCCTATCCAATAAACACAGCAACTACTCGTGCTCTCACCACACAACACCAAATTACCCGCTGTGAACACTGCAGACCAATAGCCGAACCACCGCCACACACAGAGGACACTGGCTAATACGAGACATAAATACGGCGCACCAGAAATGACGTCCCTCCCAGGACCCAGAAAGACACGCTTAGTGAGATGCCAACCTCATCTCCTTTTATATCCATTTAACGTGCCGTATCCACCCCTAATCACTATAATGATTGATCGTATCACCACATTATTATTAATATATTATAATACCTTTTTTATTATTAAGTAATCATTTATTATTACTACTTTCTCAATTTCTTACCCTTTCTCAGGTGAAAGAACTTACATTCTATCTAATAAAATAATAGAATTCAAGTTTTTAAACTAACATAAAAGTAAGTAAAAGTTTAAACTTTTAAAATAGTCATAAATAGACACAATGGAAATTCAAATAAATCTCTTTTCTTATGTTTTGAAATACTTGATCAGTAAAATACACTACGCACTTTTAATTCCTCATTACTCTTATATTTATATCCAAATGTTTCATCATAATTTAACAGTTATCACTATTATACCTCTAAAATGATACTTCCACATATTAACTGTGGCAAATGGAAGTAATAGTAATAGAAATAGCCACTCAATCAACTCTTTGTAGCACCCACTAACCATTTTTTTAAATTATGAGGGTACTCTCTGAAAAAATTTTGGGGAGTAACTAATCCAATAGGTTACTCTATAACTTTGCCATAAGTTTGTAATATTTACTCTTCAAATCAATATATCAGTTGTTAGCTGCTGGATTTAAATTTAGACCCTCAGAACAATTTAGACATGGGTATTGAACCCCATTAAATGGTAGTATAAGCCAATAAAGGTATAGTATAAGACAAATCAACTTTTCCAGAGAAATTTTAATCCACAATATAAATGACAAATCAGTAATGATTACCAGCAGTAATGCACGCAGGAGGATCAATCAGATAATAGCCCACATCATTTCCAGTCTTCTTTTTTTCTCCTGATTTCCTCCTGCAATATTAGCAACTTCTATAAAATCATAATTCAGCCAGGGAACTCAGTCTAAGTGAGTTTGCAGATTTTTGAGCATCGGTTGTGAGAAAAATCTCACTATTTAGGGTCCCTTCCTCAGATAATATGGGGGGAGCCAGAAGATAACTTCTGTCTGGTGTCCCCAGATTCACACTATTTGAGTGACCTGTGTATTCCCTCCCCGTCAAACAGTACATTCCAAGTGTGCGTTTGTTTCAATTTAAATCCCTCTTTAAGCAGCCAAGCTTCTACTCACAAGTGAGCGGACAGTCATAAATTGGGATTATTTACCTCAACCACACTCTTCTGTTAGAATCTTTTTATAATTCCTCCCACATTTCCCTTTCACTACTTGTGGCCGGTCAGTTTGTATGGAGTACACCCGAGCAACTGACTCAATCTGTCACAACCCTTGAGTTTGTTTACACCGTTAGGTTACCGCTCTCTGGATTTATTGTGACAGAGACACCCCAAGTTTAAAACACACTGCTCAGTGAGCGTTCCACTCACTCTTCAACTGCACAAAACAAAACACAATGTCCCTACCAATTTAATCTATTTGACTAAATGCGTTCAATGCGACGGATACTCGGCATCCCGGGACTAAGTGGCACTCGTCAGACACTCCACCCGTAATCCAGTCCTGGCTCCACTGTTCCAAACAGGCCTCCAAGGTCTTTGTCTCCATGAACCACTCTGCCCTTAAAGCAGGCCTCCAAGGTCTTGAAATTACACTTTTAATTTGTTGCAGTAAAAACTGGGCCTCCCAGAGGTCTTCTAAAACATTTCACACAACACTTTGCGTTCATACAAATTGGTTCTAATTATTCTGCCCCTTAGAGCAGGCCTTCCAGAGGTCTTATTTCCCTATTAATGTATTCCAGTAAAACTGGGCCTCCCAGAGGTCTTCAAAAACATATCACACAACACATAGCATTCATACAAATAATTTAATATACTTATTCCTTCATATATTATAATTTGCATTCTTATAAATATAACGTATAATTTTGAAAATGTAGTTACTTACAGGGGCGGCATTGGTTGACACCCACACCTAAATAAAATACTATCTAAGCTATGCAGATTTTGATTTAACAGGCTCTGGTCACCTTTTTAAATGGGCCCACGTGTGGGTATCAATCAGCCACCGCATCCTGATGTCGTTTTCAATCACTCCACATCACGTCAGAGTCACTGTAGGGCCTCATGTATTCAGATACAAGACAAAGGCAGGCCTAACACAGTCGTAAAGCCTGACTGAGGCCCACAAAAACAGTCATAAATCTTGCTGATAAAAACGGCGCCAAAATCAAACAAAGGGAGTACACAGCCAACTGCAAATCCCAAGAAGCCTTGCTCACTTTACAACTGTGTGAAATTCCAAAGGATCGAACTCTCAACACCTATTGGATGAGGTACTCAACTATGATGTCATCAGGAGTAGAACTGCATCGGAAATCGATTCCTTCGGCTCTTCCAGTAACTTTGCCCGCCGTGTATAGACGTGGTGTTGCCTCGTTGCACAAGGAAGTAACGTGCAACTTGAAACTGCAGCAATACAATCTCCATCTCGCTGGACGAGTTGAGAACATTGTGTTCAACCGAACACTTTAACGGATCCGAAGGAAAGCGCCGAGCAATCCGCTGAAGCAATCTTCATCCGTTTGCCTGCAGAAGTGAAGAAAGAAGAATTCTCTTCCCTCTTCAATCAAGTTGACGTCGCTGATTTCTCCACCAGCCCGCCGAGAATCAGCCGCCGTACCGCCCGCCGACAGAGCGAGGAAACGGCCTCCCGTTATCACCCGAGCCTCGAGGAACCGAGTCGGAGTCGAACGACGGATGAACACACGTTCTACATGCGTCCCCACGCGATCCAAGTAAGAGGTTAACGTCTGGGCTGAGATAGAATATTTAGGTGTGTTATTCTTGTGGATAAAGTTTATTGTTTTGTACAGTTTATGGACCGTAGAGTCCGCTCATTGCTGCTAATAATACTCAAGGTATTAATGCAACATACTGTTATCATAAATTAGAGTTTGATGTGTTGTAATCCAACCACGTTGGACTGTTGTGTGTTTACGCCATTGCGGATGAGACCGGCATACTGTGTTTATCCATCAAAGGACCAGAGTTCGCGGGACGGGTTATGAGCCGTTCACCGCGTCTCTGAGTGGTAAACTAACAGTTGCCTTCTCTCCCACGATCGCGAAACCGGCCTCAACGCCGCCACTTCATTCTCTCTCTCTCTCTCCTACTAACTACACACACACACACACGCGCGCGCGACCCCTCATAACCATTCGCTAGTAGATAACTTTGTGATAAACCTCGGCTTTGTCCCCAGGTTATCAAGCAAGCGAAGACACGCTGGAAACGGACAGACGCCATTAACCGACTTCTCTCCGCCCACATTCGCGGCCATACCCTCTGGCCGGAAATCTCACGTGACGTATACTCTCCACGAGAGTCACGTCCGCCATTTTGTGCGCGTCACTTCTCTCTCTCTCTCTCTCTCACACACACACACACACACACACACACCGTCCTCTCAGGTGTTACTGTCACTGTTTAGTTTGAATGTCGGAAGTTTATTGACTGCATTGTATTGATTATTAATTGATATTATATTTTCAATAAACTTCGTTATAATTAAAAGAGAATTGTTTTGGTTTGTTTTGCATGCACATGTGTCAAAGGCTGGCAGGGGATGCCAGTGCTCGAATTCAACTCTTCGTTGTTCCCTTTTTAATCTTGATGATCTACGGACATCAATTTTCCTAAGAGAACAATCTAACATTGAGACTGTTATACTTTCTGGTTATTAGTCCCTGATTCCAGGGTGGTGCCCCGTCGACATTAATCCTAATTAATATGCTATTGATTTTGATAATTGACAATTATCTTCGATGATTGTTTAATTTGAAGGATCAATAAGCTAGTGTTAAGTCTAATCAATGTTTAATTAATTTTAATAATTAATTATTATCTTGGATAATAATTAATATTCTATTAGATTTGATGATTGTTGGTTTAAAGGATTAAAAGCTAACATTGATTCTAATCAATGTTCTATTGATTTTATTAATTGATAGATATCTATGATAATTATTAATTATTGCTAATAACCAAACCGGCTACTAAACCTGTGCGCACTACATAAATTGGTGCCCCGTGTGAGGCCTCCTACGTGCCAGTTTGTCACAATGTGTATGCATAAGAATCCAAAGCAATAACTTGAATCATTACTTTAAAGTTTGGTTCTGTTTGACTTCTCACGACTTGCCAAACATAAGCCAGTGTGGTGTGAAAAGTGCTCTTCGAGTGAATTAGGAGTTGGTAAATTTACGATAGTCTGCTCAAAGCCTGCTGTTGTTGTTATTTAACTTCTAACGCTTTCACCTAGATTTTACAGAGTGGTGTCAGTTCACCTTAGTGACATCCACCAAGGAGAGAACGCAGTGAAATTGCATAACAGTGAAATATTACATAACAGTAACTCGTAAGCCACAGGTCGAAGCCTCTCACCTGTGTGTTTGTGTTAGCATTACAGCAACTGTAACTCAACAAGCTATCAGAGCCACTGCGTTGCGAACATTTGTACTGCCCAGTAAAATGAGTCGCCAGTCACCCCACGTGGCCGGAGCTGAAGCTCCTCAGAGGTCAGACGACCCAGCACTGCAATGTGTGGTCACTGCTGTCCTCCATCTCTCCGTAGAGGAGATAGATAACCTTAACGGCTACGATATTAGTCGTTGTGATGATGCATTGCAGGAACTAGTTGATTATGTCAACAACCCGGTCGGGAAGCCAAGGCGTACAATCCTGGACCTCTTGGGCCAAATGTTCCTCCTCCATCGCCACAGAACCCAACTGCAAACCGCAGAGAACCAGGCCCTGCTCGCCCAGCTGCAGAACAGCTACCAAGCGGTGCAGAAGGAAAATATCAGCCTGCACCAAGCAATTAGGTGCACCCAGCTAAGACCAGAGTCAGATCTGGTAAGTGCAGCTGAAATGCACTGCTCAACATCTGACAACGAAGAGGGCCCCCTCTTTAGCACAACACATGCTAGGAGCCGAGCTGCCCCTAGTGGTACAGTCTCTGACTTCGTCCTCCTAGATGCCTTTCAATCTTCTCCAGCGGCCCGCTGGTTGGACGTAGGCCTCCCTCCTTACAGTCGCCCCCTACAGTCAGGTTTCAGTCACGCCACCTTCCGTTTCAAACCGACTGATTCCACAGCGCGGAGGGGGGAAAATTACTTCCAAGCCCAGAGTGGTGTAAGCAGCTCGAAGATCCCATTAGCCAGGGAGCTGTACGCAACCCGGGATCCACCCCCATGCGTCGACTGGACTCCACCCCCGCCACGAAGGGGAGGAAGTCGTCCTCATCGCCATAGCGACCTGAGTGACTATGGTGCTTCGGGTGACTCTGACGACAAATGGTCATTCTGACACCAAGGCATGCGCATTCGACAACTCGAGTCCCTGGCAAGGGACATAGAACGCTTTGACCCGAGTAATCAAGATTCAAACATCGATGATTATCTCAGAGAAGTTGAGCTCTGTCTGGTTGACTTGCCTCATGCTTCGTCGCGTGAAAAACTCAAGCTCATATGGAAGACCACGGTAAGGAGTGTCCATGTGTTCATGCTAACGCTACCGACTGCTACCCGAGACCGCTACTCTGCTATGTGTAAAGCCCTACGCGAAGAGTATTCGCTGTATATCGACGAAGCCTCCGCTACCATAGCCGCTATCGCCATCACACAAAAGAGGCATGAGCCTCCGCGTGAGTATTACTGACGCCTGAGAACCACGTACTTCCAAGGACGTAACGCACCAGGTCTGGAGGAGGAAAGAGCTTTCAAGTCTCTTTTCCTTCACAACCTCCATGAGAGTGTGCGATATGACGTCACGATGCACTGCAGAATGGGCAACCCCAACATTCAGGAAATCAAAAGGTACGCACAACTGGCATGGGAGACACGCGTGCGCCCTGCCCAAGGGCATGAAGGGGATACCAGAGTCCTAGGGATCCGAGCCTCAGAATATGCAGACCTAGCGCTTGAAGGCAACGAAATGCCTCGCGTAAAGCGGAATGCAAAGACAAGACCCCAGAGGCGTCGATCACCCCGCCAGCGGGGTGGGCAACAGAACCAGGGGGGTGGTGACCAGACAAACCACCAGGGTCACGCCAAGCCAAAACGGCAAAAAGTTCACTGGCCAAAAGGAAAGGTACGGTTCGAACAAAAACCCAAACAAGAAGGTGAATGGGTAGACAAGGGTTCAAACCCCCTCAAAGAACGAGATTTGCGAAGGGAAATTGAGGATATAAGGAGATGCTTGATGGAGTTAGAAAAACAGCTTGACGCTCATCCGTCATTCACCAGGTCCGCCAACTCCTCAAAGGAATGCGGCGCTAAACTCCCGTCAGCATGACTTAACAATGTTCCCCCTCCCACTAACACCAAAGTTTACTTTGTAGGTTGGGGAAAGGGGAACAGGAGAGCCCAAGTTGCTTCCCAAAACAGTCACTCCTCATATGCCACACCTTCCTTTCCTGACCTTCTTGGGCTTCCTTGTCCATAAAACGCCCAATGCACACATACATCAGTTGTGGCAGTGGGGTGCATCAACTCCCACAAACTACTTGACACTGGTTCCGAATAATGGGTTCTAACAACTTTGCAGGATGGAGCAAAGCTCTCCCATGGCAAACCGTTACAGATAGAGACCTGCAACGTAAGCATCACAAGCGACACGAAAGTTAGGCCGTCTATCACAAACGGGCCTGGAGTGACATTACCTTTCAAGGTATGACACTAGCACACCCTGTTAATTATGTCCCTTTAATACAGAACCACTGTTAATTGGCCAGGACCTACTGAACTGACTAGCTCCTTTAATTGACTGCCATCATGGACACAAGGGCTCAGGTTGACACACCGAGACCACTTGGTCCAGAAAACAGTTTGCCAGCCTCAGGTTGACAAGTCGACATCCAGAAATCCGACAGAGACTCCAAGAATAATTACAGTGCCTGGGTAAATCCCTCCAGGGTACTATAGTCACTGTAAATTTGTACTCCGCTCTTTTCGAAAACAAAAAAAAACTTTGCACGTTTTAGGGACTTTGCAAAAGGTGGTCAGAAGACACAACGTGCGTACCGTTAGAGATCTAATGCAGGACCTCATCAGGGAAATTAGCTCCTCAGTCAACAGTCTGAGTTGTGGAAGGATTCCAGCTTACCTGGTCTCCCTAGACCTTGTCGAACAAATCCTTAGATCTGCTACTACCTCCGTTGTGCAACCTTCACAGATACACCTGGCATATAGTCTTGGCAGTGCAATTCAAACCCATGTAAATCCTTAGAACCTCAAAATAGGATTTATTCTCAATCTACCCATCATAGATAGGCAGAATATACCGACTAAAGTCTGTATTGAATGTTGGGTTTCAGAGAGGTATCACACACGTTCACCTCAAAACACCACCAACACTCGCCTACCATGATAGGGACCCCTTACTCTACCTTATTCCTAACCCAAGCATGTCTGTCAAAGATGGGGAAACAGGGACGTGGGTAGAGCGAGCAGGCAATCTCGGGCACGTTAAAACATCAGCCACCGATGTCCTTGTCCGCCATGATACAGCCACTAAACTAAGGCTACCAAGCCGAATGGTGTTCTTAACGGTTCAGCAAGAACCATGCACAGTGATGATATTGTCCTCCATCATCTCAACAGCGACAAACATGACGCAGAAATTGAGATCATGGACGCATTTAGAGGTCACAACCTCACCATTGGTGACACCCTTCAACAGCAGCTTCAGGCTGTAGGGACGAAATTAGTGAAGTTCAGTCTCAAACCGACTGACTTGACCACTATATTTCCTAGTCACATAAGCAGATCGTCATCTTACCAAGAGCACCCTATCAGTTTGGTTATCCTCCTTAGTGGTTGGATCATCACGTCATTTATTGCACACACAATGTTCAGGTACATTCAACACCTACAGGCCAGACTGGACTCCCTCCGCGTACAGCCGCGTTTACACCCCAGTCTAAGCCGTCTTACAGGTTAACCCCAACCATTTCCAAGGAAATTCCTTTTAACCTTTAACTCACCTTTCCTCTAACAATTTGTTCCTAGTAACCATTATCAGGTCCTACCTTGATTTTGTGTTATGACCAAAGAACAACAAAGGATTGTTATGGTTAATGCTGTACCTACATATAACTTGAAAGGTTTATGATGAATGTAGTTAGACTTAGCTAGAATTTCTATGCCCAGATGTGCCTCAATCTCTGTCCAGACGATAAAGCCTCTGTGAACTCTAATGAACTGTATGGACTGTGCAAACTTTTTCTTCACTATCAGGAATACATGAATGGCGTAACCCCACAGGTTACTGCGAACTGACCAGAACTGTTCGGCCCTTCAGTTGCTCTAAAGATGCTGGACAACAACCAACTCTTCAGAACAAAGGGGGGAATGTAGGGCCTCATGTATTCAGATACAAGACAAAGGCAGGCCTAACACAGTCGTAAAGCCTGACTGAGGCCCACAAAAACAGTCATAAATCTTGCTGATAAAAACCGCGCCAAAATCAAACAAAGGGAGTACACAGCCAACTGCAAATCCCAAGAAGCCTTGCTCACTTTACAACTGTGTGAAATTCCAAAGGATCGAACTCTCAACACCTATTGGATGAGGTACTCAACAGAACGCACCTCAACTATGATGTCATCAGGAGTAGAACTGCATCGGAAATCGATTCCTTCGGCTCTTCCAGTAACTTTGCCCGCCGTGTATAGACGTGGTGTTGCCTCGTTGCACAAGGAAGTAACGTGCAACTTGAAACTACGGCAATACAATCTCCATCTCGCTCGAAGAGTTGAGAACATTGTGTTCAACCGAACACTATAACGGATCCGAAGGAAAGCGCCGAGCAATCCGCTGAAGCAATCTTCATCCGTTTGCCTGCAGAAGTGAAGAAAGAAGAATTCTCTTCCCTCTTCAATCAAGTTGACGTCGCTGATTTCTCCGCCAGCCCGCCAAGAATCAGCCGCCGTACCGCCCGCCGACAGAGCGAGGAAACAGCCTCCCGTTATCACCCGAGCCTCGAGGAACCGAGTCGGAGTCGAACGACGGATGAACACACGTTCTACATGCGTCCCCACGCGATCCAAGTAAGAGGTTAACGTCTGGGCAGAGATAGAATATTTAGGTGTGTTATTCTTGTGGATCAAGTTTATTGTTTTGTACAGTTTATGGACCGTAGAGTCCGCTCATTGCTGCTAATAATACTCAAGGTATTAATGCAACATACTGTTATCATAAATTAGAGTTTGATGTGTTGTAATCCAACCACGTTGGACTGCTGTGTGTTTACGCCATCGCGGATGAGACCGGCATACTGTGTTTATCCATCAAAGGACCAGAGTTCGCGGTACGGGTTATGAGCCGTTCACCGCGTCTCTGAGTGGTAAACTAACAGTTGCCTTCTCTCCCACGATCGCGAAACCGGCCTCAACGCCGCCACTTCATTCTCTCTCTCTCCTACTAACTACACACACACACACACACACACACACACACACACACACACGCGCGCGCGACCCCTCATAACCATTCGCTAGTAGATAACTTTGTGATAGAGCTCGGCTTTGTCCCCAGGTTATCAAGCAAGCTAAGACACGCTGGAAACGGACAGACGCCATTAACCGACTTCTCTCCGCCCACATTCGCGGCCATACCCTCTGGCCGGAAATCTCACGTGACGTATACTCTCCACGAGAGTCACGTCCGCCATTTTGTGCGCGTCACTTCTCTCTCTCTCTCACACACACACACACACACACACACACACACACACCGTCCTCTCAGGTGCTACTGTCACTGTTTAGTTTGAATGTCGGAAGTTTATTGACTGCATTGTATTGATTATTAATTGATATTATATTTTCAATAAACTTCGTTATAATTAAAAGAGAATTGTTTTGGTTTGTTTTGCATGCACATGTGTCAAAGGCTGGCAGGGGATGCCAGTGCTCGAATTCAACCCTTCGTTGTTCCCTTTTTAATCTTGATGATCTACGGACATCAATTTTCCTAAGAGAACAATCTAACATTGAGACTGTTATACTGTCTGGTTATTAGTCCCTGATTCCAGGGTGGTGCCCCGTCGACATTAATCCTAATTAATATGCTATTGATTTTGATAATTGACAATTATCTTCGATGATTGTTTAATTTGAAGGATCAATAAGCTAGTGTTAAGTCTAATCAATGTCTTGGATAATAATTAATATTCTATTAGATTTGATGATTGTTGGTTTAAAGGATTAAAAGCTAACATTGATTCTAATCAATGTTCTATTGATTTTATTAATTGATAGTTATCTATGATAATTATTAATTATTGCTAATAACCAAACCGGCTACTAAACCTGTGCGCACTACATCACCAAATTCTGTCGTGTTCTTTTTTGAGGAGACGAAATCAAGTTTTCAAGGTAAAAAATATATTTATTAACAAGAAAGAATAAGTACAAAAATCATTCAGCCAGCTGGGGATCTAGTCTGCTTCACCTGTAAACTCTGCTCAAAAAGACCCCATTTCTCCTGTGTTCCCTCCTTTTGTACTTTTCTGTGTTCCTTTGTTCTAATTTTTTTTTTTTACGCTTTTGATTGGCTTATTTTTGCCGCAGGGGCATCTCCAATATTTTAAGAGATAAGTTTCAATCATCCCGTTGGTTCGTTTTTGCCACAGTTTTTATTACTGGTTTTGCCTTCTATTGGTTGATTCTCATCAGTTCCCTGCCTAAAGAATTTCCAATGTCGAGACAGTTTCAAACTTCCCTTGCCTAAAGAATTTCCAATGTAGACATGTTTCTAGGTTCCCCTCATTTCCTGTGTCAGAAATGTAGCTATAGTTTATCACACTTCACATTTAGTGTTTTTGGTTTTAACATATATTTTCTAGTTAGTTACACACATCATTCATCATTTTTTAGCAGGTATACATTGTTTAAGATTTGTCACACACATATATACTGACTAAGATTATAACACACAACAGTATCCCATAGTTACTGTGGAGGCTATTTCATAAGCATAATAGACAGCTGCTAATCCTTGATAGCATGGCAGATATCCTTGTGCTACACTATCCAGATTTGTACTGTAGTATGCGATGGGCTGTTTTCGCCTTCCACTACAAAGTTCCTGCATCAGAACCGCAGACGCATAACCACTCTTCCTATCTGCTACATATAGATGGAATGGTTTAGTATAATCTGGGGTGGCTAGTGCAGATGCTGTTGTAGTTCTTTCTTCAATGATTCAAAGGCTACTAATGTGTCCGCTTCCTAAGTTAGCTTGCTTCTAAGATTTTGCTGCCCTGCCTTTAACGCATTAACGCTAGCAAGGGGTTTGTTTTGATAGCATAATCTTCTATCCAATCTGAGCGAAATCCCATCATTCCCAGAAATGTCATCATTTGTCCCACCGTCTGTGGTTGTGGTGCTTTACTTATGCCTTCCAATTGGCTAGGTGATATTGCCTTTGTTTGATGTGCAATAATTCGACCCAAGTACTCCACCTGCGGTTAGCAGTACTGTAGTTTGTCTTTAGATACATTGTGACCTCCCTCAGCCAGTTTAGTGAGTACCTTGATTGTATCCCAATGACACTGCTCCAGTGTTGGTGAGCAAATCAGTAAGTCATCAAAATACTGTATCAATGTACTATCAATTCTGAGATCCTCTAGTTCTGCTTTCAGTACCTGATTGAACACATGTGGCGAATGCTTGAATCCCCGTGGCAGTCGTGTGTATGTGTACCGTTTACCTTGATAGGTGAATGAAAAAAGCTGTCTGCTCTCTTCTGCTAGAGGAATACTTAAAAAGGCAGAACACAAGTCAATTACAGTGAAATAATTGGCAGCAGGGGGAACATTAATCAGCAGTGTATGCGGATTGGGTACCTCTGCAGGCCAATCCTCTACTATTGACTGCTCTTAAGTCATGCATTAATCGCCATTTTGTTTTGCCTGCCTTTGCTACTGGTAGTATAGGTGTATTACAATTATTGCCTCTTGCTTTAACGGGTATTGTTGCTTCCGTGGAGGCCGTGTTCCTGGTTTTACTTTAATTTGAATTGGGTTTGCAGATACCACTAACCCTACGTCTGTGTCATGACGTGACCATAGTTCTGCTGGCACCTGTTTTTCCATTTCCGTCATTAGTTCCACCATTTTTTAATCCAGTTTTTCTGCAGCAGTAATGACTACTATTTTGGGTGTACCCGTCATTTCTGTAGTAAACAAAATCTTTAGGTATGTTTTGTCTGATGATTCTAAAATTAGAGGATTTTCTGTTTCGCTCCATTTTACTTTTTCTGCTCTTTTCATCATTTGTCCTAGGTCTTTCTGCTCTCTTCCCTTGCTTACATATAGAGTCACATGCGGGACAGAGTCTGGCACTTGAAACCACTTGTCCATGAAGTCATTGTTCTCTACTTTAAGTGCAGTCCCCTCTTGTCCCACAACTATATATTTTGATACTAGTGAGATTTTCTGTTGCTTTTGTTTTGCTCAGCCATTTCTTCTCCAGGTCTGGATCTCTTGTTGGATCATATATAAGAGTGCAATGATATTCTGCACCTGGCACATTTGGTTCCCCTAGCTGTGCTTTGATGTATTTTCCCCATTCGTCTACTGTGTCTTCTATTTCCTCCCCTAGCTCTCCTAACCAATACACATTTGCTTGTGAACCTTGAGATTCTGATGGCTGTATTACTGGCATTTGTTTTACTCTTCTGTCGTCTATGTATATTCCTTCTGGAGTGCACCATATTTGTAAGTTCATTTTGCATATAGCGTCTCCACCCAATAAATTCACTGGTGTATTTTCTGATATTAAGATTGGGATTTTCACTGCTTTGCCTTTTACTTCTATATTCACTGGAACCGTCATTGGAATTAACTGCATTTGTCCCAAGAATCCTACTGTTTTTACATATTTACCAGACTGGGGGAGGTGAGAGGCATAATTTGGACTTATATATGTGAATGTGGCTCCAGTGTCTAACATAACTGGTGTTGTTTTGCCCTCTATTTTAACCTGCAGTATAGGTTCTAGATCAGCATCAGTTGATATAATTCGAAGCTGACCCCTCCCCGTAGGATTCTCTGGGCATCCCTAGTAGCCCTGTGGTGGTCCACTCCATGAGTTGAGTGGACCTTGGACTTGCTGTTGAGGGCCTTGCTGCCAGTCATTGACATTTGTCTGTGGTGCCTGAGGCCAAGGATTCATAGGGTATTCCCTTTTAACATGTCCCATTTGGTTACATCCCCAGCAGATGTTTTTGTTCCCCATATTCTGTCTTCCTCTTCCTCCTTAAAACTGCTGATTCCAGCCTCTGTTCATTTGTTCTGGGAAATTGTAGACTATGGTTGTTATGGGCTGCTGTGCTGCCTGTCCTTGATTTGGCATTAAGTTCTGAACATTTGGTGCAGTCATTATCGGAGCCACTTGAGTCACAGGTACAGGGTGATACATGGGCGCAGGTGGTGCGTAAGGGGCCATAGATGCAGCTGGCTCATTTGGGTCCATTTATGTCCGTGCACTGCCTGGGATCAGTGGTGCGGATGCATTCACTGGTGCCATTGCAGTGGTCGATTCTTGCTTTTCCTTTACTGCTGCTTGAAGTTTCTTCTTTTTTCCTGTCAGTTCTTCCAGTTGTAACTGTTCCAGCTTTTTACGTATGTCTCTCTCCTGCTGCTTTGTTCTTTCCTCATTATTTCTGTGTTATTCACTGCATGGACTACATGTGCACAGAACTCCTTTGGTGTCTTCGTGGTTAGTCCCACAACATCTTCCAATTTGTTTTTAACTGGTGTGGGCATTGCATCTATTATGGAAGAACATCCAGGGATATTTTTCTGGGTCTTTTTCCATTTCCATTTTCCATCTTTTCAGCTCTCGGTTGATGTAAACTTTCGGATTTTCGGTGTCTCCTAGCGGTTCTACTTTCAGTGATTTTGGATTTAGGCTCATTGGAAATTCCTTTCTTAAAACTGCCCAGATGTTATTTCAGTATCTGTTGAATGATATCTCATCCAGTGTTGCATTGTCGCTCTTCCACATCCTGCCCTTTCCAATATCTCCGCCAGCTTAGTTCCTCTTACGCACCTGGCAATTAGGGCCTTACTGTCTCCTAGTGCTAGGCGTGTTCCTATTGCACGTTCTTCGACTTCTCTGATCCATATTCCTGCCCCCTCATATATGTCTGGGAGGGCAGCCAGCTATCCTTCAAGATCATGGTTGGTCCACGGCACATAACAGTCATATTTCCCTTTTATTACAATAGGGCATAGTTTTGATACCTTGTCATATTGTTGAAGCTGCTCTTCTTCATTCTCATCCTCCGAGGGTCCCATACTGTTTCCATATTCCTCTCTCTCTCTCTCTGCCTAATCTCCCTTTCTTGCTTCTTCTCCATCTCTGCTCTTGCTTTGTCGGCAGATCCTCAAGGTAAAGTTTTCCAAAGACCTTCTTGACTTCTCCCTTGGCCTTGCTTACAGGGGTGCTTGTTTTTGGATACGCATGTATTCTATATGTTTTTGACCTCCTTAGTTTCATTAAGGTTTCTCTTTCTTCGTGCTCCATGAGGTAAGACATTTCCTTCATCTTGGCTTGGATGGCATTAATTTCATATTGTGTCCATTTTTGTTTTGTGATACTCTCTTCTATTTGTATCGATTCTCTTTCACTAGCCTTTGGAGATCTTTCTGCATTGTTTATCTCTTCTTGTTCTCTCTGTTCTCTCTCTTTTTGTTAATTCTCAAATTCTTCTATTCCACCTCTTATCACTTCTTGCCAATATTCTTCCAATTCCTGTCTTATTTCTTGCCGGCTTGGCGTTCTTAGACCCCCACTTGCTTGATCTGATTCTATTGCCTCTTCTTCATCTCAGCTTGGTGCTTTTGGGGATGCAGCCCCTTGGTATGATTTTATTAACCCTTCCTGTGTCTTTGGTGGTGTTTTGTAATCTATATCTAGTTCCCCTGCCACTTGCATTGCTCCTCTAAACTTCACCACAGGCATCTGCCGCTTTTCCTCTGTCTCTAGTGGTGGTGCATATGGGGGTGGCCTTTCTAATTTTTCCTCTTCCATCTTTTTTCCTTCTCTTTCTTGTCTTATCAATTTTATCCCATTATTCAAGAACATGTATATTATCATCATTTCCCTGTCCCGTTTCACTACCCTTATCTGTCTCTTATCCTTACGTTTGTGATTCTTTATCAATGCCTCCATTTCTCTATACACACCTACATCAAATGTTCCCTCCACTGGCTACTTTGTATTCAGCCCCTTCGTTCTTCCTTCCCAATTTTTAGAGGTTTCTCTTATGACATCGGCCATTCAATGCATATTTGAGCTATCTGTGTTGATGTAATTTCTCTTTTATCACTATGTTTTGTTTTGTGATATTTCTCTTCTTCTTTAACCCCAGACCGTTCTTTTCGCTATGCTAGTCTTCACCAGGCTGATCAGACGAGGACCACTAAAAGTATCCGACCCCTGACTTCCCCTGGGCTTTTTCTGGGTTGAGGACTTTTTATTATTCCTTTTGATGAATGCTATTGACTTTTCTTAAATAATTTTATACTGCTTTTACTTTCTGTTTAGTGGTTCTGCTGGTTCCTCTTCTGGTCCCACTCTACATTAAGTATTTTGCATCCAAATAATGTCCCTCCTCAGGATTATTAAATCAATACTCCAGGACCTTCCCACAGCAAACCCTCAACCTGTTCCAATTACCTCACCTGCCCAGTGTATAAAAGTGGGACATGAGGTTAATTTTATTTGACATTTTTCCCATAGATTCATAGTGATGTTTATTTCATCTCTTTTACATTGTTCTAGATAAAAGGTTTCAAGAAATTTGATCAAATCTTCTCTTTCATTTTTATGTAATATACCGTTTCCACTTTTTCCCCTTCTTTTATTTTTACACCTATCATTCATCATTCACAGTTTTTTATTTTCCAAGTCTTTATTATAATCCATTGTTTAAATGCTTCTTATATCATGTTTATTGCTTATTACCTTTATGCTTTTTATTTCCTTGTCTCTGTTATTTTTAATCAATTTTTATTTTATTTTAAAAAAAAATTACAGTACAATTCTTTTGATTATGTACCCATGCTTTTCTTTTATTTCTTACATAGTTCATTTTATTACTCTTTCAGAATTAACTTCTTGCTTACACAGGTTATTAATGTTTGCTTATATAAGATCTTTTTTGTTGGTTACAGTGTTTCACTCTTACACACAGTCACAGGTTACATACAATGTGATTATTAATGTCTAAACTAATACATCCATTATCCTACCACTACTTTGTCATACATTTTGTTTTGATTACACATCAATTCTAACATGAGTAATACATTATTTCTATTATTTGTGTAAGTAATACATCATTATAATAATAACTAATAATGCATTTTATTTAATGGCGCCTTTCATAACACCCAAGGTCACCTCACAAGCAATATACAGGTCACTGCATACAACAAAGCACACAACAAACAAGTAGCATACAGATTAAGTACAGTAAAGTCATGTTATAAGAAAGCCTGTATAAAAAGATGTGTCTTAAGACGCGTTTTAAAAGTCAACAAGCACTCGCTATTGCGAACATCAGTGGGAAGAGAGTTCCATAGGCGGGGGGCAGCATAACTAAAAGACCTGGCACCCATGGTAGTGAGTCGAATCCGGGGTACCACAAGAGAAATTGAAGATGAAGATCTGAGAGAACGTGAAGGAGTGTAAACATGGAGAGATTGTGTAAGGTATTGTGGTGCAAGATTATTAAGTGCCTTATAAGTAAGTAGCATGATTTTGAATTCAACTCTATACTTTACCGGAAGCCAGTGCAATTGCTGAAGAACTGGAGAAATGTGCTCAGTATAAGGTGTTCTAGAGAGAACACGAGCTGCAGAATTCTGAACCAACTGGAGCTTATGTAGCAGTTTGGCGGGAATACCTGTGAGAAGAGCATTACAGTAGTCTATACGTGAAGTGACTAGTGCGTGAATAAGAACTGCAGTATTATTATTTGAAAGAAAAGGACGGAGACGGTTAATATTACGCAAGTGGAAGTATGCAATCCGCATGATATTATTGATTTGAGCTTCAAATGATAGTGTGCTATCCATGATGACACCCAAACTTTTAACCTGTGATGAAGGACAGATTGCAGTATTGTCAATATTCAAAGAGAAACAGTTTGATTTAGACATAACAGATCTAGTGCCAACAAGCAGAGCCTCAGTTTTGTTGCCATTTAGCTTCAGGAAGTTAGCTGAAAGCCAATCTTTAATTTCAGCTAAACAGCTGGTCAAAGACGGTGGAGGAAAAGAACCGGTGGGTTTGGCAGACAGGTAAACTTGGGTGTCATCCGCATAGCAGTGAAAATTAATACCATATTTCCTCAAAATATAACCAAGGGGGAGCATATAAATAATGAAAAGAAGCGGACCCAAAACAGAACCCTGGGGAACACCAGTGGTGACTGTAGATATTCTTGATCTAAAACCTTTTAATTGAATACGCTGACTGCGTCCAGATAGATATGACCTAAACCAAGACAAAGCAGTGCCAGTAATACCAATAGAAACTAACCTGTCAAGAAGTATCCTATGTGAGACAGTATCAAAGGCAGCGCTCAAGTCAAGAAGGACTAGTATGGTTAAAAGCCCAGAGTCAGCTGCCAACAGTAGATCATTGGTTATTCTGACAAGAGCAGTCTCAGTACTATGGTGGGGACGAAAACCAGATTGGAATTGTTCATACAAGTTGTTATTGGAGAGATGTTCATGAATTTGAATTGCAATACACTTTTCCACTACCTTAGAAATAAATGGTAAATTTGAAATTGGACGAAAGTTATCAAAATTAAATGGATCGCTCCCTGGTTTCTTAAGTATGGGAGTAATAATAGCAGATTTAAGAGCTGGAGATACTAAACCAGAAACAAGTGAAGCGTGAACAATTTTAGTGATCAATGGCGACAGGGCTGGTAAGCAAGCTTTCACTAAAGGAGTTGGTAGAGGGTCTAACTGGCAAGTCGAAGATTTAGATTTACCTATCAGACCCACTATCTCTGAAGTAGTTGGTAGTGAAAAGGTAGAGAAAGCAGAGTGGGGAGGTGCAAGAGTGACAGACTGACAGGAGTCATTGTCAATAGTACCAGTGAGTAATTGCTGATGTACATTTTCAACCTTAGATGCAAAAAAGTCAAAAAACGATCACATAATTCAGTGGAATACATATCATATGACAAAGAATCAGGTGGTTTCAGAATATTGTTTACCACCGAAAAAAGAGACATGGAGTTCCCATTGCTAACTCCAATTACGTTGGAGTAGTAATCAGATTTAGCTTTGGACAGTGCATTTTTATAATTTTGAGTATGTTCAGCATACATTTCTTTATGAACAGTAAGGCCAGACCTGATGTACAACCGCTCTAACCTACGGCCTTCAGTTTTAAGTTCACGCAGTTCAGGTGTAAACCAAGGAGCTGAATGTACAAATGAAACAGATCGAGTCTTCACAGGTGCAAATTCATCTAAAATCATGTTCAGTCCTTCATTGTAATATGTAACCAGTTCATCAACAGTAGAGAAATCAGATTTACTGGAGAAGATGGCAAGTTCATCAGCAAGAGTAGGCACATTAATGTTCTTAATATTCCGAAATGTAATCGAACGCCACAGGTTTACCTTAAAAATTGCCAGTTTGGCACAAAAGGACACCAGAAAGTGATCCGATATAGATGGATCAGAAACAGTACAATTAAAAGGTGATATACCGGAGCAGCAAACAAGATCAAGAGTATGCCCCTTAGTATGAGTGGGCAGTGTGTTAAATTGTTGTATACCAAAGCAATCCAAACATGATAAAAATTCACTTGTAAATGCATTACTGACATTATCTATACGAATGTTAAAATCACCCAAAATGATAACATTTGGAGATATGGAACATAGATAAGTCAAGAGTTCAGAGAGTTCAGTTAAAAATGCTTTATTGCTCTTGGGAGGGCGGTAAATAGTTGTGAGGATGGTAGGAATCGCACCATTATTTTTTAAGGCAATTGATTCAAAAGAAGAATATGTAGACAAAGTTAGATGAGATACCTTCAACTTCTCTTTATGAAGTATTGCTAGCCCCCCTCCCCGTCCCGTATCACGTGATTTACAAACATAACTATATCCTGGGGGAACAGACTGGTTTAGATGAAAAAAGTCATCTGGTTTCTGCCATGTCTCAGTTAGACAGAAAAAGTCAAACTCACGGTCAGACAGTAGATCGTACACCAGGGGTCCTTTAGTGGAAAGTGATCGCATATTGAGTAGTCCAAACGAAAAATAGTTTCTACCAGAATCGTTGTCAACCGATCTGGCCAGGTTGGTTAATACACTGTGATCGACAGACCGTGTGAGCCTCCTAGGCAAGTGTGGTTTAGTTGACCAAAAGGACCGTATTTGACACGAGTCATCGATGTTATAACTCCGCCGAGACCCGCGATGTATGTATTTCCGACGCGGTATGTACACAATATCCAAGGGAAGATGTGGAGCTGACAGAAGATTAAATGGACGCAAACGGAGCTGAGTAAGTTCCGCCGTCGAATACTGGAGCATCGTCCACGCCACTAAATGATATACAGCAGAAAGGATGACCCAGATGTGGTTCATTCGTACTAGTAGCTCAGTGATCTTCATAGTTGATCCCCATGCCAGAGGTACCACGAAGAACAGTCAGTAGCTCACCGGCAGGCAAACCGGCAACCGCAGAGAAGCATCAACATTGACATCAACAATCAATACGCAGGTAGATCAACCAGCGTACCAACCCGCCGAATCAGCGTGGATACACAGGTCAGAGTTACTCCTTAAAATATTTTAAAACAGTTCATAAATGCCTTCATGCATTTATAAGTGCAGGAGTATTTAGAAGTTAAAAGTTAAAAAAATTCCCTCCCATTATCAGTGCCTATCTGCATCATTCTCAATGTTTATATAGGTAACGTGCCAAATTTCTGTCTTCACTTCATGCATGTCTTTTTCTCTTCTACTCTAGACTGTCCCTCAGCTGGTATCTAGCTATTCCCCTCTCGTATATGTCCAGCCATACTTGTTTTATCTCGCTTGGGGGGTCTACGCAAATTCTTACATCTAACATCCCAATTGTTCCCTCAGTTGTAATAGCTCAATTTCTTCTTTTTAACCTTTAAATAATCTATCTACCACCCGTGTAGGATTTTACACAAATTTTCTGCTCTCCTTCGAGCCACCTGCCCTCTCTGCGGGTCAGGACTTTTAAAAACTGTATAGGACCTGCGCAGGGATTTCTCTTCTCAAAATCTGCCCTCTTCTGGCAGACGTCTATACAGGAATTTTACACACGCTTGCCGCTTCACAGACACACCTACACAGGACTTCTTTTTTTTTTTTAAGTAATCCCACCCCTACTTTTGAAATATGGAACCCAACTCTTCTTTCAATCAACTAGCCAAATTATATTATGTCCGGACTGGGAAGGCCTCAAAGGCGACTACTTACTGGCCTCACCACATCCGATCACACAAAAACACCTTTAAGCAAAATGCTTACCTCTGTTTTTGGCGCCGGTGGTTTTGTACATTGTCTCAGCGGAACCCTCAACAGTTTTCTCTGCCCTCTTGGCCTCAAACCAGTCCCAGCTGGGGTGCCAGTCTATGTCGTGGAAAATCTTCGAAGATTCTTAAGATGCAAGAAATTTCTCAGAGTCCAGGGTTCCAAATGCCAAAATTTATTGAATCACCAACAAACATGAGAAGAGTCAGCTGTCCGTTCTGAATACACACTTCCAAGTTCTCAGTTATATACCTTTTGTTATCCTGTGTCCACTATCTCTGACCAATGGGTCCACTGCCCGTGTCCTTTCGTTTGCCACCATTATCTTTTAGAGTCTCTTCTCTTTAACTATTGGTGGAAAAATCCCTCGCCTGTCTATTTTTAAAAAAGAATGTACATTTGACTATCTTCCATAGAATGAACTCATGTCATTGTTTGTGTAAGGGACACATAGTCTTTAACTCATGTCACTGTGTGTATAAGGGTTTGCATAAGGGACACGTAGTCTTACTGGTGACACAACTGGTTATATTATATGCTTACTGGTAATATTCACTTGTCTATACACAATATAATTTGATTAATAAAATAAAATACATCATATATTTCAGGAAATACACCATACTACCCATGTATTTTCTTATTTATTTTTAAACTCTACATAAACTCATTATATAATTTAACAGTGAAGAGTAATAATTGAATTTTCAAGTAATTTTAAACATAACCAAACTGTGGATAATAAAAGCTCATAAATGCGTTTAAATGATTAGAGGGATGATAAAAATTAAATATACAGATTCAATTATAAAATTAAATTAACATGTAGGTTTTCATGAACAGTGTACGTACATTAAATGCATATAAACACACACACACACACACACAATCACACACATTGGGTTTCCATGTTTTATTGGGACGTTCTATGGACATAATGGTTTTTATACTGTACAAACTTTATATTCTATCGCCTAACTCTACCCCTAAACCTAAGCCTCACAAGAAACTTTCTGCATTTTTACTTTTTCAATAAAATATTGTTTAGTATGTTTTATAAGCAATTTAAATTATGGGGACACTAGAAATGTCCTCTTAAATCACCCTTCTAATTATTAAATGTTCCTACCTAGATAACACCCCCCTGAATAATAGTGAATAGAATCAAAAGTGTTATGGGACATAAAGTGCTGCTTGTGTCAATGCACTGTACCTATTTTTATGACTTTTTGAGCATCCATGCAGAATAATGAGGGAGGTAGAATCCAGGCAGAGATGTAAACAATAGTCCTGCCTAGATAATACCCCCTGAATAATAAGTGTTTATGTCAAGAATATCACATTTGTTATGGGACATACAGTGCTGCTTGTGTCACTGCACTGTACCTAATTTTATGACTTTTTGGGCATCCATGCAGAATAATGAGGGAGGCACGATCTACGCGGGCTTAATTTTTTAGGATTTTTTTTACTGTCATGTTTGTTTTCTAATTGTGCATGTTTAATGCTCTCTTTTCCTTTTGTTACGTTTCTATGTCTTACCTGCTCAAATAACATAAATGTTATTTGACATTATTATTTGGGTTGACATGGGATTTGTGTGTGCACTTACTGTATGCTAAACATTTTCAAAACAACCAAGAAGAAAAACTGTTTAAGTAAATAGAATAGGTTATGGGACAAACAGTGTTGCTTGTGTCAGTACACTGTATATATAAATATATATTATAATAATTATATATTATATTATATACAGTGCACGCGTACTTAAAGTATTCACAGCACTTCACTTTTTCCACATTTTGTTATGTTACAGCCTTATTCCAAAATTGATTAATTTAATTATTTTCCTCAAAATTCTACAAACAATACCCCATAATGACAACGTGAAAGAAGCTTGTTTGAAATCTTTGCAAATGTATTAAAAATATAAAACATGTACATAAGTATTCACAGCCTTTGACATGCCACTCAAAACTGAGCTCAGGTGCATCCTGTTTCCACTGATCATCCTTGAGATGTTTCTACAACTTGATTGGAGTCCACCTGTGGTAAATACAGTTGATTGGACATGATTTGGAAAGGCACACACCTGTCTATATAAGGTCCCACAGTTAACAGTGCATGTCAGAGCACAAACCAAGCCATGAAGTCCAAGGAATTGTCTGTAGACCTCCAAGACAGGATTGTATCGGGGCAAATATCTGGGGAAGGGTACAGAAAAATATCAGCAGCGTTGAAGGTCCCAATGAGCACATTGGCCTCAATCATCCGTAAATGGAAGTTTGGAACCAAACTGTTTCGGCCAAACTGAGCGATCGGGGGAGAAGGGCCGTAGTCAGGGAGGTGACCAAGAACCTGATGGTCACTCTGACAGAGCTTCAGCGTTCCCAGGAACTGGGAGACTAGTCAGGATTGAGGGAAAGATGAATGCAGCAATGTACAGAGACATCCTTGATGAAAACCTGCTCCAGAGCGCTCTTGACCTCAGACAGGTTGGAAGATGAAACTTCGCCCTGGACAACGAGCCTAAGCACACAGCCAAGATAACAAAGGAGTGGTTACAGGACAACTCTGTGAATGTCCTTGAGTGGCCCAGACTTGAACCCGATTGAACATCTCTGGAGAAATCTGAAAATGGCTGTGCACCGACGCTCCCCATCCAACCTGATGGAGCTTGAGTGGTCCTGCAAAGAAGAATAGGAGAAACTGCCCAAAAAAAGGTGTGCCAAGCTTGTAGCATCATACTCAAAAAGACTTGAGGCTGTAATTGGTGCAAAAAGGTGCTTCAACAAAGTATTGAGCTGTGAATACTTAAGTACATGTGATTGTTTTTTTTTTTTTTTTTTTTTCTCTCTTTTTTTTTTTTTTTTTATATAAATTTGCAAAGATTTCAAACAAACTTCTTTCATGTTGTCATTATGGGGTATTGTTTGTAGAATTTTGAGGACAATAATTAATTTAATATATTTTGGAATAAGGATGTAAGAGGATAGGCTGACTGGAGTGGCATTCCTTTTTAGGAAGGGAAGCCGCGAAAGCAACGTTGCCATGGTAGGGTTCTCGCAGTGAGAACACAAACCATCCACAAACGCTTCCTTAGTGTGATCGCGGCCCAGGCGGCGCCTGTGACCATCAGGAGCAGAGAGAACTCGACCACATCCAGAAACTACACAGGGGCGGAAGGGCATCATTATAAAGACGAGTCCTGAAAAGGATGGTCAACGCCGCTGTGTATTGCTCTTTTAGAGAATCAAACTCTTTTACAAATATTCTCTTTTAGAAGTGCTGTCGAAGTGCCCAGGGGCTAAGCTGCACTGCCGTGCAGTGGAGAAAGAGAAACTGAGCTGCACATTGAAGAACTCCCGTTTCAGTGAATTATCACTTCTACCTCTAATCAGCAATCATGGGATTAATTCGTGCTCCTTAGATGCCAGGTTAGAATTTCAAAATAATGGTCTATGGACTCCCTGAAGTAGCCTTGACAACCCCATGTATTAAACTCTAGTTCCGCCGCTGGGTCTATCTGTAATTTTTTTTTTTTTTTATCATTGTGGTGTAAATGTTGTCCCCGTACTCATGTACAACAATTTCATCAAAACCAAATTTATGTTTATCAAGTACTACTCAAAAAATTACATTATGGCCTTATTAAATATTTTTTTTTAGTTTTGAAACCACTGATCTATATATATATAACTGGATTGCTCATGACGTCACAACAGTGAAGCTTCTGCGCCGCCATCTTGGTATTCCCTTACATTCTGTATTCCTATGGGTCTCAATGGGAAATCATCTGTTTTGGTGAGTAATTTTTACCTATCCAGTCACATGAAAAACATTTTTTTAAGTTTGCATATACTGCATCACAATGTAATCTTACTTAAATATGTAACTAATTATTTATTTGGACTCTCATTTTTCCCCCTGTTTATTGTAAGTTTGAGCACGTTATGTTACTCTTTATTGCAGCATCATTACGTTCAGTGGCGCACGTGTTGCCTCAATAGAAAAAAGTTTAAGAAACTGAGGTAAGATATCAGTAGACATTTTTAAAAAAATTTTTTTGCAGGCTTTAAAGTTTTTATTCTGAATACATAATTATGCCTTGTAGCTTTTGTTTAAGTTGAACATTCATTGTCATTATTTTTTAGGCTAAATGAATATTAGTAATGCAGCTAACATTAACTTAGGAAAATGACCACAATGAATAACAGTATAACTCAGCAAGTTAGCTTTTTTGGTCAAGTTGAATATCTACTTTCAGATCAACACCGGTTACGATGAATATAATGTGGTCTTGCATTAATAATCTGTGTGTAATTTGTATTTTTGCAGCGCAGGCCTGAATACAGCCCAGCTCACGGACATCATTTCTAAAGTGGTCAATTGAAATTGTCGAGGAGCAGGACTGGAGTGGTAATCTGGCAACCGGGCATTTTTCCGGTGGACCGACGCACTTTGGGGCCGATCGGGATGGACTGGCCATCGGGAGAACCGAGCGGGCCGCTGTTTCGGTCGCGATAAGCTAAAATGAGCCGCTGCGTTAGCAAATCCCCCCCTACTTTTGGGCCAGTTGCTATGTAAAATCCCGGGCCTATTTCTCTTCCCAGTCCAGCCCTGACAAGGAGCACATGGATATTGTAGAAGTTAAACAAGGTAAGTTTGCAGTTTGGATTTCAATAAACATCCCACTGAATGTTAGATAAAACTGTAATTGTTTTGCAACAGGAGGAAAAGCTGTATGAGGAGACAGTTGTCAGCCTGGCTTCACTGAAGAGCTGTTTTAACAGGTAAGAGAATAGACAACATTAGCGCAGTAAAAAATATTATACCTTCTGTTTCTATTTGTTATGAAGATACTTTTGCAACATGCAGTGTAACCTTTTACAAGTCTTATAAAATTACTGTGTTTCAGATAGTAATAACTTTTAATATTAATAGAAACGTTGACCCAAAAATTTTAATTCTGTCATAATATACTCAACCTGATGTCCTTCCAAATCCATGTGACTTTCTTTTGCAGAACCCCCAAAAAGGTATTTTGTATTCCATATAAAGAAAGTAAATGGTGAGCAAAATAGCTTGTTTTGGTCACTATCGACTTTCATTATATGAACAAAAACATTCTTTAAAATGTCATCTTTTGTGTTCCACAGAAAAAGTCATACTGGTTTGGAAGGAATAAATTGGGGTATGAAGTTCACACTAAGGGTTTAGTATCTACTGGTTAGTTTGTAACCAAGTCAGTGCTTAATTTGGTTGCACCACCTGTTAAGGCAAGTCTTAACTAGTAAGTTGTAAACTCTCCATAAAGTGATGCGTAGTCACATAATATGACGTTTACCTGCATTGATCCAATAAACAGCCTTCATATTTGTACACCGAAATATTAAAAAGCCATGAACTTCAATTTGATTTTGTTACGGTTGATGTTCAAACCTTGTTTGCTCACGTAACGGTCACTGCAGACGTCACAAGAGCAGCTCTCTTGAGAGACATATTTTGATCATTAAAATATTATTTTAATTATTGAAAATATTATACTTTTATATTTGACTGCCATTCATATGTTTTTGAAGCCTGAAAAGGAAATCATACCCTTATTGTATTATGACCCAAGCTAAATTTGTATAAATGACTTCGTGAGTGTGTATGTAATTAATCGTCATATTCATGAAATACCTAAAACGGTAATCATAGTCATAATCACAATAATTTTTTTGACAATTAATTGTTTGCCAAATTTCACAATTTTCATTATGAGGTTCCTACCTTGTGAATTGTTTTGTTAAAAATGTGTACGGTATTTCAAAAAGTGACAACAGCTTGAATCATTATTAAAAATGCGATTTCATGACATCATATAAATTGATATAATGTGAATTTTTTTAAAAGCTAAAATTATATTAAAATCACAAAGAAAAATCTAAAAAAAATTGCAATATACTATATTGTGTGAATGTATATGAAGAATTCCCCCCACAGTTTGCTTAATATATTTTTTTAGTTGTATTATGCTTGCATGTCATCAAAACTGGCGAGTAAAAACAAATGTATTAGCCAATGACACTTCTTTCTCAACATGATGGTAGAGGGTTGAAAGGCTCTACTTAAATGTACTAAAACTGCAAAATGCTGCATTTTAAATACTATTATTACATGCAGATTAATGCAGACAGCACAAAATTTACTGATAAAACTAAAATTGCCAATCAGAATTGAGTAATTACAATGATTCGTATTTTGTGTGGTCAAATGAGAAATGGGGGTGTTCGGTTAGCTGGGGTTGCAGCCTTCTTTTTTTTCCTTTGCTGATCACATGCCTGTGTGTTGAAACTTGACACCGGCGACACATACTGAAAACTGCACTGTTTGTTATATATTTAGTTTATACGTAGGGTTACGTCCTACCGAAGTTTAATCGTGCAACGCTCAAATATTTATTTGTGCGTAAATTGTGACTTAGTGCCCATTTACGCCACAATTAGGCTAAGTTTAAACTTGCGTATTGCTGGTGCAATCGGCCCCTGATCTTTATATCAAACTATTCTTTTTCTTTTTTGCAGTACAAGCTTGCCCAGAGTTTTCCTAAGCCGTTTGGATTGTGAGGCTGCACATTTTCTTGGCAATGAAGTGGAGCCTGATGTTTGTGCAGCTTTCTGCAATGCACTTGAGTATGAAGATGTGATTGTTGTATGGTTGTAGGTTGAACATGTGTGCCTCAAGTTCCTTGAATGCAGAACCACCATGGAGTTCCAGAACCTTCTCAGCTGTCTTGCAGACTTCCAGGACGCTGTCTGACGGTCTGATAAGTCTACCTCTGGACTTCATGTCGATCAGTGTGTTAATCTTGGGAAGAGCTCTCGACACTGAGTGCTGATAAACAGGTAGTGCACTGAATCATCTTCATAGTTGTTTTAACTGCAAAGCCTGACATGTACCCCACCACGGCCTCTTTGAACATGGACAAGCTGGGAATACTTACAGTGATGTTTTTCTCTTTGTCTTCTGTTTCAGGCTGAATGTCACTTTGCCTGAAATGCCAGCATATCAGAAGATATTGCCTCTAGTGTCACTGTCCGGTGGAGAACAGCTGCCACTAGCTCTGATGGCATGTCTTGCTACCATTCTTTTGAAAGCTGACTTATGTGACATTGTTGTTAAATCCATTAGCAAATTTGTCCCCACATATGTTCAATTTAAGTACATTTTTGTGTGTACTTGGAAGATTTTGTTATTGAACAAATAAATATGATTTCCTTTAGTGTGCATATGTCAAACTTATTTCTGATTATGATTTAAAAGATCAGGCGATTGTTGAAATTATTAAATGCTCACAAGCTGGTATGTACATATTCCAGAAATGAATGCAAATGGATAATTCCATCAAGTAAAGGTAAATTCATTTATGTGTGTGTGTGTGTGTGTATACACTACCGTTCAAAAGTTTGGGGTCACCCAAACAATTTTGTGTTTTCCTGAAAAGTCACACTTATTCACCACCATACGTTGTGAAATGAATAGAAAATAGAGTCAAGACATTGACAAGGTTAGAAATAATGATTTGTATTTGAAATAAGATTTTTTTTACATCAAACTTTGCTTTCGTCAAAGAATCCTCCATTTGCAGCAATTACAGCATTGCAGACCTTTGGCATTCTAGCTGTTAATTTGTTGAGGTAATCTGGAGAAATTGCACCCCACGCTTCCAGAAGCAGCTCCCACAAGTTGGATTGGTTGGATGGGCACTTGCGTACCATACGGTCAAGCTGCTCCCACAACAGCTCAATGGGGTTCAGATCTGGTGACTGCGCTGGCCACTCCATTACCGATAGAATACCAGCTGCCTGCTTCTGCTCTAAATAGTTCTTGCACAATTTGGAGGTGTGTTTAGGGTCATTGTCCTGTTGTAGGATGAAATTGGCTCCAATCAAGCGCTGTCCACTGGGTATGGCATGGCGTTGCAAAATGGAGTGATAGCCTTCCTTATTCAGAATCCCTTTTACCCTGTACAAATCTCCCACCTTACCAGCACCAAAGCAACCCCAGACCATTATATTACCTCCACCATGCTTAACAGATGGCGTCAGGCATTCTTCCAGCATCTTTTCATTTGTTCTGCGTCTCACAAATGTTCTTCTTTGTGATCCAAACACCTCAAACTTGGATTCATCTGTCCACAACACTTTTTTCCAGTCTTCCTCTGTCCAATGTCTGTGTTCTTTTGCCCATCTTAATCTTTTTCTTTTATTGGCCAGTCTCAGATATGGCTTTTTCTTTGCCACTCTGCCCTGAAGCCCAGAATCCCGCAGCCGCCTCTTCACTGTACATGTTGACACTGGTGTTTTGCGGGTACTATTTAATGAAGATGCCAGTTGGGGACCTGTGAGGCATCTGTTTCTCAAACTAGAGACTCTAATGTACTTATCTTCTTGCTCAGTTGTGCAACGCGGCCTCCCACTTCTTTTTCTACTCTGGTTAGAGCCTGTTTGTGCTGTCCTCTGAAGGGAGTAGTACACACCGTTGTAGGAAATCTTCAATTTCTTAGCAATGTCTCGCATGGAATAGCCTTCATTTCTAAGGACAAGAATAGACTGTCGAGTTTCAGATGAAAGTTCTCTTTTTCTGGCCATTTTGAGCGTTTAATTGACCCCACAAATGTGATGCTCCAGAAACTCAATCTGCTCAAAGGAAGGTCAGTTTTGTAGCTTCTGTAACGACCTAAACTGTTTTCAGATGTGTGAACATGATTGCACAAGGGTTTTCTAATCATCAATTAGCCTTCTGAGCCAATGAGCAAACACATTGTACCATTAGAACACTGGAGTGATAGTTGCTGGAAATGGGCCTCTATACACCTATGTACATATTGCACCAAAAACCAGACATTTGCAGCTAGAATAGTCATTTACCACATTAGCAATGTATAGAGTGTATTTCTTCAAAGTTAAGACTAGTTTAAAGTTGTCTTCATTGAAAAGTACAGTGCTTTTCCTTCAAAAATAAGGACATTTCAATGTGACCCCAAACTTTTGAACGGTAGTGTATATATATTATACGCATACTGCATATGAACTTTGCTTAAATTAGTTCACATTTACTATCTCATTTAGTACAAAAAAAAGAGTTAATGTTGTCAAATTATGCAGATGTATAATTTGTCAACATTATGAATAATGAGCATCAACAGATTTAAACTATGAAGCCAGAGAAACTTTGCATCCTGTAACAATCTGCAGATGTCGCTATTGGATACTTTTGCTTTAAAAGGGGGTATTAATACACTTTGGTGATGTATTTTTACTGTTGATTATAAAAGATTATGATCGTTATGCCAACTCTACATGGGGATAACGACTAATTTGTGCTTAATAGTTACACAGTCTGTATAAATTTCAACCTGTGGGCACTTTTGCCACATCCTTAAGTGAGTGTTGTTTCGTGGTTAAACGCCGCACATGCCGCAATGCCCTCTGTCGGTAGGGAATAGTAAGATGGCCTCCAGAGCACTTCCGGTAGCTTCACCTACTGCTGGCAGTTTAGAATTCTATGAGCAATCCAGTTATATATATAGATCAGTGGTTGAAACCCAGAAATAACTATTTTCTGCGCTGAGCCGCAGCTGTGTCTTGCTGAAGAGACGTGACCAATGTGAAAGCCCATCCCGACCGCGCAGCACACGCTCCGCTTTGTCCATTTACAATACTGCACCTGTGACCCTCCCTTAATATTTAAAAAGCCACATTCTATGCTGATAAATTTTAGTGATAACAGAAAGAAAATAAATTAATAAGGCATGTGAGCTACATCTTATTTAGAACTCTACCATACACTATGCATCTCAGACATGGGGACTGTCTGATAAATACAATAAATAAATAAATGGTCTATTATTGAGCCTAATGTCTTTCTCTTGTTTTACACATCATTAAAAATATTAAAGTCAATAATTTTAACTAATATATTTAATTATTCTTTTAATTTTTGGTAGGGATTCCCGTTATGATTGTTTGGGAGTTGTGCTTGCATCTGACATAATTATTCAGTTCAAACCCAGATAGCTAAAATCATCTGGCCCAGACCCTTCATAAGTTCTGGACCAGATCCATTCAGCGGACTTGGGCCGGTGTATTTTGGCACATACCGGCACGGATCCGTTTTTTTTCCTCATCTGGACGAAATCCTGATTTTGGCCAAATCTGGACCGACCCCAATGCTGGATCTGGGCCAGCTCATTTTGCGCACACACACACACACACACACACACACACACACACACACTAAAAAGTATACATATCAATAATTTCAAGCATCTTCTCATATCCATGAATATATATCAAACATATTTATGAATATATGAATATCTTATTGTCTTATGCCACTGATATATTTTCTATAAAATTTTAACATGAAGCTCTTAGACAACAAAAGTACTGATTTAGATGTATAGACAATTGATTTAGATGTATAGACAATTACTGTACTGAACACTTTAACAGTAAAATACCACCTTATAATCTAGTGTTAGTGCTAGATCAACAGCCACTACCTCATTGTAAACATACATTCAAAATAAAATTGGACATTAACCCTCTGGGGTCTGAGGGTGTTTTGGGCCCTGGAGAAGTTTTGACATGCCTTGACATTTGTACTTTTTTCAGTTGCTTAATAACATATTAATGGCTAAAATCTGATAACACTGTATTCAGCACAAACAGGGCTACAATAATATGTGAGCAACATGTGTGTACATATTTGTATTTTTGAGAAAATAACGTTTATGCGTGGTTTTTGAAAAAACAAAAATGTTAAGTAATTGAAATAAGGTCATATAACACATACTAAACATTTGTTCACAAGACTTTTGAGAACTGGATCTTGTAGCCTAGTGTTTTTGCTACAAAATGATGTGAAAACCATCCTGATCACTCATTCATACAAAACAATATAGTAATTTAACGTTTGTAAGACAATTTTAGTGTTGAAAGGCATATGCGAGGAGGTGTGAACTATCATGAATATTGAGGTGATTTACACCTGAGAGACACAAAAGACCCCTCCCCTGGGCCTATCAATGAGGAATGTGACAGAAAGAGAATGAATGTGAGGAGACTTAATGATCAAAAATCGCTCTGCTGGTGGGTGGGATCACATTACAGATAATGAGATGAACCGGTAAAAACTGTACAATCGCTTTGTTTCATACAGATTACATTGCAGGAGAATTTTTGATTTAAATTTGAATTGTTTTATTTAAAAGTAGACATTTTAAGCTTTCTTTAGACATATGTTTCATGTTTGTGTGATAAGTATTTGCGGAGTTTCAGTTCATTTTTGTGACATGTTTCTGAAATATGCTCGTGAACACAGAGACTGCTGAAAGCTCACCCTTTTTATTTTCTTTATTTTACAAAAGCACAATGTTTCATTGTTATTATGATTATATATTATGAGTGTACACAAATAAAAGTCGACCCTTTATAGACTCTAATGATGTCTTACACGTATCTGTATGCCCCAAAATGACAGAGTATTTTAAGTTGTTTCTGCTGTAATGACGAAAAAATCCAGCAGGACGCGCCGGCGTGTCCGTCGACCCCAGAGGGTTAAGAGTAAATTTGACTTTTTCAAGGGCTTTTTCTGTTGATCCATTTCCCATTTATTTAGCATATTAAAATATTTACTAAAAGTTTATATGAAACACTTAAGTCTCTATTTGCTGTACTTACATAATATTCACTAAGCTTAGAACAGTGTTACACAATGAGAATGAGAAGAATACAAATAATTACCACAGGGAAATCATTATGCAACAGTTCTTCAAATTTCTATATTGAATTATTTTAATGTATGTCTTGAACAGAAAAGAGGCAGAGGAAAGCTGCAAAGAAATTAAAACAAATATCCAAAAAATAATTTAATATGATGAACCGTAAACACACCGAACAAAACAAACAGGACAGATAGGAAAGCCATGGTATTACAAACCACTTCACACATGCAGTTTAATTCCCATGAGACATCTGCAAACAAAAGACCAAGAAGAATGAAAAAGGGACAATATTAAAATAAAGTATAAAGGACAGTTTCTGTAAGTTTCAACAAGTTAAATTTAAGTCCTTCCAAATGTTTGACGCTCCTGAATGTGACGACAGGCAGCGAGAGAGGATCTAAGTGCAGCTTTTATTTAACTAAAAAGGGAAAACAAGGAACAAGGAAAACCAGACTCGGGAGGAAAACCACATAAAACATGAAATAACTAACACAGGAAACAGGGAAACCAAGGACTTAAATACATAAAGGGACTAACAAGGGAATAAGGAACACCTGGTAAAACAATCAGGGAAAGAGAACTAATCAGGGGAAAACCAATCGTAAAATAAAACTACAAGGGACTACAAAAACCAAAAGGGAAACAGGAACAAAACAGGAACTTCAAAATAAGTGTACAAAAACAAAAGACAACGGTGAACATGACAGAGCCCCCGCTTTAAGGAGTGGATTCCAGACGGTCCCAAAAAAAAAAAAAAACAAACACCCAAAAAACACAGAAACTAAAATCAAATTGTTCAAGGTGGCACAGGGGGCAAACAGGCAGTCCGAGGAGGCACAAGGGGAGCAGAGGAGCAAGGTAGGGACAGAGAGTGGGCCAGGAGGCCTGGGAGGAGGCCACAGGACAGGGAGCGGGTCAGGAGGCTTGGGAGGAGGCCACAGGACAGAGAACGGGTCAGGGGGCCTGGGAGGAGGCCAAAGAACAGGGAACGGGTCAGGGGGCCGGGGGGGGAGGCCTCAGGTCAGGGTCAGGGGCAGTCTCAGGCTGCGGGGCCATGGAAGGCAGAGTCATGGAGGACTCTGGGGGCAGAGCCGTGGAAGGCAGAGCAGGCAGAGCCATGGAAGGCGGAGCAGGCAGGGCCGTGGAAGGCGGAGCAGGCAGGGCCGTGGAAGGCGGAGCAGGCAGGGCCGTGGAATGCAGAGCAGGCAGGGCCGTGGAGGACACCGGGGGAGGAGCCGTGGAGGTCTCAGGAGGCGTGCAAGGCATTGGAGGCACGGAAGTCACTGGTGGCATGGAAGGCACTGGAGGCGCGGGAGGTACTGGTGGCGAAGAAGGCACTGGAGGGGGAGCCCTGGGAGGTGGAGCCGTGGAAGCCTCAGGAGACAGTGCTATGGGAGGTTTAGGAGACGTGGAAGGCTCGTGAAGCGGAGCCCTGGGAGGCGGAGCACTGGGAAGCTCGGAAGGCGGAGCACTGGGAAGCTCGGGAGGCTGAGCCCTGGGAGGCGGAGCCCTGGGATGCGGAGCACTGGGAGGCAGAGCACTGGGAAGCTCGGGAGGCGAAGCACTGGGAAGCTCGGGAGGCGGAGCACTGGAAGGCGGAGCACTGTGAATCTCGGGAGGCTGAGCCCTGGAAGGCGGAGCACAGGGAAGCTCGGGAGGCGGAGCACTGGGAAGCTCGGGAGGTGGAGCACAGGGTGGCTCGGGAGGCGGAGCACAGGGTGGCTCGGGAGGCGGAGCACAGGGTGGCTCGGGAGGCGGAGCTCTGGGAGGCTCGGGAGGCGGAGCTCTGGGTGGCTCGGGAGGCGGAGCTCTGGGTGGCTCGGGAGGCGGAGCTCTGGGTGGCTCGAGAGGCGGAGCTCTGGGAGGCTCGAGAGACGGAGCACTGGGTGGCTCGGGAGGCGGAGCACTGGGTGACTCGAGGGGCGGAGCACTGGGTGACTCGGGAGGCGGAGCCCTGGGAGGCTCGGGAGGCGGAGCTCTGGGAGGCTCGGGAGGCAGAGCTCTGGGAAGCTCGGGAGGCGGAGCTTTGGGAAGCTCGGGAGGCGGAGCTCTGGGAAGCTCGGGAGGCGGAGCTCTTGGAAGGCTCGAGAGGCGGAGCCCTGGGAGACTTTCTTCCCCTCCTCCACCGGACGATCGAGGCTACAGGCGCTGGCACTGGCTCAGGGACGGTCGAGGCTACAGGCGCTGGCTCTGGCTCAGGGACGGTCGAGGCTACAGGCGCTGGCTCTGGCTCAGGGGCGGTCGAGGCTACAGGCGCTGGCTCTGGGGCGGTCGAGGCTACAGGCGCTGGCTCTGGGGATGGAGCTGTGGAAGGCGGAGACTGGGGAGCGGAGGCCCTTCTTCTCCTCCTCCTCCTCCGGGCGGACGAGGCTGACAACGCTGGCTCTGGGACGGACGAGGTGGGCAATGCTGGCTCTGGGACGGACGAGGCGGGCAACGCTGGCTCTGGGACGGACGAGGCGGGCAGCTTGTGGGCCATGGCAGGCGTGGGCGTTGGCTTGTTGGCCGTGGCAGGTGTGGGCGTTGGCTCGTTGGCCGTGGCAGACGGAGACTGGAGAGCAGAAGCCTTTCCCCTTCTCCTCCTCCTCCGGACAGACGAGGCTGGCAACACGTTGGATGTGGCAGGTGTGGGCATTGGCTCGCTGGCCGTGACAGGCGTGGAGGTACGAGTGATGGAAGGCTGAGGGGTGACCACTGTGGGAGGAGAGGTAGGGTCCTCCTCCGCAACGTCCACAGTGAATGGAGAGCCACAGATCATCAGGGTCTCTTCCACGAAATCGCGGAGTGTCCAGCGCGGGGTCGCTGGTGGCAGCCGTTCCCTTAGCGAACTGTTAAGATTTCCCCTGAAGAAAGCCACCAAGGAAAATTCGGGGAAGTCGGAAGTGTATGCCAGCTCCAGAAAGTCTCGGACGTGGGCCTCTATTGGGCGGTCCTCTTGTCTGAGGCAGAGTAGCCGGTAGTTCACCTGCTGAGCTGCTAGACCCATTATTTGGTTAGTTATTCTGTGACGACAGGCAGCGAGAGAGGATCTAAGTGCAGCTTTTATTTAACTAAAAAGGGAACCAGGCTCGGGAGGAAAACCACATAAAACATGAAATAACTAACACAGGAAACAGGGAAACCAAGGACTTAAATACATAAAGGGACTAACAAGGGAATAAGGAACACCTGGTAAAACAATCAGGGAAAGAGAACTAATCAGGGGAAAACCAATCGTAAAATAAAACTACAAGGGACTACAAAAACCAAAAAGGAAACAGGAACAAAACAGGAACTTCAAAATAAGAGTACAAAAACAAAAGACAACGGTGAACATGACACTGAAACAACTTAATTTCCCATAAAGGATCAAAGTTCTATCTTATATATCTATCTATCTTTGTATAAAATGTCAGTTTTGTTGAGTACCATTAAAGCAGTGTTCAGAGCCAGACTATTGATAAATGTACCTATAAGTGCCTGTATTTGGGCTATTTTACAAAATCTAGCACAAAAATATGATATTATGACAATGCCGTTTCTTATATCTGTAAACTAATCTTCATTTAAGTTACATCGAAAAAGTTAATATTCATGTAATTGTCCCACTAAATGAGGAATCTGACTGCTGTGAGGCTTGTCTATATGAGCCTCTATACTATTGTTGTGCGTAGTCATCCCTGATGATGGAGGAGACTTTTGGACACATCACACAGGTTGTGAACTGTGTCCTCCAATTTCCCCATGATCTACACTCACCTAAAGGATTATTAGGAACACCTGTTCAATTTCTCATTAATGCAATTATCTAATCAACCAATCACATGGCAGTTGCTTCAATGCATTTAGGGGTGTGGTCCTGGTCAAGACAATCTCCTGAACTCCAAACTGAATGTCAGAATGGGAAAGAAAGGTGATTTAAGCAATTTTGAGCGTGGTTGTTGGTGCCAGACGGGCCGGTCTGAGTATTTCACAATCTGCTCAGTTACTGGGATTTTCACGCACAACCATTTCTAGGGTTTAAAGAATGGTGTGAAAAGGGGAAAACATCCAGTATGCAGCAGTCCTGTGGGCGAAAATGCCTTGTTGATGCTAGAGGTCAGAGGAGAATGGGCCGACTGATTCAAGCTGATAGAAGAGCAACTTTGACTAAAATAACCACTCGTTACAACTGAGGTATGCAGCAAAGCATTTGTGAAGCCACAACACGCACAACCTTGAGGCGGATGGGCTACAACAGCAGAAGACCCCACTGGGTACCACTCATCTCCACTACAAATAGGAAAAAGAGGCTACAATTTGCAAGAGCTCACCAAAATTGGACAGTTGAAGACTGGAAAAATGTTGCCTGGTCTGATGAGTCTCGATTTCTGTTGAGACATTCAGATGGTAGAGTCAGAATTTCGCGTAAACAGAATGAGAACATGGATCCATCATGCCTTGTTACCACTGTGCAGGCTGGTGGTGGTGGTGTAATGGTGTGGGGGATGTTTTCTTGGCACACTTTAGGCCCCTTAGTGCCAATTGGGCATCGTTTAAATGCCACGGCCTACCTGAGCATTGTTTCTGACCGTGTCCATCCCTTTATGGCCACCATGTACCCATCCTCTGATGGCTACTTCCAGCAGGATAATGCACCATGTCACAAAGCTCGAATGATTTCAAATTGGTTTCTTGAACATGACAATGAGTTCACTGTACTAAAATGGCCCCCACAGTCACCAGATCTCAACCCAATAGAGCATCTTTGGGATGTGGTGGAACAGGAGCTTCGTGCCCTGGATGTGCATCCCACAAATCTCCATCAACTGCAAGATGCTATCCTATCAATATGGGCCAACATTTCTAAAGAATGCTTTCAGCACCTTGTTGAATAAATGCCACGTAGAATTAAGGCAGTTCTGAAGGCGAAAGGGGGTCAAACACAGTATTAGTATGGTGTTCCTAATAAACCTTTAGGTGAGTGTATGTTACAGCACTTCAAAGCAATCTAGTGCTATCAGTCCACAAATGGACACCAACTGTCAACTTCTGCTGCATATTAAAATAACCAGATTAAAAAATGAATCATCTCTCATCAATTTCTCATGGTGATAAAAATAAATGACAATCAGCTCTCCTATCATCATTTTTCACCATTGTGTCCAAGTAGGAAAATCTCAATTTCTCCTTATGCTTTTCTCATGTGTGCAATTTGAACTAAATTTGAAGTGTGTGTATATATATATAATTATTATTTTATTTTTTTTAAGAGATAAGATATAAGCCCTTCCTCTCCTGGCATAAAAATATTAAGTCAAAATTAACCCACAGATGGCCTGGCTAGATCTAACAATCACAGAGGACAGTCCACATAGAAAATAATCTGTAAATGTAGAGCAACTACTTGAAAAATAAACTGTTAAAATTCCCTCAAGTATTTTACTGTAGACAGCAAAGCTCAGCTCAGCTGAGAGAGTATAGGACCAAACAACACAAGTAGCACACAAGAGACAGTTTAATCAAAGATGCATAGCACATCTTCCAAAAAACTAACTCTCTATTTGGGCTAAAGATTTGCCAATCATCAAGGAGCTGTGTGCACTAGCCAGAGTTAATAAAATATATTTTTGGTATTTATACTGTACAGTACAGTATTATATACACAAATGTGCTGCAACTGGGCTTGGCATACACTGCTAACATGCGACATATTCTCCACTGTTCCATTTTTCTTTAAGAGGTCAGCCACTATTGCTCATTGTAATGTTATGCTGATGGAAAACAGTAATAGCTAAAAACAAACTGTCACCATGATTCTTCTATCAAACTTTACCTCAGTCAATGCCTCTTTGGCTCTTACACATTCACCACGGTCAGAGGCAAAATGAAACCAATGGATGGTGTAAGAATCTATCTCACTATCTGCTGCACTGGTAGAATGGTTGATCAATGACTATTACATTTCAGATCAACACTATGGAGATCCCTTTAGTGGTGTCAGCTATTGGCTCTCGAAGCCATAGAGATCCTAAAGTTTTACAACTGGTACAACAATTCACTGTGGCTTATGGTGCAGTCAAGGGTGCTGCAATTCAGTTGGTAAAGAGCAATCTGAAATTGTGGCCGCATACGCACTCTCCTCATTAGAAACAACAAAAAAAGATGCTGATGCTTAGAAAAGAAATGTTCCCTTTACAAAAAGCTTCACTATGATGCTGCGCTGAAGAGCGCTTTGGGATCACGTCTCAGTTGTGACCAGCTGTGAATTTGTATGCAACACGTCAATAAACATTGACTGGAATTTATAGCCTCTGCCGGTGTAATCATTGGACGCACCTGGCGCAGTGGCTATAAAATAGATGCGTCACCGGTGCATCATCAGATTTTTTGTCTTCAGAGCCATTCTGTGCTGTGTGCTTCACAAGCCTGTCAAACTTTCTTTCCTCTGTTAGCATTGCGATCTGCTTTCGGGCAAAATGCTTCACGTTCGCCTTGCTTACTTCCGGGAGTCAGCGCCCACACTTCATTTGTGGGACTCTCGTATGGATCTGGCTGAGGAGCAAGAGACGGGTTCGTCCCTTTTCGCTCGCTCTCTCCCCAGATCCAGCTGATCCTCGTAGGCCTGAAGCGCGCCTCGGCACCTCTCCGGTTCACGAGGACACTGAACCTCTGTAAATCACGCGCATAATAATAAAGCGGCTGTGGAATTAAGAGACCCCCCCCCACCTAACGCTTCAAACTAGAAGACAGATTTCTGTCTGGTGGCCAAAATAAATAAATATATAAAATTGAAATAAATAAAAAAAGGTGGAAGGGACCGCTATATCAGTCCCTTCCTTTCTTCTATGACCCACTCTCCCCACAAAGCTGTGCAGGACCACCTCCATGCTTGTGGGGAAGGATTATCAGACAGCAGGACAGGCTGGTGCTGCCCTGCACACTATGGCAGTGTTACAGGCATACTAGGCTAGTCTGTTGAAGTATTCGGTGATGTAGCCGGTAGAAGAGACACTTGCAGGTTATCTCTCCCCACAAAGCTGTGCAGGTCCACCTGGCTTGTGGGGAAAGCGGAGAGACACTTGTGGCTTAACCAATCAGGCATCAGAGACAAGGACAAAACTTTCCTAGCGCAGTTCCAAGAACTGGCAGTTCAGCACAGGGATATCGTCTTAGCTCATCTGGTTTCTCTGGGTCTGAGACTCAACGTCAAAAGAGCATTCTCTCTCCCACCCAGGGAATTACCTATCTGGGAGTTATATGGAATTCGATCACGATGCGGGCACATTTGTCTCCCGCTCGAATCATTTCTATTCAGAACACCCTGAGCAAAGTCAGGCTAGGTTAAGGTTGCACTGCTCGTTGGTATCAACGAATACTAGGTCTCATGGCGTCTGCGTCCACAGTGATCCCTTTGGGCCTTCTGGACATGAGACCGTTCCAGCTGTGGCTAAAAGCCTGGGGGTTTCATCCAAGGGTCAGTCCCCTAAGGCAAATAAGGGTTACGCGCCTCGGCTTCGTTCCCTTTCTATGTGGTTCAGACCCTGGTTTCTTACCTTGGGTCCCACTCTAGGTGCGTCTTGTCGTCGCAGGCTGCTAACGACAGATGCCTCTCTGACGGGCTGGGTAGCGGTCTTAAGTGGTCGTCCAGCTTAAGGGGAATGGGAGGGTCATCAGCTCGATTGTCACATTAACTGTCTTGAGTTGATGGCTGTATTTCTGGCCCTGAAATACTTCCTCCAGAGGCTGCCGTGTCTTGGTGCGGGTGGACAACACAACCATTTTCTCATAAATCATCAAGGAGGTCTACTTTCACGCCAGCGGAATTCCCTGGCATGTCAGATTCTCCTTTGGGCCCAGGGCAAATTCCTGTCACTCAGGGCAGTTTATATCCCTGGATGCCTGAATTTACTTTTGGGAGCAGATTTACTGTCCAGAGAGAAATTACCGACAGGGGAGTGGATTTTACAGGGCAGAAGTGGACCTCTTTGCCTCTTCTCAGACAGCGCAATGTCCCCTCTACTTCTCTCTGAATCAACCAGCCCCCCTGGGTCTGGACACGATGGCGCTTACATGGACCAGAATGCTCCTGTATGCGTTTTCCCCGGTTTTTCTGCTCCCGGGAGTCTTGGCCAGAGTTCGCCATCAAGGGTCTTGCCTCTTACTAATAGCGCCACGCTGGCCGAACAGGGTATGGTTTTCTGAGATAATGTCTCTCCTCAACGGCTCGCCTTGGGCAATTCCAAACAGGAGGGACCTTCTGTCTCAGGCACAGGGGACAATATTTCATCCCCGGCCCGATCTGTGGAACCTTCATGTTTAGCCCCTGAAGGGTACCAGCTGAGGGACATAGGGCTTTCACTTGAGGTTATTGAGACCATTTTAAGTGCTAGGGCTCCCTCTACCAGAAGGATCTATGCCAATAAATGGGGTGTCTTTGAAAAATGGTGCAGTACACATAATGCAGATCCAGTTAACTGCCAGATTGCTTCAGTTCTGGACTTTCTGTAGGAAAAACTGTTAGCAGGCATATGCCCCACCACTCTCAGGGTTTATGTGGCCGCCATTTCGGCTTGCCATGCCCTGATGGCCTTTGGGGAGACATCCTCTACTCGCCCGTCTGGTTGAGACCCCCTTTGAACCTCTAGAGTCAGCGTCTGACAGACTTCTGACTCTCAAAATGGTTTTTCTTATGGTTATTACCTCTCTAAAGAGAATTGGGGACCTAAAGGCTCTGTCTGTTTTGCCAGCCTGTTTAGAGTTTGCCCCAGGAATGACCAAAGCAATTTTGCATCCTCATCCCGATTACCTTCCTAAGGTGGCTTTCTCAACCTTAAACCCGGTAACTCTTGAAGCTTTCTGCTCCCTGCCATTCTCTACGCCAAAGACTTCAAGGACTTTGTCCAGTCCATGCCCTTCAGACCTATGTCCACCACACTAGCCAGTGGCGTAAGTCAGGGCAAAAAACATTTTAAAAAAATACCACGTTTTGTTTATACAATGCATTTCTTGAATCTTTAAGCCATTCCTCCAATTTCTCAACTTCAGGCATAGTGGCCAGTGGGACACTGATATTGTGAGGCATTTCAGCCACAGGAGTTTCTGTCCTCTGTCATGCAGCAAGATTATTGACAGCAGCGGCAAGCTGCATTTGCTGTTAACTCACATGTTCCATCAATGTTAGGATGTGCAGCTGAGCAGGTACAAAAAGAGTTAAGCATTTAAAGACCAAAAATACAAAGTTTTCTTAATGTATATCATTTTAAAAATTGGATAGACACAGAATGTTTTAAAATGGAAAGGATTGTGGTAGCTCCTCTTTAAACCCCTCTCTGGCTCATTGTCAGAGTCTGTATCGCCAAAGATTTGCCTAACAAATTACAACTAACCATAATGAATTTTTTGAGCATGGTTAAAAACATCAACAAATTGCTTTAAGAGTAAAAACTGCTTATAATCAACCAGGCACACTAAATATTCAATTAGCCTACTGAGTCTGTACTAGGAACCGTTGTTTCACTTGACTTCTTTAAGTACTGCAAGACAAAATATCCACTCTACAAAGAGTTAATTACTTTGATAATTACAGAAAATTACTGCATAGCAAAAAAAAAAGAGATGAATCTAATATGTGAGCTCTATAGTTAAAAATATTTCTAAATGTATTTTCAAATGATGCATTGGTGTCATAGTCTCAGAATATGAAACAGTGGCTTAACATTTCTCTTCCTAGTGACTTATTCCTCATAATCTGTTTGTAACTCAGAGGTATTACAGATCAGTGAGGCCCACACTTTCTCTCTTGCTTTAAGGTAATAATAAAATTACTCCACTTCTGCAAATTCACATACAAGAAATGTATAGAATTTTATGATAGTCTGTAGGGCTGAAATGATTAGTCCAAGTTATTGACAACGTCGACAATAAAAAATTGTCTACAAAAATTTCCGTTGCCGAATAGAAGTTTGACCTAATTTAAATGTAACATGAGATCACATTAAACTTTAATGATGAGAGCAGCACTGCAGCTCGCACCTGACTTAGGAGAGGAAGAATTTCACAGATCACAGTCCAGATCCACTCTAAACTTTCCAAACAGCTTCAGATTATGTAGATCAAAAAGTATGAGGGAATTATAATGCAAAAATACAAAGTACATACAGAAGCACTCTCGTTGTGGAATATGCAGAGCTGAAGCAAAGCTTACGTGTCGAGTGTCTTTAAAGGAAACACCCCGACGTTACATCATAAATGCAGTTATATTTAAACGTGTTATAGTTTTATTAAAGTTCAAATAATACGGAAGCATATCATGTAAATAACTACAAACTCCGAAACCAGCATTTTTCTGTGCGGTCAGAAAAAAAAATATTTTAAAATATCTAAAAATCCTTTAATAAATATGCATTCACCTGAGAAGTAGCATATTTATACTTTAGAGAACAGATCTTGAATATAAGTATATTTTGTCTTTGCTGCACTCACAGAAGTATAACAAAGTAAAAATACACTTATCTACAAAATACACGTAGGCTACTGTATATTTAAGATACATATATATACAAGCAAGTCTAAATATCATAAATGATACTTCACAATTAAATGTATATTGTTTTAAGTATTTTTAAAATGCAAATCATTATGATTTTTTTTGCAGTGAATATCTTTACTGAATTAAACTTAATAAACAAAATATATATATATATTTTTTACAGTGCAACACTACTATCCCCTTTTCTGTGAAAAACAACTATTGCCAAATATGTGACAAAATGTTTGGCTAGTGTTCCAAACCTACAATTAAGTACTGACTGTTTAATGTATGTAAATTAATACATAATTGACATTGAAATAGAACATTAATAATTCGAATTTTAAATGTGTTAAGTTTGTTTATGGAGTTGGTGTATTTCATAACACAGATGAATTGAATTTTGTTTAAAGAAGTGGATCCTTACCAGGTCTTGAGAGGACTCGAATCGCATACTTTTTCCAGTCTGCTCTTGGCTAACATGCATTCAACACTTCTATAGTTTGGCCACCAAGTGACACCATCTTCAAACCATGACTCATATATAATGTTGACAGTCTTTTTTCCCCATAAATTTGATGACTAAAAACATCTGAAAAAGAAATTGTTGCATAAATTGTAACATTTGAAAAGATGATCCACAAGTTTTACAATATTTGAAACAACCCTTTTGACATTTTCCTTCAATACATATATTTGCATTCTTTGATAAATTCTTTTATCACCAGCATAGCCTGCCTTCTCCTGTAAAAGATTCAAAATTGCACATACACAAGGAACAACACTACATATACATGTGTTAATGTTAATGTATTATTTTGAATTGATTAAATTCTACCAAGGTCGAGTAAAAGCAACAGAGAATTGGCAAACAAATCACTAACATTACCACGCAGCACACTTTAACAGTAAAAATTAATAGAAGCAGTTAAAGGTCGTCAATTACATATAATTACAGACCTCTGGACCTTCTTTATGTTAGCATGCCCTGTGATAACATACAGGTGAAACTCGAAAAATTAGAATATCGTGCAAAAGTTCATTAATTTCAGTAATTCAACTTAAAAGGTGAAACTAATATATTATATAGACTCATTACAAGCAAAGTAAGATATTTCAAGCCTTTATTTGATATAATTTTTATGATAATGGCTTACAGCTTATGAAAACCCCAAATTCAGAATCTCAGAAAATTAGAATATTGTGAAAAGGTTCAGTATTGTAGGCTCAAAGTGTCACACTCTAATCAGCTAATTAATCCAAAACACCTGCAAAGGGTTCCTGAGCCTTTAAATGGTCTCTCAGTCTGGTTCAGTTGAATTCACCATCATGGGGAAGACTGCTGACCTGACAGTTGTGCAGAAAACCATCATTGACACCCTCCACAAGGAGGGAAAGCCTCAAAAGGTAATTGCAAAAGAAGTTGGATGTTCTCAAAGTGCTGTATCAAAGCACATTAATAGAAAGTTAAGTGGAAGGGAAAAGTGTGGAAGAAAAAGGTGCACAAGCAGCAGGGATGACCGTAGCCTGGAGAGGATTGTCAGGAAAAGGCCATTCAAATGTGTGGGGGAGTTTCACAAGGTGTGGACTGAGGCTGGAGTTACTGCATCAAGAGCCACCACACACAGACGGGTCATGGACATGGGCTTCAAATGTCGTATTCCTCTTGTCAAGCCGCTCCTGAACAACAAACTATGTCAGAAGCGTCTTACCTGGGCTAAAGAAAAAAAGAACTGGTCTGTTGCTCAGTGGTCCAAAGTCCTCTTTTCTGATGAGAGCAAATTTTGCATCTCATTTGGAAACCAAGGTCCCAGAATCTGGAGGAAGAATGGAGAGGCACACAATCCAAGATGCTTGAAGTCCAGTGTGAAGTTTCCACAGTCTGTGTTGGTTTGGGGAGCCATGTCATCGGCTGGTGTTGGTCCACTGTGCTTTATTAAGTCCAGAGTCAACGCAGCCGTCTACCGGGACATTTTAGAGCACTTCATGCTTCCTTCAGCAGACAAGCTTTATGGAGCTGCTGACTTCATTTTCCAGCAGGACTTGGCACCTGCCCACACTGCCAAAAGTACCAAAACCTGGTTCAATGACCATGGTATTACTGTGCTTGATTGGCCAGCAAACTCGCCTGACCTGAACCCCATAGAGAATCTATGGGGCATTGCCAAGAGAAAGATGAGAGACATGAGACCAAACAATGCAGAAGAGCTGAAGGCCGCTATTGAAGCATCTTGGTCTTCCATAACACCTCAGCAGTGCCACAGGCTGATAGCATCCATGCCACGCCGCATTGAGGCAGTAATTAATGCAAAAGGGGCCCAAACCAAGTACTGAGTACATATGCATGATTATACTTTTCAGAGGGCCGACATTTCTGTATTTAAAATCCTTTTTTTTTATTGATTTCATGTAATATTCTAATTTTCTGAGATTCTGAATTTGGGGTTTTCATAAGCTGTAAGCCATAATCATAAAAATTATATCAAATAAAGGCTTGAAATATCTTACTTTGCTTGTAATGAGTCTATATAATATATTAGTTTCACCTTTTAAGTTGAATTACTGAAATTAATGAACTTTTGCACGATATTCAAATTTTTCGAGTTTCACCTGTAAGAGTTGGCTAACATTACGGTTCTAAGGCGCAATCAAAACTCCAGATCTTTTTAAGTTAACGAGTACACAACATAATCAAAAATAAATTAATTCATTAATAGAACAGTTTGACCACACTGTGTGACTTACTTTGATGAAGATTTTGAGGTAGGATACCGACTGTGGCTGCCACCTCATCTCCAGAAAAATCTGTGCGCTCATTTCCAGAGACACAGCCCAGGGGCCTGTTGCACTAGCTATATGTAAATTACAACTTAGCCTAGTTGTGGCGAAAAATGGGCACTATAAGTCACAATTTACGCACAACTAAATATTTGAGTGTTGCATCATTAAACTTAGGTAGAACGTAGCCCTACGTATAAACTAAATATTTACGGAAGACTCTGACCAGGAGTAACAGATGGAATAAAAGAAGCGGACTGATATTTAATGAAATCAATGAGCTCATGTTTTGCCTGTCAGGCATCAATCCTTTCGCCATACAGTATGATGTTGACATTTACGAGAGAGAGAAAAATAACTTTTAAGCAGGTCTTCAGCATGAAACCATTTTAATGGTGCAGTTTTCAGGATGCTTTTGCACGGTGACAAGTTTCAATACTTTCAAAATATATATAGGATATTACAATGAATAAATGTCTGTATTTATTTTTCACAACTTATTTTATATACGGTTTGTATATATAAATATACTATTCATCAATTCTAATTTCATTACGTATCGTATTTTAATGGAGATATAATTTATTACAGCTGACATTAACGTGAGCAAACGAGGTTTGAACATCAACCGTAACAAGATCAAATTGAAATTCACAGCTTTTTAACACTTCTGTGTACAAATTTGAAGGCTGCTTATTGGATCAATACAAGTAAACGTCAACATTTACGACTACGCCTTAAGAACAGGTGGTGCAACCGAATTAAGCACTGATTTAGTTACAAACTAACTAGTAGTTACGAATCCCTTAGTGTGAACTTTACAACCTAACTTACATGAGAATTTGACAGCTGGTGCAACTTCACAGGATGCTTTGCGACTGTTCTTCCCAACCACTGAAACCCGGGCCCGGGCTGGCTCTGTATTAGAGCAGTGAAACTGAAGTGACGCGGATATGCCGGTTTGGAGATGGATCTGGCTCAGAGTCAGCTGCTGTCTGGTAACAGATTAGATAGTCCCCTTTGCCCTTTCATGGTTTTCAGCAGTGTAAGGGACTCCCCAAGGGCTCCGACTCAGTTCGAACACTGTTGAAAATCTTACAATAGCAACAACTCCAAAGTTAATTAAGATTACTCACCAAACTTTAAAAATGGCCAGAATTGGCTGTCTGATTTTTCTTGACCAATGAGAAGCGTTTGCTGTTCTGAATTGCACCCAAATACTTCCACTTTGCAAGAAAAGTATCACCTCAAAAGCAGGTTCTAAAAGGTCCCTGGGTTGGTTCAGATTTTAGTTACATGTGGTGGAAAAACGAGTTCCTGCAATGGAAACATGTCTAATATCATTAGGGTCATGCTTTGAATGGCAGCTTTTCCTGTTTGATACGGTGGTTTTAAAAGGGATTGTAAAGGGATTAATGGAAAGGAGGCAAGAACCGGCTTGACAATATAAATAAGTTTAATAAGCAACTTAAACAAAACGACAAACACGCAAAGGTCTATAGTATATTTTTCAATATTATAGTATATTTTTTATATCAAAGTACTTATATGAGTTTTCTGGCCTTTGTGTGACCCAGGAGAGAGCATATGAGGTTACTAAAAGTGTTGATGCTGCAAAAACCACAAAGAGCACCCAGCTGTAACAAAATAATGAGGCTATGGACCTTGAAACACAGCTGAAGATAAAGAGTAAAAACAACCAGTAGTTAAAGTAATTAAAAAGACTAAAGCCAGGTTTCTACCAGTAAAAAGATATCAAAAGGCACTGCGAGATAATGGTGGCGAATAGTATCCATTGGTTACAAAAATAACGAAGGGGCGTAGAAATTAGGTAATGCCAGATAACAAACTGTATAGAAGATTAGGTTTTGGACTAAGAGAGTCAGAATGGACAGCTGACCTTCTCAAGTTTGTTGGTGACACAATAAACTTCAACTTTGGCATCTGGAACCCTGGACAGCAGAAAGGGAACGCTGTCTCCAAACAAAGGTTGTCCCACTGGGTGGTGGACGCCATTCTTTTGACCTATCACACCCAGGACGTGCCACCCCCTCTGCGGGTTCAAGCTCACTCTACCAGGAGCGTGGCATCCTCATGGGCATTGGCTAGAGGCACCTCCCTAGCAGACATTTGTAGAGCTGCAGGCTGGGCAGCACCTAACACCTTTGCAAGATTTTACAATCTCAGGGTTGAGTCAGTCTCGTCCCGTGTTCTCTCAGGTCCGAGCCCGTAGAACTCGGTACATGTCGACGGTCTGACCGGGTGAATCGCTTGTTTCCAGCGCCTTTTCCCTCTGCCGAGGTAAAACGGTGCGCCTCCTTCCCAGGAGACCCCCCTTAGGTCCCTGGTTGATTCCTCCCTAGCCCTTTTGGGTCCGCAGTTCAATGGAGGAACTTGCCGGCCCAGTCCACTACGGGTACCCCAGGCTACCCCTACTGGAATAGGTGCTCCACAGTTTAGGCCTCCTACGCGGACTCCTCCTGTGTGTACTTCCGCGGTACGGTCACCTTACGAGCTGACCCGCGTCTCCCTTAGGCAGTCTTTTTCGCTGCCCTCCGGTAGCCGTGTTGTAGCAACTCCCCCCTCCCTGAGGCAGGATCTACCAGCACTAAGAGGCCATGTGATGTATTTCGCCACCTTTACCTCCCCTGTTGGGTGGGTGTGGCCTCCGCAGGGTCTTTTCCCCCTGAAAGAATAGGAATTCGGGTAAGACCCCCATTCCTCGATGCAGTAAGGGCCCCGGCTGCTCTTGCTCTATACCGAGAAAACATAGAGAGAAAAGAGGCCCAGCCAGGCTTGGCCCGTTCCCTAGATGGGAGCGTCACCTTGTTCCCCCCTAGGGTAACCAAAAGGATTCTGATGACTTTTTTGGGGCATTGGGGAAGAGTACGTGCAGTCTGAACACAGTTGGTCACTGGTCCACGTAGAATACCTGCCCGCTTCTGTGTCAGCAGTACACGTACACGGCTCAGCGCATGGCATGATTTGAAGTGGACCCCTATTTGAAGTGGACCCCTAGACACGACGTCGAAGTGAGCGGCAGACGGGGAATGTCTCGGTTACGTGTGTAACCTCCGTTCCCTGATGGAGGGAATGAGACATCGTGTCTTCCCGGCCACGTCGCTGAGCCGAGCCGCTGAGGTGCCCGGAACACTCCCAGCTCCTCAGAAAAATCCTGAATGAACGAGCGTATTTCCCTGGCCTTTTATATCCGTATCCGGGGGCGGGGTATGCAAATACTGTTCGCCAACTCTCATTGGCCTTTTTTCATAGATCAGAGGCATATTTCAGTGCTCAAGAGAGGCCCCTAGTGTCGCTTCTTCGACACGACGTCTTGTTCCCTCCATCAGGGAATGGAGGTTACATACGTAACCGAGACGTTTTCATTGTTGATGGGTTTTCGAGCAGGGGGGAAATCGCTAAACTGGATCACGCAACCTTAAAACCCCCCCGTGCAGTCAAGGGCCCCTGGGCACTGGCCCCATTAGCCCGGTCAGTAATCTGCAATCTGGTATGAGAAAATCATTAAACCATGATAATTGCTATCGGGAGCCTGCAAAGATGCAAATTATACATCATCAATAGAGGTTCACTTCCGCGATTTGATATGACTGCGTTCAAATTAGCAGCAAACCACACCAGAGTTCATATGAACCATACCCCAGACCAACTTCAGATGTGGTTCGCAGATGCGCACCCAAGTTCAGAAAACAAAGTTCATACCACCCAAACGAACAGAACTTTCACAGCATTCGAACTCGGGTGCGCACAAATGGTGCTAATGTGAAAGCACACTTAATTAGCACTGAGAGTCATCGAGAACTATTGACTTATATTGACTTACATTCCTCAAAATAGCAAACACTGTTAAAAATACATGTTTTAAATGCATAAAAATTATGACTATCTGCTTTCATGTAATGAATAAAAAAAAATTGTAAGCAAAATTCCAATAAATACAAATTATATATTATGATAACAAATGTGGGTTGTTATAAACCTTATCACAAACAATAAGAATATTCTGAACAGCTAGTCTTTTGAAGGTTTTTCCATGGTCTGATTCATGGTAAACTGTGTGGTAGAATTCTCTCAGAAGTAACTGGACTCACGTCATATGATTTTTACAATTGATCTGTGTGTGAACAGAAGCGTATTTAACACACCAAATATAACTGACACTGTATTCTGCTGCTGCTGCTGTGTTGCCTTCTGAATAAAATTAATTTTGCAAATTGTTCACTGGCATATAATCGCCACTAGAGGGCTCTATCAGCCCACATGAGCAGTGCAGGTCCGGGTCTAATTCAGTGGTGGGAATCAGACGGTTTGCTCCCAGCATAAGAGGAGTTCGCTCCCAGCCCGAGAGCAGGAGTCTGTTGCGGTGAGGAACGTGCAGGTCCAGTGGCCGGTGAGGGAGCAGATGGCTCGGGAGATCCGTTTCTTCCAGGCTGTCTTCAGCTCCGGTGGCAAAGCCTGAATCAGGACTCTGTGTATCCTGACGGAGATGCTCGATTTTCTTCAAATCAGATTCCAGCTCACGTGCTCTGTCCTTCTCTTCAGCGCTGTGAGTGAGCGCAGTGGAACACTGCAAAACCGTCTCTAGAGCGCCGTCTCCCCCCGCAGGCCCATATGAGCAGTGCAACGAGCAGGGATACAGGGTGTTGTGGGGCCCAGTGGAGCTCTGAGACAGGAAGTAGGTGGAGTTTGAGAAGTTGGAGGATTTGGTAGTGCCTTCCCAGCTATCCTGCATACTGCTGCAGTTTCTTTCAGTGAGTCGGGAACTGTCGCAATCCTGCAGTTTGACGACCTCAACAGGACTGACGCACTCCGAGTCCACCTCAAGAGCAAAAACTAATCCGAGCCAAGACTGAGAGAGAGAAAATACCATCATCATGATAAAACAGAACAATAGCAGATATAATGTAGGGTTTCAAAGTCCACCCCTGCAAATACTTATTTTTTACATTTTCTAATTAAATTTTTGTTTTCATTACAATGATCTTATCAGCATAGTAATTTAGTTGAATTTAAAATTGACATGACTAAAGGACTCACCTTAAAATTTCCTTTGTGGTGAGAGTTCAAATCACCAAAGTATTTGGAGGGATCAGGTATATATGAGGACTGGATTTTCTTGAACCTGAACATAGAACAGACCACAATTCTGTTTGTCAACTGCTGTTTTACTCATATAAAGGGTTTTATTTGTAGTAGGGATGCACCAATCTGATAACTGGATCAGTATCGGCTCCAATACTGAAGCTTTTAGATGGATCATGTATCTGTCCGAAGAGCCCGATCCAAATCCGATACTGTTAGTATTGTTCATTACAGTTAAGCTCAAAAAATTACATAAAACATAAAACACACAATTAAAGTAGTTCATATTACTCATGCATTTTATTCAAAGCCACTTGAAGATGTGCGATAGCTCTGTGAATCACAAAAGGTCAAAAAAGATATCTGAATTCTTTTCTGAAGGCATTTTACATCCTTTTGTGTACCCCCTCTCTTACACTTACACTACAATCACGCAATGTATTTTAAAAACATGCACATGTAACACATTTAACTTTGTAAAATAACTTCCTTTAATCAAACATGTAATTTACAATCATACAACCAATCATATATTTGGAATAAAATTACACCAATTAATGAGATGGATGTTTTGATATGACTTGCAATGTTTGGTTGTACCGGAGAGTGTTTGAGTCTTCAATCGTTCTCTATGCACAGTCTGTGTCTATATTTGGTCTTCATGCTAGTAAGTGCTGAGAACCCACTTTCACAAAGGTATGTTGTTGCGAACGGCATTAATGTCTTTACAGCGCGATTTGCCAAGGCTGAATACTCTGCACGCAAGGCTATCCAGAAATCTGGCAGTGACATTTGTGTGAAGTCAATTTTCAAAGAGCCACTTGTAGAGATTTTGGTTTGAGACTTTCTCGCTCAGAAATGGGCAAGTGTCCTGTGGGGGGTGGCAGAAAATGGACGGCGAATCCAGTTTGCATCGTCTCTCTTGGGGAAGTATCTACGCAATTGCGTGGCCAGCCCAGAAAGGTGTTTTATTATGTCACACTTGACTCAGTCAGTAAGGGTGAGCTCATTTGCTAATAAAAAATAATGTAATGACGAAAAGGCTTCTGTGTTTTCCTCGTTAATGCAGTTAGACCAGAGAGTCAACTTCCAGCTAATTTGCTAATAAAAAATTAATGTAATGATGAAAAGGCTTCTGTGTTTTTCTTGTTAATGCAGTTAGACCAGAGCGTCAACTTCCTAATCATGTCCTCAATTTGGTCCTGCACGTTGAATATGGGTGTGGAAATTCCTTGTAATCTGAGGTTCAGCTCATTCAGATGGGAAAAAACATCACCCAGATAGGCCAGTATTGTGGCCACTCTTCATCATGCAAGCGGTGACACAATTCAAAAGGATGGTCAATAAAAAAAATTTTTAGTTCGTCCCTCAATTCAAATAGTCATGTTAGTAATTTTCCCCTGGACAACCATCACATGTCAGTATGGAGTAACAGCGTGACGTGGACATGGTCTCTGCCCATTGCACAATGCACAAGAATTCAAGGGCCTTGCTTTAACAAAGTTAACAATTCTTACAGCATTGTCCAAAACTTCCTTCAGACGGTCAGGCATTCCCTTGGTGGCCAGAGCCTTTCTGTGGATGCTGCAATTCCCCCATGGCTTTCACTCCATCTGTACATATGCCAACACATCTTGTCCACGAAAGTCCATGTGATGTTACAAATATATCCAAGACATTAAAAATTTCCTCCCCAGTTGCCCTGGCTTCCAATGGTCTGCAGAAAAGTACATCTTTCACAATTGAGCCATTGTATATGTATCGGACATATACCAACAGTTGTGCTGAACCAGCTACATCAGTTGATTCATCAATCTGTAAAGCGTAGAATTCGCTGGCTTCTATGTAAAGAAATAGTTGTTTTAAATGTCTTCTACCATATCAGCGATGCAACATGAGACTGTGTTGTCTGACGATGGCATCCTCTGTATTGTTTTTTTTGGCCTTTTTCCCAAGCATTATACCAGCTATATCAGCCGCAGCAGGAAGAATTAAGTCCTCCACAATAGTATGGGGTTTGCCAGTCTTAGCCACTGTTATAAGGGTCTTACTACTCCTGAATTGTCTCAACACATATAACTTTTTCTTGTATGTATATAAAGCCAAAAGAAATATATTTCTCATCATATTTGTGTGTCTTTGATGGTTTTTCTGCTAATTGCTGGTGAAGAAGAGGTGGCATTTCAACTTTGAATACATAGCTGTATGAATCAGCATGAACTGTGTTAGTAGCAGTGGGTACAACTGCTGCTCCCGTGACCCGACTTCGGATAAGCGGTTGAAGATGGATGGATGGATGGAACATTGCAATTTCACTGTTTGTTCACTAGAGGGGGGAAGTTTATTTTTTGGCCTTGAGAAAAACATGAATTTGATTGTAATGTTATTTAGTGATGCAGAATTAAATTAACCTTTTTACTTTTAAAGTAAATCTCAGCATTTTGCTCCCATACCCCCTCCGTCACCTCGCGTGGGAACCACTTTAAAGTCCAGATACAAGTTGAAACTTTTTGCAAAAAAAATTAATAAAAAAAAAATTATTTTCTACTGATGACTTATACTGGAATTACTGTTAATTTTGCTGCTATATTATCCATTATACTAGTTAATAATAAAGTGCTTCTTAATAAGCTATACATTTATAGTGAAATAATGTGTAGTTAAAGGTTTGCGTTCCTTTACATATTAAAGAGCACACCCAATTAGTTCCACACAATAATGTAAAGATATTCTAAACTGATTATACAAAAACAACATTGGTATCGGATCGGGACCGGCCAAAACTGAGATTTCTGATATTGGAAGAGAAAAAGTGGTATCGGTGCATCCCTACTTTGTAGTATGATGTAGGTTTTCTATTGTATATTTTCACCTAGAATACACATAAAAGAATAGAAAAAAAATCTTGTCAGCTTGCAAAATTATTGTTTTTTTGACTAACGTTTTGCTAATGTTTTGTAAGTTACAACAGCGGCTATTACTGTATTTGTGGTTACATACTCACCATGTGATTTTGTAGTATTTGAAGAGTAGAGTAAACATTGAGATGGTAGCCAGAGTGATTCCGGTAAGAGTTATTCCTATTATAGATGAAGACCAGTCTAGACCCACAACCTCACAAACACCTGAAACAGACAGATGAGTTTTTATTCATAAACCATATCAAAGCGCTTCAAAAGTACTGTAAGTGGTACACAAAAAAGTTCTCTATCAGACCTGACAGATTTCACTGACACTGCCGTAGCTGAATGTGGGCCAGGGCAAAAAAATGCTGGAATGTCCACTTATTTTTCTTTTCTTGTTTTTTTCTCTCTTTTAAATATGAACTGTCAATGCTAATAAATATGAGCAGTTTTTTGGTCTAATTTCCAGTATACAGTCATGCTTTTGGAGTTGCTGTTGCTAAACCTCCTAATTATAGTGGTCAGTTGACAACAATAGTGTCAAACACGTGGTCCGTAAATTAGTTCAATCGGACCTGGGTGGCAGCATTCAGCACTCGCTGTCTTGCACATACCCACAAATTTGCTAATTTTTTGTGGAAACTGCATCTGAGTGACTATGTCACAGGCAGGGTCCGAAATGTAGGGGCTTGAGGCAAATATGCTGCCAAAAATGGCCCCAAAATTCTAAATGTAGGGACAAAATATTTCCTCATAATGAACTCTTTTGTATTTTTATTTGTTACATCTGATTTAATCCTTAATATTAAATTATCAGGGTATCTGCAGGTTAGACCACTTTCGCAATAAAAAAAAACATTAATTAATTAGTTGGTAAATTCAAAACCACTGAGGCTACTTGAATGTCTCTGAACATGTTTGTAAAGAAGATAATTTTCATGGGCAAGGAAGAGGCGAGAAACCGGCTTGTCAATATAAATAATATTTTAATGAAGAACTTAAAACAAACACATAGGACAACAGACATGTCTGCTGATTAAGCTCTCTCTCCCGATCGCCGTCTGCGAGTGGCCTTTATCCCTCTTGACGGCTCAATTAGCCTGATACGGGACCGGGCGTGCGTAATCACGCGCCGGTCCCGCCCTGCACCGTGCCACAATGTTTTATTATGCATTTATGTGTTAATATGTTAATACAACATTAAAACTCTAAATTAAATTATTAATTTCTGTCAGTGTCCTCTTTGCACCCGCAAAGTTTTTACTGCGTGTGAAAAGGGACGTGTGGCGTGAGAGTGTGAGAACAGTGTCAATTGCATTGGCAGCCCTAGATCTAGAGAGATGGAGATGAGAGATATAACAGGTGTAACTCTGCAGCTGAGTAGTTCTGTTAGCTTTACAATTATTATCAAAGGTAGTGTAAAATAAAGAAGCGCAATGATTTGAAAGGCGTCAAAAGACCGCTCCGACCTTGCGCGCTTGCAAATTGTAACGATGTAAAACTGTAAAATAACCACTTAGTCGATTATAACCAGGAGCGACAGTGTTAGAGATACAAAATAACGGCATTTACATTTTGGATTAACAGGTTTATGAAGGTACGTGTAACATCGTAAGTTCAGTAAAAATGCACTTCCCTGCACACGCTCACACTAAACTCAAGAGTCAGTTGCTAAATGACGGATGCATGAAAGAGAGAGAATTTTGACTTGAGCAGAGTCTCCTCTATACACTCCTAAAAATGTAAGACCTCAGCAAACTAAATTTAAGACTTCTTGTAATTTATTTAAGACTTTTTTCCCCACATTCTTGCTGTCCTTGCGTTGACATTGAGTAGTACCAATTGAGTAGTACCAATTTACGCGCATGCGTAAACCTTCACAAAAGCTTACTGGGATAACTCCGTCGAATTGATCCCCAATCCTTGATTTTCTTCTTTCACATTTGTTCATAAACCTAAATTTTTAAATTTACAAACGTGTGAACATATCTCCGATACTACTCTTTATAAAAAACAATCAGATTTCTTTGATATCGCTACTTATATCCAACTTTCCGAACTTCCGCTACTAGTCTTAGCCCGCTAGCACTGCACGCGTGGTCTCTCGCCTATCGATCGTCTTACTTACACCTATATAACTGAAAGCTATAATTCGCCATTATAGCACATCTGCTATAATGGCGAATATAGCGGATGTGTGTCTAACGCTGCCTCTGTGTGCAGGTGAAGACACCTTTGAACTACATTCGGTGCAGTTGGAGCTCGAATCCGTCGAGAGGCAGATCCACGACCTGCTAGAGAGACAGGCCGAGCTGCGAGATCGGCGGTCCGCGCTTGAAGCATCACGCGCCGATGCTCACAGGTCAGTGGTTAATAATTTTTTGACTCCGACCTCGTCTACTCCGTGTGTTTCTCTGCACAGGTCCCGAGCAACCAGGACGCGATCCTCCCTGGCTTCATTCACTCCGGCACCGACACATCACCACGGACCCTGGGTGATTCCACGGCGGAAGACGCGAGCCTGGACCAGACCAAGGACCTCCCCGCCCCTCCCGGCTTTCGAGATCTCCACCCGGAACCGCTTCTCACCTCTTCGCGAGTCGGAGCGCGACGACGCCGTGATCATCGGTGATTCCACCGTCCGTCATGTCTGCGCTATCTCTGGCAAAGGTAAGGTGCGCACTCACTGCTTTCCTGGTGCTCGTGTTCTTGATGTCTCTACGCAGGTTCCCGAGATCCTGAAGGGTGACGAGCGCGTCGGAGCTGTCGTGCTGCACGTGGGAACGAACGACACCAGGCTGCGGAAGACGGAGGTACTGAAGAAGGACTACAGGAGCCTGATCGAGACGGTACGCAGCACTTCGCCAGAAACAACGATCGTCGTGTCTGGACCGCTTCCCAAGTACCGACTAGGACAAGAAAGGTTCAGTAGATTATTTGCTCTAAATGAATGGTTAATGTCATGGTGTAATGAACAGAGACTGCTCTTTGTTAATAATTGGAATCTGTTTTGGGAGCGACCTAGGCTCTTCCGTGCTGATGGCCTTCACCCCAGCAGAGTCGGAGCAGCTGTTCTGTCGGACAACATCTCCAAGACGCTACATACCATATGACTAGTAAGTCAAAGTCCAAATCACAGTATTTGCTGTCCCAACTTAATTGATATAAGTACCAATGTAGAACATTATATAGAAACTGTGTCTATTCCTCGTTTAGTAAAGCCAAACAATACATCTACTGTAGGATCTAGGAAAAATCTAATTGTAATTAAACCAGAAAATCTCAATATCAGTGAACAAAAACAATTTCTAAAGCTAGGTCTTCTAAACATTAGATCGCTCACACCTAAGGCGGTTATTGTAAATGAAATGGTCTCAGATAATATTTTTGATGTATTTTGCCTTACTGAAACCTGGCTTAAACCAAATGATTATTTCGGTCTAAATGAGTCTACTCCGCCAGGATACTGTTATAAGCATGAGCCCCGTCTGATTGGTCGTGGCGGCGGTGTTGCAACAATCTATAGAGATATTCTTAATGTTACTCAGAAAATAGGTCACAGGTTTAATTCGTTTGAAGTACTTGTGCTAAATGTTACACTCTCAGATGTAAGAAAAAAATCCCTATTATCTCTAGCCTTGGCTACCGTATATAGACCTCCAGGGCCTTACGCTGATTTCCTAAAAGAGTTTATTGGTCAATGTCGATAAAGCAATAATTGTTGGAGATTTTAACATACACGTAGATAACACAAATGATGCGTTAGGGGCTGCATTTACAGATTTGTTAAACTCCTTCGGGGTCACGCAAAACGTCAGTGGTCCCACTCATCGCCTAAATCATACGCTAGATTTAATTATATCATATGGAACCAATCCAACCGATATAGATATTATACCGCAAAATGATGATGTCACTGATCATTACATGCTAACTTGCATACTACATACCACTGAAATCTGTCATATTGCGCCACGTTATCGACCAAGCAGAACAATCCTTCCAACCACAATATATAGATTCTCAAATAGCTTACCTGATCTATCTCAGCTGCTCAGTGAACCCAAACAAACAGATGAACTAGAGGAAATGACTAGCAGTTTGAGCACCATTTTCTCTGGTACATTAGAAATTGTTGCACCAATTAGATTAAAAAAGTTTAGAGAAAAAACTAGAGCACCATGGTACAACAGTGCTACGCATGCTATCAAGAGAGAAACTCGTAACTTGGAGCGTAAATGGAAACAAACTAATTTAGAGGTCTTTAGAATCGCATGGAAAGACAGTATGTCACGTTATAAAAAGGCTCTAAAAACAGCCAGGGCTGAGCACCTCCGCATACTAATAGAAAATAACCAAAATAATCCAAGGTTCTTATTTAACACCGTGGCTAGACTAACAAATAAACAGAGATCACCTGAGCAAAATATTCCGTTACAGTTTAGTAGTAATGATTTTATGAATTTCTTCACTGAGAAAATAGAAAACATCAGAAACACAATTGTAAACACAACTGTTAATGTACAATCTTTTATGGTGTCTTATGATTCAACATCAATTATCGCCCCTCAAGAACAACTACACCGCTTTACAACTATAGGACAGGAAGAGCTAAATAAACTTATCATTGCATCTAAAACAACAACATGTTTACTAGATCCAATACCCACTAAACTACTAAAAGAAGTGTTACCTGTAGTGGAAGAGCCTCTTCTCAATATTATTAACTCGTCTCTATTTTTAGGTCATGTTCCAAGAATATTTAAGCAGGCAGTTATAAAACCTCTCATTAAGAAACCACAATTAGATCCAAATAACCTAGCAAATTACAGACCCATCTCAAATCTTCCATTTATGTCTAAAATATTAGAAAAAGTTGTGTCCGCTCAATTGTGCTCTTTCTTGCAAGAAAATGATATCTATGAAAAATTTCAGTCAGGATTCAGACCGCATCATAGCACAGAAACTGCGCTAGTTAAAATTACAAATGATTTACTTTTAGCTTCTGCCCAAGGCTGCATCTCAATATTAGTTCTACTCGATCTTAGTGCTGCGTTCGACACTATAGATCATAAAATACTCTTGGATCGACTACAAAACTACACTGGTGTTCAGGGACAGGCATTAAGCTGGTTTAGATCGTACTTATCAGACCGTTACCATTTTGTCTGTTTAAATGGGGAAAAATCGAAAATAACGTCAGTAGACTATGGAGTGCCACAAGGATCTGTGTTAGGCCCTCTATTATTCTCAATATATATGCTGCCACTTGGTAAAATTATAAGAAAACATGGAATTAATTTCCACTGTTATGCTGATGACACTCAATTATATATCTCATCACGACCAGATGAAAACACTAACTTATCTAACTTGACAGAGTGTCTTAAAGATATAAAATGCTGGATGACGCGTAATTTCCTGTTATTAAATTCAGATAAAACGGAGGTATTACTTATTGGTCCAAAAAACTACCCACAAAATCCCTTACAATACAACTTTAATTTAGAAGGATGTCCTGTTACATTATCCACTACAGTAAAAGACCTGGGTGTTATACTAGACCGCAACTTGACTTTCGAAAATCATATTTCATCTGTTACGAGAACAGCCTTTTTCCACCTTAGAAACATTGCTAAGCTACGTAACATGCTATCTGTTTCTGATGCAGAAAAGTTAGTTCATGCATTCATGACCTCGAGACTAGATTACTGTAATGCTTTATTAGCTGGTTGCCCTGCATCCTCAATAAACAAGCTACGGTTAGTCCAAAATGCAGCCGCTAGAGTTCTTACTAGGTCAAGAAAATATGACCATATAACACCGATTTTATCATCTCTACACTGGCTACCTATTAAGTTCCGTATCAATTACAAAGTATTACTACTGACCTATAAAGCCCTAAATGGTTTAGCTCCGGTGTATTTAACGGATCTTCTATCGCCATACAATCCATCGCGCTCTTTAAGATCACTAAATTCGAGGCTTCTGGTCATACCTAGGATATCTAAGTCCACTAATGGAGGGAGGGCGTTCTCACATTTAGCTCCTAAACTCTGGAATAGCCTTCCTGATATTGTTCGAGGCTCAGACTCGCTGTCCCAGTTTAAAACTAGATTAAAAGACACATCTCTTTAACCAAGCATTCACATAATGCTTACTTTTTATACTACTGCTGAATCAGTTATAATGCATTAATATTATGAACATCAGCTATGCTAATTATTTCCCATCTGCTTTTCTGCTGTTATCTCGGGACGCCAGTCCCGAGGTAAATAGCGTTCGTCAGCTCCAGTTTGTATCCAGCCTCTCACGGAGACTTCAGATGCCCCATCACCATGGACCACGATCTTGAAATGGGATACATAGACTAATTATTGCCAACAAAAGCCTTCATCAGCCAAACAAGGACAATTGCATCTAAGTGAACTTCTGGAATTTAATCAAGGATGGACTTCAAAGACACTGGTCACTAATCTTGCAGTATTTGTCTAAATACTGACCCTTAGCACTTAATAAGTTTAATAATTTTTTAAATCATGTTTTTTAACTATAAATAATTCTTATTTACATTATTTATGATGTTAGCCAGAGGGGAACTGGCCCCCCACAGTGAGTCTGGTTTCTCCCAAGGTTATTTTTCTCCATTAACCATCATCTTTTGGAGTTTTGTGTTCCTTGCCACAGTCGCCTTCGGCTTGCTCACTGGGGTTAATACAATTATTATTTAATTATTTTTAAACACTATAAAGAATCATATCTTATCTAATTCCACAACAAGGCTCCAAACAAAAAAATCAATTAAGGAGCCATTGGCTCCTATAGGGGGAAAAACAGGCGCCAAATATTTTCATTTTTAACTCCTTCCATTCCTTTTCGTCCCACAGCTCACATGCAAGAAAAACTGCACGTGCTAACAGTGTAGTCTGTGGAGCATTCTTCGCAATTATGTGATCACGTGCATTTTTTATGCTCGTTACTGTCACCGTGTTTTCTCACAGTCTCTTTTTTGAAATGGTTAGTTCCTGCAATGAACTCCGTTTTCCCCGCTATTTATTTGATATAAACTTTTGTAATGTATCTCGGGAAAAGTAATGCAAATTTTAAAATCAAAGGGAGTAAATTTTTACCAATGGCGACCTTGACAGAAACTACACTCGCAAATAAATTTATTTGGTCATAAATGCGACCAAATGCGGTCATAAATGCGACCATTTTCGCAGTTTGGAGCCCTGCACAAGGATGATGATTTATCGACTTTATAGACATTACATTTTTATCGTCTGTTAATGCTGAACTTCTGTAAAGCTGCTTTGAAACGATGTGTGTTGTGAAAGGCGCTATACAAATAAAATTGACTTGACTTGACTTGACTTTTTATGGCCTTCAATTTTAAAAAGTAAATTTAAGAAAGACTTTTTAAGGACACGCAGATACACTGATTATAGTCTTATTTACATATTTTTGGATAAAATATGAGTTGATGTTGATTTAATTCTTAGGTTAAGGGGTAATAAATACTCAGTCTTGAGAATTTGTATAAAAGAATCAAATTGTTGTATTTTACATAAATGGATGAGACACAGGTTATGTTTTAAGTGGTTAGGGGAAAGAAGACCTCAAAAGAAACTAATAAAATCAAATATTGTCCCTTACAGTAAAACTTAATTTCTGACACTGGTCACAGAGCAATCCATTTTATTTTCCCCCCTTTCATATCAGTGATGACAACATGGAAAGATACAAGGAAGCAATACTCAGTTGCTTCCAAGTCTTCACTGAATGATTATTAGATTATTACAGATTTAATGCTGCTAGAGTGATTGGCAAGCAGACCAGTGTTCACATTTAAAGTTAAGTGAGACAGGTGTGTTAAAGTTACTCACCAGGCGTGGTGGGTCTCCTGCCCACTTTTGAAGTCCAGCTGTATTCTTTACTCCACTCGCTCCAGGTGCCGTTGGACAGTAAAGGTTTGACTCTCACTCTGACCACATACTGTTCACGTAAGATTACATACTCTTCTGGCAGCTCCACTTGCAGGTCTGTGAGTTCTGAGATCGTCTTCACATCCTGTTCAGATAATGAGAGAAGTGAAGAGACCATTGCTTTGTTGCATTCCTCTAGAAGGGAATAGCTGCAGACAGAGCTCCAAAAAGGGGCAGGAGCTACAAACCTTATTCTTTGGACCTTATTCTTATTCTTATTCTCAAACGTTCATTGTTATATTCATCGTTATATCCTTTGTCATTTTACCGCATTTCAGGTTTTTCCTCTTTTCTACTGTTTCATCTGTGGGTATTTTACCTGTTGCTGCTGGCACCTAGCTAGAGTCTGCGTTTGTAGCCTGCTTGATTTTTTTAAATTTTTTTGTTAGCATCGCTAATATATCTGTTTTCAGTCTTTAATCCTTAACATCTGCCATTTTTAAGCGTGCATCGGGTTTTTCCTCATATTATTCTCTTATCGCGATTCAACTGCGTGCATATTCAACCTGCATCCGCGTTCTATTTTTATCGCGATTAAACCGTGCATTTTTTCAGCGCGCACCCGTTTTTTCTCCTCTGCAGTACACAGACTATTGCATCGATCTCAAAGCACTGCTTATCAAGAACAACCAACAACAAACAATTTGTGGTAAGTCATGGCATCCGCTCATGTTATTTCTTCCTGCATTGCATGTCACGTGTTTACAATAGCCTCCTCCGTCAGCAGTGAGGGATTCACATGTGATAAATGTAAGGAATTAGTCAGGCTGACGGAGAAGGTTAATGAGTTAGAGACTTGCATCAGAACGCTAGTGGAGGTCAGTGAGAAAGAGAAGCCGGTAGATATGTTTCGGATGCGAGTTGTACAGAGAGCAACATACAACATTTGGTTCCGGCTGTAGAGCCCCCGCAGCAGGGCATTTGGGTGACGTCTCGGTGGCATATTCGCTCAACAAAGCAACACCACTCTCCCGTTCTGTTAGGGTTTCCAATCAATTCTCCCCACTCAGTGATACACCCACTGAGAATCATGTTGAAAAAGCCCTTGTTATTGGCGATTCTATTATAAGGAACGTGGAAATAGAGACTCCAGCCACTATTGTTAATTGCATTTCGTGGGCCAGAGCATCTGACATCAAATCAAATTTACAAGTACTGGCTAATGCTAAACGTAGATTTTCTAAAATTGTATCCATGTCGGCACTAACAATGTTCGGCTTCGCCAGTCGGAGATCACTAAAGATAATGTTAAAGAGGTGTGCAAATTTGCAAAAACGATGTCAGACACTGTAATATGCTCTGGTCCCCTCCCTGCTCGTCGTGGTGACGGTTTATAGTAGATTAGTGTCACTGAATGGCTGGATGTCTGAGTGGTGTCTGAAGAATAAAATAGGACTTATAGACAATTGGAAGAGTTTTTGGGGTAGACCTGACCTGCTAAAGAGAGACGTACTCCATCCTTCCAGGGAAGGTGCCGCTCTCCTCTCTAGTAATTTGGCTCAGTCTTAATGATAGTATTTGACTAACTGGGGTCCAGGTCAGGAGGCAGACAAACTGGTTAATCTGAACGTTTGCTAGTGTCACAGTTCCCTCTAACACGCCCAACACGTTCACTCCGCGCTCACTCTCACCCGAATACTAATCACCTGCACCTGAAACTCATCTCCACCTCAATCATCACCATCACTTATAAGCCCATCACTTCAGTCACTCATTGTCTGGTCTACAACAAGTTAACGGACTCACTTACCTGCTATCTCCTCGAGATTCAACATTTGTTTCCTCTTGACTCCTCTCTCGGTCGTTCCTACAACTTAAAACCTGACTCTCTACTCCAAGGCTCCATCGAGTTCCTCTCCTAGCTCCTTGCTACAATTGGCATACTCTCAAGTCCTCCACTCCATTGTATCTACGTATTCCATTACAAGTCTCCATCGCTCATTCAGCTGGCTCCAGTCATCCTCATCACTCAGGTCACTATCACTCAATACGAACTCTTCAATAAACACACCTCCGGGTTTAAACACCATCTACTTGTCTGAGTCTATGTTACAGAAGACCAGACCAACTATTTCAACATGAACCCGGCAGGATCCGATCCCTTTCATACCTTCATCAATGCATTTCAACAAGCGCTCTCTCACAGCTTCAATCCTTCCACTCCATCAGCGAACAACTTTACTTCCGTGATTTCTTCTCCCGGCAACTCCGCAAGTCCCGTGGCCAATCCAGCGCCCTACTCTGGCGAGGCGGAGTACTGCAGTGGGTTTTTGACTCAGTGTTCGCTTGCTATTGAGATGCAGCAACATCGATTTCCCACCGAACGATCCAAGGTAGCCTTCATTATCTCTCTATTAACTGGACGAGCATTGTTATGGGCCCAACCTCTGTGGGATACAAATAGCCCAGTCACCCAGACATTTGATAGTTTCACTCGGCATTTCCGGGAGGTTTTTGGTACTCCAGCAGGGGACTCTTCTCGCAGTGAGCAACTGTATAACCTCCGCCAAGGTAATTCTTCAGTAAATGATTATGCCCTGAAATTCCGAACACTAGCTGCCTCCTGTGGATGGAATGAGACAGCTCTACTTACTGTTTATCGTCTGGGTCTGGAACCACAACTCCGTTTGCACCTCTCCTCCTTCGATGATTCCATGGGTCTGGAACGTTTCATTCAACTTTCCATCCAAGTATCTAACCGTATGAGATCCTGCCTCTCTGAAATGTCCATATCACAACCTCAAACTCCAGTTCCACCATTTCCCACCGAAAGTCTTGAAGAACCCATGCAACTTAACTCCAACCGACTGGCTCCAGCAGAACGCCAACGCCGGTTGACCCAGGGGTTGTGCTTATATTGTGGGAAACAGGGACACGCAATATCCGCGTGTCCCATCCGACCCCCTCGTCCACAGGTGAGCCATCTGCATACCCCTAATGTCAGTTACTCTCCCCTGTTGACAAATGTAATGCTTACTGCTGCTGATGTTTCCTTCACAGTACCAGCACTCCTCGACTCTGGGTCAGCCGGCAACTTCATTTCCGACGTCCTCTGTACCCGTCTCCACCTTCAAAAGAAACCCTGCAGACCCAACTTCCAGATCCACACAGTAAACGGCAAACCTTTGGGAAGAGGTTACATACACTACTGGGTCGGTCCCATTAAACTTCAGGTGGGTTGTCTACACACGGAGGAGATTACCTTACTGGTTCTAAACAATTCCCTGTCAGACATCATACTTGGCCGGCCTTGGCTCACCCTTCATTCTCCAGTCATCTGCTGGACAACAGGGAATATTCTAAAGTGGGGTCAAGATTGCTTTCCCGCCTGCTTTCCAAATCTCCCTACTCCTAACCTCTCACCATGTTCTACAGAACCCCTTCTCCACATTAATACTACCTCGATTGAAAGTCCGACCAGTTCTCTAACTGTGGAGATCCCATCATTCTACGCCGACTATCAAGATGTCTTCTGTCCCCTTCGAGCCTCACGTTTACCTCCTCACCGACCTTGGGACTGCGCTATAGACCTACTCCCAGACGAACCAGTTCCCAGAGGTAAAATCTATCCGCTCTCCATCCCAGAACAGGCAGCCATGGAGGAGTACATTAAGGAGGCCCTCTCTCAGGGTTACATTCGACCATCCACCTCCCCTGCTGCTTCCAGTTTTTTCTTTGTTTCTAAGAAGGATGGAGGTCTCCGCCCCTGTATTGATTACCGCGCCCTCAACAGAATTACAGTCAAATTCCGATATCCACTTCCTCTTGTTCCAGCTGCCCAAGAACAACTTAGAGGTGCGACTATCTTTACCAAACTAGATCTACGCAGTGCATATAATCTGATCCGCATCCGAAAAGGGGACGAGTGGAAGACCGCGTTCATAACCCCTACAGGCCATTTTGAGTACTTAGTTATGCCGTACGGCCTGGTCAACGCCCCTTCAGTCTTCCAGGGGTTCATGAACGAGATTTTCCCGAGAATACCTAAATCTGTTCGTCATCGTCTACATTGACGACATTCTCATCTATTCTACCAATCTAACAGAACACCTACGGCATGTCAAACTTGTAATGGAAAAGTTAAGAGAATACCACCTCTACCTTAAAGCCGAGAAATGTTCCTTTCATCTGAAGACTCTCCAGTTTCTTGGCTATAATATCGGGCCTGAGGGGATTCAGATGGACGAAGGTAAGGTCGAGGCGGTACGCTCCTGGCCCACTCCAACCACCATCAAGGAGCTCCAACGATTTCTGGGTTTCTCCAACTTCTATCGAAGATTTATCAAGAACTTCAGTACACTCTCATCTCCACTCACATCCCTCCTAAAATCCAAACCCAAATCACTTTCCTGGTCTCCTTCCGCTTCCATAGCCTTCCAACGCCTCAAGCAAGCTTTCACCACGGCTCCTCTACTCCTCCACCCAGATCCAAACAAACCGTTCATTGTGGAGGTGGATGCCTCAACTACTGGTGTGGGAGCAGTCCTGTCCCAGAAGCAAGGGACACCCTCCAAACTCCATCCCTGTGCTTTCTTCTCCAGAAAACTCAACCCAGCAGAGATAAACTACGACATCGGTAACCGTGAGCTTCTGGCTGTGAAATTAGCCTTAGAGGAATGGAGGCATTGGCTAGAAGGAGCCAAATTCCCATTTCTGGTTCTAACAGATCACAAGAACCTAGAATACCTACGGGAAGCTCGCCGTTTGAATCCCCGCCAGGCTCGTTGGGTACTCTTTTTCACCCGATTTGATTTCTCCATTTCCTATCGTCCAGGCAGCAAAAATGTCAAAGCCGACGCACTATCCCGTCTCCATGCTCCGGAGGATACTTAAGAACCCCCTGACACTATTCTTCCCTCCAACATCTTCGTTAATCCCATCCAGTGGTCTCTTGACGAGGACATAGCTGAAGCAACTATCTCAGAACCCGCACCTCCTAACTGCCCAGTTAATAAGAAAAATGTACCATCGACCCTTCGCCTGCTCCTCATTGACTCCCTACATTCCTCCTTGGGTACTGGCCATCCAGGGAGCAATAGAACCCTCTCCCTGCTCCGAGATCGATTCTGGTGGCCCCATATGGACCGTGACGTCCAACAGTACCTTCAAGGATGTGTGGAATGTGCCACCTCCCGAACTCCACGTCGACTCCCAGCAGGCAAACTCCTCCCTCTGCCTGTTCCTCGACGCCCCTGGTCACACCTGGGAGTTGATTTTATTACTGACCTACCTCCTTCCAACGGTTATACTTGTATCCTCGTCGCAGTGGACCGATTCTCAAAATCCTGCAAACTGCTTCCCCTTAAAGGACTTCCCACTGCCCTTGAGACTGCTGAGGCCCTTTTTCAACATGTTTTCCGCAACTACGGGATACCTGAAGATATAGTCTCAGACCGTGGTCCTCAGTTCATCTCTCGGGTCTGGAAATCTTTCTTCTCCCATCTTGGTGAGTCCGTCAGTCTCTCTTCTGGCTACCACCCTCAGAGTAACGGACAGACCGAGAGAAAGATCCAGGAGATCGGTCGATACCTGCAAACCTTCTGCTCCCGTCGCCAAGATCTCTGGAGCCGTTTCCTACCCTGGGCTGAGTATGCCCAGAACTCATTGCGTCAAGCTTCCACCAAACTCACTCCCTTCCAATGTGTTCTGGGCTACCAACCTCCCCTCTTCCCATGGTCCGGTGAATCCTCCGAACTACCAGCAATAGACCACTGGTTTAAAGAGAGCGAAAAGGTCTGGAATTCGGCCCATCATCACCTCTCACGGGCAGTTCGCCGCCACCAATCTGCTGCTGACACTCGTAGGGCTCCCACTCCAACCTACCTTCCTGGGCAGAAAGTTTGGCTCTCCACTAGAGACATCAGACTCCGTTTGCCCTGCAAGAAACTAAGTCCCCGGTTCATCGGCCCTTTCACCATAATCAAACAAATAAACCCGGTTACCTACCAACTTGAACTCCCTCCTGAACTCCGAATTCACCCCTCTTTCCACGTCTCACTCCTGAAGCCTCATCACCCGTCTCTCTCTCTCTCCCCTCCTCAGAATCACACCCTTCCGATGCGCCTCTACCACTCATCCTCGAAGACGGTCCTGCCTACACGGTCCGTGACATCCTGGACTCTCGCCGCCGTAGGGGCCGCCTAGAGTACTACATCGACTGGGAAGGTTACGGTCCTGAGGAGCGTTCATGGGTTCCCCGGGCCGACGTGCTGGATCCCACCCTTCTTTCCCAATTTCACGACTCCCACCCTGATCGTCCCGCTCCTCGTGGTCATGGACGTCCTCGTCGCCGTGCCACACGCCCCTCTGGAGCGGCTCCTGAAGGGGGGGGGTAATGTCACAGTTCCCTCTAACACGCCCAACACGTTCACTCCACGCTCACTCTCACCCGAATACTAATCACCTGCACCTGAAACTCATCTCCACCTCAATCATCACCATCACTTGACTCCTCTCTCGGTCATTCCTACAACTTAAAACCTGACTCTCTACTCCAAGGCTCCATCGAGTTCCTCTCCTAGCTCCTTGCTACAATTGGCATACTCTCAAGTCCTCCACTCCATTGTATCTACGTATTCCATTACAAGTCTCCATCGCTCATTCAGCTGGCTCCAGTCATCCTCATCACTCAGGTCACTATCACTCAATACGAACTCTTCAATAAACACACCTCCGGGTTTAAACACCATCTACTTGTCTGAGTCTATGTTACAGCTAGCTGCCTTGAGACGTCACACAGGTCACATAAACTACAACACAAAGAGGCTGTATCACCTAGATATCTCATAGAGACTGTGTCTGTTCCCCGAACTACCAAACACATTACCCTCACTAAATAATTTAGCAAAAATGTGATTAAGGTCAAACTTGAACAAAACAAACAAATAAAAAAATAAACATCATATAAAAATAGGGCTACTAAACATTAGATCTCTCTCTACCAAAGCACTAATTGTTAAAGAAATGATTAAAGAACATAGATTGGACGCGCTCTGTTTGACTGAAACCTTTTGACACCGTCAGACATAAATAAAAAATCTCTGTCGTCTTTTGTCCTTGCTACAATGTATAGATCACCCGGGCCTCATTCTGATTTTCTTGGTGAATTTGCAAATTTTTTATCAGATCTTGTAGTTACTGTAGATAAGAGCATTAATTGTTGGTGACTTCAACATTCACATAGATAATGAAAATTATATATTGGGATTAGCATTTAACGATATTCTCAACTCTCTTGGAGTCAGACAAAATGTACCAGGACCAACTCATCGTCATAATCATACGCTAGATTTAATTCTGTCATATGGAGTTGATGTTTATAATATAGAAATTCGGACATCTCGGATCATTACCTCGTCTCTTGTATGCTGCAATCAGTTAATGTTACTCAATATACACCATGCTATCGTTCAGGTAGAACTATTCTTTCGACCACTACAGATAGCTTCACTAATAATCTTCCAGATCTATCTCATACTCTCAATAAACCCCAAAGCCTGTGGAAAAATAAGTTTTTCATGGTGCATGGCAGACAGGCACTAAAAGCTGTCAGGTCAGCATATTTTAGTAAACTCATAGAAAATAACCACAACAATCCTAGATGTTTATTCGGTACTGTGGCTAAATTGGTTAGGAATAAAGCCTCAACAGAACCAGATATTACGTTTAATTATTACATTATATTACGATTTATGCACAAGAGTAATGACTTCATGAATTTCTTTACAGATAAAATTGAAATAATCAGAAATAAAATTGTAATTATGCAATCATCTGTCATTGCACCTCAGAAAACAGTGTCTAATAATTTTCCTCACATGCAACTTCAATCCTTCTCTGTCATAGGTCATGAAGAGCCAACAAAACTTATCAAAACATCAAAAGCCACAACATGTTTTTTAGATCCTAAACCAACTAAGCTCTTAAAAGAGGTATCTCCTGTAATTTCAGAACCTCTTCTTAATATTATTAACTCCTCGCTATGCTTAGGACATGTCCCAAGAAATGTTAAAATGGCAGTTATCAAACCGCTTATTAAGAAGCCACAACTTGATCCTGGAGAACTGGCTAATTATAGACAGATTTCAAATATTTATGTCAAAAATACTAGAAAATGTAGTATCCTCCCAAATATGTTCACTTCTACGTAGAAATAGTATATACAAAGAATTTCAGTCCGGATTTAGGCCTCATCACAGTACAGAGACTGCACTTATCAGAGTTGCAAATGACTTGCTCTTATCATCTGATTGTGGCTGCATTTCTCTTCTAGTGCTTTTAGATCTTAGTGCTGCATTCAACACGATAGATCACGACATTCTCTTGAATAGGCTGGAGAATTATGTTGGCATTTGTGGAGTTGCATTAGCATGGTTTAGGTCATATTTATCAGACCGCTACCACTTTGTCTATGTAAATGATGAATTGTGAAACCAAACAAAAGTAAAATATGGAGTGCCACAGGCACTCATATAGTATAGGCAGATATAGTTTTAGGGCCTCTGCTTTTCTCCTTATATATGCTTCCCCTGGGAGATATTATCAGGAATCGTGGAATAAAGTTGTGACGGTACACAACTTTATATTTCTACAAAACCTGATGAGATTTTACAATTCTCGAGTGCATCTATTAAATAAAAGATTGGATGGCCAAAAATGTCCTTCTACTCAATTCTGACAAAACAGAGGTACTAATTTTTGGACCAAAAAACTCTAAAAATAAGACACTACAATATAATTTGACTCTAGATGGATGTACTATTACATCAACTTCAACAGCGAAGAACTTAGGTGTAATATTTGATACCAATCTGTCCTTTGAAAATCAAATCACCAATGTTTGTAGAACAGCATTCTTCCACCTAAGAAATATTGCTAAATTAAGGCATATGCTCTCTGTTGCTGATGCCGAAAAACTAATTCATGCGTTCATGACCTCAAGACTAGATTATTGTAATGCATTACTGGGAGGATGTCAAGCAAGGTCAATAAATAAACTTCAATTGGTTCAAAATGCAGCAGCCAGAGTGCTAACAAGAACCAAGAAATATGATCATATTTTATCATCGTTACATTGGCTACCTGTTAAATTCCGTATTAACTTTAAAATTCTGTTAACTACGTACAAAGCTTTGAATGGTCTAGCTCCGCAGTACTTAAGTGATCTTCTACCACGCTATATTCCAACACATTCATTAAGATCACAAAATTCTGACCTGTTAATAGTTCCTAGAATATATGGAATAGTATGGAACTATGGAACTATGGAATAGTCTCCCTAACACTGTTCGAGATGCAGACACACTCTCTCAGTTTAAGTCTAGACTAAAGACTCATCTATTTAGCCAGGCATACACCTAATTTATCCTCAAACCCACAATTAGGCTGCTTTATTTGGGTCTGCCGGAACCAGAAACATTGATTATGATTTATAACTCTCTAATAAATTGAATGGCATCTACGCTTATATTATTTTATTTGTTTCCCTGTCTCAACCTCGGGACTCCTATCCTGAGGTCACCAGAACCGGCTGGATTCAGCACCATTCCTGCTTCGTGTTGGACTCCACTGCTATGTGTTGCTGTGTGATGATGACTAAATGCAGCCGGTGCCAGCCAAACATCACTTCAGTCTATTATGATGGACTTCAGAGGATGAACTGATGCCAACTCCAACCGTAAGACATGGGATACTTCATATGCCATTGTTTGAATCTTGGATTTAGGATGGACCACACCGAACCTCTCCGAAAGGACAGCGTTTCACATCCCTGATCTCTGCCTGCATCACCTCGGTCTATTGATGGACTACGATCTTGAAATGGAATGCATAGACTAATAATTGCCAACAAAAGCCTTCATCAGCCAATTTGTAAGGACAATTGTATCTATGTGAACTTCTGCAGTTAATCCAGGATGGACATGGTCATTGGTCATTAATCTTACAGTTCAAAGAAAATCGATGTTTAAACACTGACCCTTAACACTTACTTAGTTTAATCATTTTAAACCATGACTTTAACTATACATAAGTAATATTGTCATTATATTCATGATGTTAGCCAGAGGGGAACTGGCCCCTACAGTGAGTCTGGTTTCTCCCAAGGTTATTTTTCTCCATTAATCAACATCTTATGGAGTTTTGTGTTCCTTGCCACTGTCGCATTCAGCTTGCTCACTGGGGTTATTAAAACAATTATTATTTAATTACTTATTTTTAAACACGATTAACAATCGTATTTTATCTAATTACACAATGATGATTCATCGACATTATAGACATTACAGTTTTATCGTCTGTTAATGCCTGATCTTCTGTAATGCTGCTTTGAAACGATGTGTGTTGTGAAAGGTGATATACAAATAAAATTGACTTGACTTGACTAACCGCCAGCAAAGATGAAGGGAGCCCCTTACCTAACCCTAACGGTCTGTGGAGGTGGCGCAACCTCATTTGGAGTAACCCCACCCCACTTTGGAGAAACCATGCCCTATTTTGGAGATTATGACCCCATTTGGAGATCTCCAGCCTGCAGCTATAACTTCTTGCACGTCTATTAACAGAGTTTCAATAGTGCCCTACAGCACCCCCTGGCCACTTGAACAATTAGATGATTAAAGCTCACACGAGTTACCGGTCACAAGTTTGGACACACGTGACTCAATTTAAGCTTCTAATGATCTTAAAAACTTTGATATAAAGGCTTTAAAGCTTAAAATTAGTTTAGCAGACAGGTATAAGTTGTGCATACATATGAATTGGTTTAAAAAGCTAAAATTGTATTACTCAGTTGGAACAGATTTTAAAGGAAAAGCAGTGATCAATATTTTAGCACACATGTGAACTCCTTCAATACTGTTTTTAAAAGCCTGTCAGGATGAAGCACCTCATGACTTGAGAGAATGATCAGAATCTACACAAACAACAACATCAATTGTTTAAGAGTCAACTCAGGCAGGGTTCTACACTTTCAATCTTCAGTCCAGCGCACCTGCCACTACGCAATAATGCTACAAGCTTAATAGGTGATAAAGAGAAATATCAAGCTCAGAGTCAGCACAAAAATCATTATTGAGATACTGCTGTTGTTCATGCAGTATTTGGATGAAAATAAATAAATAAACATTTATTTCCGGCTTTGTCTGAAGACTTAGGATAAAGAAGCAATGATACATAAAACGTTTTGTCGATTAAAACATTTTGACCACTATGAGGCACTGTCTCCAGACTGTTCAGGTATCCTCAGGACATGGTGAGGCTTCATAAGTTTTGTTTCGATACTACAAAGCCTTGAAAAGTTCCAACATTTTTTATTAAGATTCGAAATAGCGGACAGTAATACAAAGAGCACAATCGTAATTTAAGGCAATTTAATATATATACATTCACCATGACATTTATTCCTTGTGCTTAAATGGTGCTTGTTTAACAAAACCAGCTAGTTCATTTCCACTGTTGTTTTTATTTCACGGGCCAATACCCACGTCCCTGGGTGAAGTACTTCCAGAATCTATTCATACTACTTTGCATGCATACCTAAAGTATGTATTGATTTACCAACCAAGAAGTGCACCCTTCATAAATAAAGTACACACTCTGACAGTATGTGACTTCGGTCATGTTTGGTTTTGACAAAACAAAGCATCGAAGCTACAAAAAACAGGAAGACTTCCTGTTTCTCAGCAACTTCGCCAAATTAGTTACAGTGTTATTCTGTAACTCTTGAGAAAATAAAAAAAATCCCTTAATATCTTTTGAGCAGTTGGGTCTGAAGATGATCTGAGACAAATTTGGTGACAATTGTACATGATTTGTAGGAGGAGAAGAAAAAAAACTGCTAATGATATAAATCAATATTTTGTGCAAACGATATAGTATAAATTGTAACTCAGTATGCGGAGTGAAGCCAGAAGGAAAATTACTCTTCTAGGACAAATGGTTCAAAAATCAGCTTGCCAAATTTCACAATTTTCTGACATATGGTTCTATGGGCTGCCACAGTCTCCTATGGCCCCAAATGAAATGCTGCTTCTAAACTTTTGACTGGTAGTTTATATGAACACATCCATCAAATTACACACACAAAATATACAATTCTGAATCTGTATCCATTTGTTTGGAACAATAATATAAATGTGGCATCAGTGTACTCACCGTCCAGCTCTGAGCTGCAGATTTAAACTGAAGTTCAAACTTATGTGTGAGGTATCTCGAATTTGGAGAACCGAATCTCCAAGAAACATTGAGCCCATCAACTTCCACCATTTGAGGGGGAGACACTTTCACTTCTGCGTGCGCGCACACACACACACACACACACACAAGTTATTTGGAATGGAGTATCACGTACATATACAATATATGCATGAAGTACTTGTGTGAATCAATGTGTATCAAACATAATACTTAATTAGACTAATATCATGTAATTGTGTTTGACTCACCACTGCCAATTGCTTTATGTTGTATTATTGTAGCCACAGGATTCTCAAAGTTTTCACATCTGACGTCTTGATCTATCCACGCTTCTGGAATTATTTTACATATACTGCTCTGTAGCAGAAGAGAGATGAAACATCTATTATCAGATATGCTCTATTTCACTTGATCAATAGATATGAACCAGTTCTGGATTATCAACAAGCCGTCAAATTCTTCAAACGTACATCAACATTCACCTTAAACACAATGGTGGCTCTGCGCATGTTTGGCTCTGCGCTGTCAGGAGACAGTTTTGCATTTTTCACATCTGGCGAACTGAAATGAAAATGGACTGTATCATTTATACATACAATGTATGTATTTGAAGAATGAGTAAATGTGTCTTCATACAGCCAAAACAATTATTAGGAACAGCACTTCTTTGCTAACGATTATTCGACTATTCAGCGATTATTGCAACGATTAATCATTAGCTCTTACCCGATTATTCTGCTTGTGTCCCGACTTAAAAGGTCATATTAAACGTGCTTACTAACAATAAAGAGGACAAAATCATATTTTAAAAATACCTCTAAATGACATTCACTGAATTAAAGGGGGAAAAGATACTTTTTAGAAGTTTAATTCAGTAAAAGAATTCACTGCAAAAAATCCTATTGTTATCAAGTGTTTTTGTCTTGTTTTCCATTTAAAAATGTCTAAAAATCCTTAAAACAAGATACATTTAATTTAGAAGCAACATATAAGATATTTAGACTTGCTTTAGAGAATGTATCTTAAATATACAGTAAGTGTATTTTGAAAATAAGTGTATTTTTTATTTGGTTATACATCTGTGAGTGCAGTAAAGACAAAATATACTTATATTCAAGATCTATTCTCTAAAAGCAAGCATAAATATATTATATGCTGCCTCTCGTGTGAATGCATCTTTTTTTTAAAGGATTTTTAGATATTTTAAAATATTTGTATTTTTAATATTATATTCAACATTCTCGGATAAAAAAAATTCTTCTGCAGAATAGCTGCTAAAAAATTTAAGTTGTTTTAAAAGAGTTTTACATATTTATATTGGAAAACAAGCCAAACAACAAATAATACAAAAAAAAATGTGTTGCAGTGAGTAATGGGGCAAAGACTACCCTCTCTCACCTTTCTGTTCACTTCAATCCATCCTTAACTCACAAAAAAATCAAACTCTCTCGTATTAATAAAGCTGCGTAATTGCATTTTCTTCACGATAAGAAATGCACAATGACATATATTATGATTTAATAAGTCACAAGCCAATACATTAAAATCTAGCAGCAGCAAGTGGACGCTCGAGGGACGAGTGTCCCTGTGACAGAGTGTGCATAAGCCGGATGCAGTTTCAATCTCTCCCCTCAGATCGGGACATTTGCTCAACTCATAGAAGAGGTGCTGACCACACAGAACAATTCCAGTTTCTGAGTTTGTAGTTATTTATACGATCTGCTTCTGTATTATTTGAACTTTAATAAAGCTATAACGCATTAAATATAACTGCATGTAAGATGTAACTTCGAGGTTTTTCCTTTAAAGACGCTCGACGCTTTGCTTCAGCTGAGCGTCAGCTCCAGCTCCACAACGAGAGTGTATCTGTATATACTTACTTTGTATTTTTGCATTATAATTCCCTCATACTTTGCGATCTACAACAACTGAAGCTGTTTGGAAAGTTTAGAGTGCATCTGGACTGTGATCTGTGTAATTCTTCCTCTCCTAAGTCAGGTGCGAGCTGCAGTGCTGCTCTCATCATTAGTTTAAAGTGATCTCATGGTACATTAAATTAGATCAAACGTCTATTCGATAACTAACATTTTTCTCAAATTTTTTTTTATTGTCAACCTTGTCGATAACGCCGACTAATCATTTCAGCCCTATACTGTCCATGTTATTGCTTTTATCCAATTAATGGAGAGTGAACTGACCGACAATCCAGAATTAAGTCACCAGAATGATCAGAATGACAATAAGGTTTGTCTAATCACTTTCTGCTGTTTTAGCTAAATGTTCTACTTGTGTTAAGTAAAATAGTTCAGCCAAAAATGAAAATTCTGACATTAATTCCTTGTATTTACTCTTAATCTTATCCCAAACTCATTTGATGTTATTTTGACTGTGGAACACAAAAGTAGATGTTAATCAGAATGTTCATGTTGCTCTAGTCATTGACAGTTCAAAACTGCCTAGCTCCAAAAAGACTTAAAAAAATATAGTGCACAAGTCTTATGGATTACTTTTGTGAGACTTTGACAGATGTGGTCATTGTGAACATTAACGTTAATGTCATTGTATGGTAAAGAGCTGTGTGTACATTCTCTAATATTTCTCCCTTTGTGTTCCACAGAACACAAGCAGTTGTTTTTCTCTCTCTTCAAATGTAAAGGCTAATTGATTATTTACATTGTGTTAATTAAAGTCTTAATGAAAGTGATTTCTTACTTTTTCGTAACCGTGACATGCAGGGAGCAGTTTGAGTCTGTTCTGACAGGTGGATTCATTGCTAGTTTTGAGGTGTTCCAAAAGCATATGAAGGTGTTGCAGAAGTCATTATGACACACTAAACCTAGAGGAGAATCACACATAAGATATCTTTAATATCTCAATATCTGTTTCTCTTAGATAGCGATAACATTCAATTATGAGACATTTCCTTAAAGCAGCCGTGTGTCATTACCAGTGGTGGGCCGTGAATTAAAAGTCTAGGCCTTCAGTGTGATTCATGCATTAAGAAAACACAGTTTCAAAATGAATAAGAATAAGCCTATGCCTTTGGGCATCATACATTATGCCGCAGCTAACTAGTAAGAATTGACATTTTAAAAACACGTCCATGCATGAGAGCCAGAACTTGAAACGACACTTAATGCTAAAGCAAGCTTAATTTTAACTATAGCATGACTGTTTTGTGAAATGAACGTCTCCTGAACAGACATTCAAAAATCATATTCATCTAACAATCATCATAATAATCTAACAAGGAGGTCTATAATAGTCAGATGAAAAAATATTATAATATAATAATATTTGCGATTTAAATATTGCTGGCAATAAATTTTGTTTTGTCAGGGTTATGCTGCATTCCATTCAATTTGGATAAGGGATATTCCTACTTGATATCTCCGACCATTCCATTCCCCGATATTCTGAACTGCAATGCTCCAGTTAGCTTAGCAGGGGTTTGACTCTCATTAGAGATGTCTCCTAGCAGCCCAACTGATAAACAATGCTGCAGCGCTTAGCATTTGTACTTCAGGTGTACAATTATCAAAAGATATTATAATGTTTTATACACCTGTTTATACAGGCATTTGTTAAACAAGCTTTAATATCATGTAATGTGGAAATTAAATAATTTATAACTTAATAAAGTGAATGTTTATCACTTACTTTGTATATCTCCCTGAGTATCGACATGTTTGTGTGACATCATGCACCTACATCTCGGTGAAATCAGAGTTGTGAATTTCTGCACAAGCATACAAGTTGTAATTCTGACTTCAAGATAAATTCCATTGCACTTTTCCTAGTAAGAATTTGTAAAATCCAACTTTACGAGTTGAATGGAATGCAGCACTCACACTACTTTTCAAAACTTGATCTGACACTGAATGCTCAAGCAGACTAATTTACACTTATAAAACTCCTGATGTTGCTATAACAATGCAAAAAGCACTTACCAATTTGCTTGTGATAATCAGTCCTCCTTACCTGTTTAATAAATTAAACAATCACACGGTCATGCAGAACATCCCGTGTTTTCAAAATCCATAAGGACCTCTTTCTCAATGGCGATAGCCGCAGTGAGACAGTCGACTCGTCAGCGAAATCTCATGCTCTTCGCTTTCAAATTAAGTCACTTAAAGCCTGATTGCATCACTCAAGGCCAGCTAGAAGGCCTTGACCGGGAAATATCCTAAAGATCACACCCACCAAGAAAAAATAATTCAATCTGATTGGCTGATGAATCTGACAATCTGACTTTAGTAGCCCACACTGTTGAGGGATTCTGAGGAAATTCTGAATGCCTGAGGGGGTGGAGCTCAGACTAACAAGCTGCTTCGTCTTCAGGCTTCGGGCATGCGATTTGTGAAACAGTTCTCACACTTGGCTTGTAAACATCAAGGAATAAATTCTGACAGGATAAACGTTTTTCTCCATTTGTTTGTAGATTCATTAAGAGTGGAAAGTGATTAAAAATACATAAGGTGATTGAGTATGAATGGATGAAAAATATTATTTTTATTTGGCATGTTAGGCCAGCAGAGGAGGCTTTGCTGGCCCTGAGAATTTGCCACCGGTCATTACCTGCGACACTAATAAACATCAAACAGAATTGCAAATATAATTACTGTTTTAAAACAAATCTTTTGTTTTCCAAAATCTCCCTGTCTGACACTGGTCGAACAAACGGATAGTCCCACCCCAAACTCATGCCATTGGTTGAGTCAATGTTTCTGTCGGACTCAAAAGGTGCTCAAAACAAACAAGGAATATTCTGAGTGCCACAGAGTGTTACATTTTTTTCAGTAGATGAAAATCACACTTCAGCTGTAAATCTCTTGCATCTCGGATGTTTCTCCTGAGAAAAAGACTCCAGTAACGTCACATATGTCTGTCTCTTCTAGAATTTACACACAACAACAACATCTCAAATTGTGGTCAGATTTGACAAGATATCGAAGTCCACAATTAAAAGTCTACAACATTTCCCTTCAAATTCTTTCAAGAGCAAATTGATCTGAGATATGCTATCCAATGCACCGTTACCATAGTTACCCATTCTTTCATATGTGAAAAATGGGGAGAAATATTAAATTAGGCTATTTTCACAACAAAAAGCTCATCGAAAAACTGCTGTGTAGCTGCAAAGTAAAAAAAAATAAAAAGGGACTGAGTTTTTACAGACTGCCAGTCAACAAAAACAAAAGCCAAAAGAATGGTAAATGGTCTGCACTTATATAGCGCATTTTTCTAACCTCAGAGGTTACCAAAGCGCTTTACACTGTGTCCCAATCACCCATTCACACACACACTCATACACCAATGGCGGCAGAGCTGCCATGCAAGGCGCTAGCCTGCCATTGGGAGCAACTTGGGGTTCAGTGTCTTGCCCAAGGACACTTCGGCACGTGAAATCGTGTGGGCCGGGAATCGAACCACCAACCCTGCGATTAGCAGCCGACCCGCTCTACCACCTGAGCCACAGCCGCGCTCCAGCAGAAATATAATGATTAGTTAACACCAGAGAACAAGGCAAGATACCTGAGAAAACTAGACATGATCAGAGTGGAGCGTTGCTTGGTTTTCATGCTTGAATGAATCAAACATTTCTCTGGGAGTTTGGTTTGGTGAAGTGTTTAATAAATAGGATTTCTGGTGAAATTTCTGTGAAATGATTAGGTACACAGTAAAAGGTACAAATATATACTAATCTCCATTAGCAATGTCTTCACTGCCAAACGAACTACTTAAGTAAAAATGATTAGGAATACTGCTTATGATTGTAGGTCTAATTTTTTGCAATTGCATTTTGCACTTGTAACAGCCATATCAGCAAATGAATGACAAAATGTTAACGTGACAATCCTAGAGCACCTAAGAATCTGCTGTATGGCTTGACAGATTGCAGCCACTCCTTTAGGCTTCTAGTTTTTGTTGGTTGGCGATTATAAAAAAAAAAAAAAAAAAAAAAAGTACACCACAGCTTTTTGTCATGTTTTCTGTTGTTAGCCAAATTTGTTGGATATTTCTCCATGTTTTCTCAAAGGAATGAATGAGTAACTATGGTGGCTTTGCTTTCCCCCATGAATGGGCGGGACGGGTATCTAAACTCTTGTGCAGACAACTGATTCATTTGTGTCTATTTTATGTCTCCTTAGGAATTTTAGGGGGAATTTCTGAGACAAATTTGATACTTAAATGAAACCTAACACTAGTTCTTACTTTGATCTGAAAGAACTGAATATAAGAGTGACATCATCATCATCATCTCCATCATCTTCATTGACTTCATACTCAGAATCTGCATCATGAGAATTTCCTTCCAGCATACATCATCTCCTGACAACGAAAACTGAGAGAGAGAAAGATAGAGAGATAAGATAATTGTTAAAATATCTTAAAATATCAAACTTTAATCAGACAGCCTCTAAAAAATTCACGACATTCAAAACGTTCCCTTCTAAACCTGCTTGTCAGATAGAATGCTAATGCATGTGTTTGTGTGCACAGATGTTTATATTTCAATAATCAGGTGATCATACATCGCATATTTAATGCATTGTTGCATTTATGTTTAAGCAGATGTGGTCCACTGTGGTTTGGATTCACAAATTAAATAAAACTTAATTTATTTTCGATCTACATTCAATAATAATCTAAAAAAAAATAAAGAAATGAAAGATAAAAAATTCCTCAGCATTTGAACTCAACATAAATCATAAAATGAATAGTTCAAAACAATTAAACCAACATATCCATGTTTTAGAAAGATTACTGTTTAAAAGACAACGAAATTCTGAGTGTTATGAATGAATGAGAAAATTACATGATTCTGTCCTACACATTTAATACGTATAACACAATTTATGTACAGAACAAACTTTTAAGCGTTAGCCTTTAGAGATCAAAGGTTTTATAATTAGAAACAAACATTCAGTCGAGTGTCCAAAAGTTTGACAGCTGCTGTAAATACAGACAGGCGTGTTACATACGTGCAATGAGTGGAGTCGGTCCACCGCTGAAGTTTACAGTCTCATTTGACTCCAGCGATGTTGGTCAGCTCACACGTTTCGTCTGTGAATGCTAGAACACACCATACAGTGTTAAAGGATCATTAGTTCTAGCTAACTTTAGTATTGCACTTCTTCGTAAGTAACGATGTGACAGTGGTGTTAGACACTGTACTGCCATATAGCGATATGGATCAGCATGATCGTCTCTGCTGCCCCCGCCAGCTCAGGAATATGATTTGCATCTGGAAAATGTCTGAGTTTGTGGAAATGTATGAAGTTATTTATTACAAATAGGCTATAATTTAATTGCTTTGTCTAAAAGCGAACAGACTTCTACAGTTAAGGACAGATGGCCACTGTCCGCGGTAAAGTTAGTTTGACGTCCGACATTCGTTGTACATTCGGTTTCGCAGATGTAAGGGACCGTCTGAAAACATAGGAGATTTCCACTCATTCGTGCAAGTTATACATGGAAAAAGAAAAAGAAAAAAAAAAGTAAAATACATTTTCACATTCAGAATTTTAAAAGCTGTAGCAACTTCCAAGAGGATAGATGGACTTACTACAGGTAAAATGATTACAGTATGATCAATTATATAAGTACAGTGATCAATTATTTTAGAAAAATATTCACAAAAATTCGCAAAAATTAAAATGTTCTCATTCTAAAGGCTGTAGTAACTTCCTAGAGGATAGATGGATTATTACAGGTGAGATTATTACAGTATGATCAATTATATAAGTAATCAATTATTTTAGAAAAATATTCACTAAAATTCACCAAAATTATATTTTCATATTCTAAAGACTGTAGTAACTTCCCAGAGGATATATGAACTTACTACAGGTAAAATTATTACAGTATGATCAATTATATAAGTACAGTAATCAATTATTTCAGAAAAATATTCACTAAAATTCTCCAAAATTATATTTTTCATTCTAAAGACTGTAGTAACTTCCTAGAGCATAGATGGACTTACTACAGGTGAGATTATTACAGTATAATCAATTATATAAGTACATTAATCAATTATTTAAGGAAAATATTCACAAAAAGTCACCAAAATTATATTTTCACATTCTAAAGGTTGTAGTAACTTCCCAGAGGATAGACACACTTCATTACAGTATTTATAACAATAAATAACCACATAATTATTATGCTAGTGTCTAATTTTCCCGTTTTCGTCCTTGTGTGTCTCTGAATTAAGGCTTTCTCTGAATAAATGGTTTTCTGCCTCCCTGCCTGTTGCGAACAATGCTACTTTACGTTTTTCTTGCCCTGATTTAATTAATTTTGCCTCTGATTGGACTTTTACCATAAATTCAGTTCTGTTCTCCTTCCTCTACCCATGAATGGCTGGGCAGTGAGAGCAGAAATGAAGCATACAATGAAATAATTACTTTAAATGAAAGTAAAATTGATACACTTGATGCAAGTGGTCCTGATTGAAACAACCATCGATTTAAACCATCTCTCAAAATCTCCAATGTCACTCAAAGCCAGTTAATTAGCAACAAATTATTCAGTTATTTACTCAAATAAAATAAAAAAACACTGCAAATTGACTTTACTGTCACATTCTTTAAAAAAGATCCTAAATTAATTTATAATAGTCTTACAGACGGAATAATAATTAAAAAAAATACAATAATAGCAATAACTTTTTGGTGGAACATTTTTTATGAATTTGTTAAGAATTTTGTTGATGGAAATGTAGTTAATAAGTTTAGAAAACAATTTATGACAGCATTAACATAGCTTGGGGATCATTATGAAAGAGTTTTTGAAAAAAAAAAAAAATACCACAGATGTCCTACTTATTTGTTACCCAGAATTATCACAAATACCAGTAATATTACTGTCATGTTTTAATGTGTTTTTGTTCATGTCTTTTATTTTGAAAATCGAGTTCCTTGTTCCTGTTTCCTCTTTCTGGCCATGTTTTATGTATTTTGTATTTATTGGTTCCTTGTCATGTGACCCTCTTGTTCCACCATGTTTATTAGTCCTGTCTCTTCATTGGTCCATGTTTATGAGTCTTGTTATCAGTCCAGTGCTGTTTTTATCATTGGTTCTTGTTTCTTTGCCTTATCATGATCATTAGTTTAGTGTCATCATTGTTTGTCTATAGGTGGGTGCACACTGTATGATTTATAATAGTCCTTTATGATTGTTGCTTGTCAGACTGTATGATATGAACGCATTTATATCGCCATGGCACACTGTGCAACATTATGTCAGACTGCATGATATACATCGTAGCCAACTGTGTTCCCAATCGTCCCGATCAGTGAACGTGACTCACGTTACGGGAGTTTTGTGGAATTGAAGCGAAACGACGAAATTTGCCCACCACAGGGGAGCATTTTTTTCTCTCTCATTTTCATTGCTCCAATACCACTCCATCACGAGCATAGGCTAACATTTACAATATGAAAGATGGATTTTGTCAAATATGCCTATAATAAGATAATAAGCCTGATCACATATACAGAAAATTACAGATGTTGAGAATAAATGTGAGTGGAGGAGGTAGCCTAAAGTAATATTGAGCTATCACAAGCAAATATTCATTGTGGAAATAAAAAGACTTGTGGCCGAAAAATGACAAACTTCTCTATTCACATTAGGAAAACAAAAAGTACGTCTTTCTCCTCTTTTAGATTAGTAACCTATACACCACGCAAAATTAAGAAAATTCATAAAGGCTGATAATATATCACGCTTGCAGATTCCCTATGGATAAGGCTCAAACATGACGTAGATTTCTATAATTGTATCCAACTGTATTTGCTGAATTGGATTAAAACGTCCCATAAATACTTACCATTATAAATTGTTCAATCTTTCTATTTTATTTTATTTTATTTTATTTATTTATAAATAAAATTGGAGTGGTGTGAATCTTAACTATAGAAGTTTACAGACGTTTAGTCTAAATTAAATTTATTAAAATAAAATAGTAATTAAAATAACGTTGTAAAAAAAATTCATGATAAATGTAAAGAAAAAACAGAAAATGCAATCATTTATTTATTTTCATTTTGTAAGCTCTGTATTTATTTAATTCAGAGAATAATGTTTTCAAATTGCTGACGTGTTACACTTTTCTGCTTCTTAATTTATTACAACTTTTTAGATCAAATGAAAATAAGAAAAACACTGAAAGCTTGAGTACAGTGATAACTGGGCACTAATGCTGCTATGGTGGTGCAAACGCGTAGCAGGTTTCTTTTGGGTGCGAGAGAGGAGCGGAATATCTCATCCTGTTGTAATAGCAGTCACAGTATACGGCTACGATGCTAAATTTCTGACACTGCCAGAACTTCGTCGGAGGCTGAAGATCATTGCAAAGGCTATTAATCGGCTATATAATGCGACGAGAGAAATCCTTTAGGATTCCCAAAATTTGTCTCAGATGGCAGAATCGTGGCCAAATTCGTACAGTGTGCACCCACCTTATGTCATGTGGTTACCCATGTTCATGTATCATGTTTGCCATTGCCATTTGTTAAGTATTGTTTTGGTGTAACATTGTCAAGTCAAGTCAAGCTGTTTATGTTTGTTTCATTTTGGATTTCACGTTGTTAATAAATACTGCACTTATGTCAACTCTTCATTGTCTGTTCCTGTTTTCAGCTTGTCTTAACATTACAATTACTTTTATATCAGGCCTTATCTCACTTCATATAAAATGAAATATCTGAATAAACATCCAGTTGGGGAAATACTCATACAAACACAGTTCCCTTTACTAAAAGCTTCACTATGATGCTGTGCTTGCTAAAAGCGCTTTGGGAACGATCTTAAATTGTGACCAGCTGTGAATATGTGTGTAACACGTCAATGAACATTGACCGGAAATTTATAGCCTTGGTAAGATCATTGGATGCACCTGTGGCCGGGCTATAAATAGAGGCGTCACCAGCGTGTTCGTCAGATCTCTTTTCTTCAGAGCATACTGTGCTGTGTGTCTCACAAGCCTGTCATACTTTCTTTCCTCTGTTAGGAGTTAGATTCTGTTAGGCAGTGCACAGTGAACCTTTTCTCCTTTCTATTTCCTCTGGAAAAAAAAAAAAAGAATGATTGATAAACAAAACAAGCAGTGTGTGTTCCCATGTTTATGCTCTATGGCTGAAATGAACACACACCAGTTTTTGTTTTGTGTGTTTGGGAAAGAGCATGCTGCTCTTGCGCTGGGGCAGGGCAGGTGCGAGCCTTGCGATCTGTTTACAGTCGAAATGCTTCGTGCTCGCCTTGCTTACTTCTGGGAGTCAGCGCCCACACTTCATTTGTGGGGCTCTCATATGGATCTGGCTGAGGAGCGAGAGACAGGTTCATCCCTTTCCCTCGCTCTCTCCCCAGACCCAGCTGGTCCTTCCCGTGATCTCGGAGATGTGGAAACTTCTGCTAGGTATTTCTATGTGGGTTCTAGAAACTCGAATTCAATTTGCTCGCCATCCTCCGCGTTTCAACGGTGTGGTTCCCACTACCGTGAACCTGGGACAGGCATGTCTACTGTGGAAAGAACTGCAAAATCTCTTGGTCAAAGGGGCCATAGAACATGTTCCCCTTCCAGAGAAACTGTCAGGCTATTACAGCAGATACTTCCTGGTTCCCAAGAAGGGTGGGGGGTTGCGTCCGATTCTAGATCTTCGAGGCTTGAACCGCTCGGTCAGGGTGTTCAAGTTCAAGATGCTAACTGTCAAGGCAATCGTGTCTCAGATCCAACATTATGATTGGCTGGTCACAATCGACCTTATGAACGCATATTTCCATATCGGAATTCTGCCACAGCACAGGAAGTTCCTGAGGTTCGCTTTCGGGGACGAAGCCTTCCAATATCGGGTTCTTCCATTCTGCCTAGCCCTATCACCCCGCACATTCACGAAATGCATGGATGCAGCACTGGCTCCGTTGCGACTCCAGGGCATCCGCATTCGGGAATTATTTAGACGATTGGCTGATACTAGCAGTCTCAAGAACTAGCAGTTCAACACAGAGATATCGTCTTAGCTCATCTGGGTTCTCTGGGTCTGAGACTCAACATCGAATAGAGTGTTCTCTCTCCGACCCAGGAAATTACTTATCTAGGGGTTATATGGAACTCGATCACGATGCGGGCACAGTTGTCTCCCGCTCGTATCACCTCCATACAAAACTCCCTGAGCAATCTCAGGCTAGGTCAAGGTTGCACTGTTTTCCAGAATCAACAAATACTAGGTCTCATGGTGTCTGCGTCCACGGTGATTCCTTTGGGGCTTCCCCATATGAGACCGTTTCAGCTGTGCCTAAAAGCCAAGGAGTTTCATCCATGGGCCAATCCCCTAAGGCAAATAAGGGTTACGCGCCGAGCGCTTCGTTCCCTTTCTATGTGGTTCAGACCCTGGTTTCTTACCTTGGGTCCCACTCTGGGTGCGTCACGCCGTCGCAAGATGCTAACAACAGACGCCTCTCTGACGGGTTGGGGTGCGGTCTTAAGTGGTCGTCCAGCCCAAGGAGAATGGGAGGGTCATCAGCTCGATTGGCACATCAACTGCCTCGAGCTGATGGCGGTATTTCTGGCCCTGAAATACTTCCTCCGACATCTGGGAGGCTGCCATGTCCTTGTGCGGGTGGACAACACAGCAGCAGTCTCCTACATAAATCATCAAGGAGGTCTATGCTCTCGCCACTTGAATTTGCTGGCACGTCGGATCCTCCTTTGGACCCAGGGCAAGCTCCTGTCACTCAGGGCAATTTATATCCCTGGACGCCTAAATGTGGGAGCAGATTTTCTGTCCAGACAAAACATACCGACGGAGAGTGGAAACTCCACCCCGACGTAGTACAACAAATTTGGGAGAGATTTTACAGAGCAGAAGTGGACCTCTTCGCCTCACAAGAGACTTTGCAATGTCCCCTCTACTTCTCTCTGAGTCACCCAGCCCCCCTGGGTCTGGACGCGATGGCGCATACATGGCCCAGACTGTGTCTGTATGCGCTTCCCCTGGTTTCTCTGCTCCCGGGAGTCTTAGCCAAAGTTCGCCAGCAAGGGTCTTGCCTCTTACTGAACTTCTAGAGTCAGCGTCTGACAGACTTCTGACTCTCAAGATGGTCTTTCTTATGGCAATTACCTCTCTTAAGAGGACTGGGGATCTACAGGCTCTGTCTGTTTTGCTGGCCTGTTTAGAATTTGCCCCAGGTATGGCCAAAGCTATTCTGCATCTACATCCTGACTACCTCCCTAAGATGTCTTTTTCGACACTACATCCTGTCACTCTGGAAGCCTTCTGCTCCCCGCCATTTTTAACGCCGGAGCAAGAAAGACTTCACGGACTCTGCTCAGGCCGTGCCCTTCAGACTTATGTCCACCGCACTAGCCAGTGGCATAAGTCAGGGCAATTATTTGTCTGCTATGGGCACGATTTTGACTCCGATTACAAAAAGCTAGTGGATGACTAGTATATTTAGTATATTTTTAAATATTATAGTATGTTTTTATATCAAAGTACTTATGTGAGTTTCCTGGCCTTGTGTGACCCAGGAAAGAGCATTTGAGGTTACTAAAAGTGTTGTTGCTGCAAAAACCACAGAAAGTACCCAGTTGTAACAAATAAGGGAGGTTATGGACCTTGAGAACACAGCTGTGGATAAGGAGTAAAAACAACAGGTGGTCAAATTAATTAAAAAGATAAACCAAGTCAAGTTTCTACCAGTATGGTAAATAGTATCCATTGATTACAAAAAACACTGACCTGTAGATCAAGAGTAAAGGATATGTGATGAGGACATGGCTGTTTTTTTCATACACAAGTGTTTCTTGATTAGGAGTGCCCTTTCCATGAACTGGCGATATATGTCCAAAACATGAGAGGTAACTAGCTGAATATGAAAGGAATATGTTTTTTTTTTAAATAGATAAGTGAGGGATTTTCCACCAATATTTAATTAGCGAAGAACATAAAACATATTTGTGGCGAGGGAGAGTGACAAGGGCAATGACCCCATTGGACAGAGATAATGAGTAGAAAAATAACAAAAATTATATAACTGGGAACTTAAGATAATGAAGTCAGAACGGACAGCTGACCGGTCTCATGTTGTTTGTTGGTGTTCAATAAACTACAACTTTGGCATCTGGAACTCGGGACTCAGAGAGTTTTCTTGCATTTTAGAGAGATTCGTCAAAGATTTTCCCCGACAAGATCTCTCTTGCCGTCAGAATTTATAATGCCATCTCTCCTGATAAGCCTATATTACAGGAAGCAGATACAGTATTAACAGAAATGTATAATATTGTTTCTAAAATAATTAATTTCTGTTCTCATATAATTGATCATACTATAATAATCTCACCTGTTGTAAGTCTGTATATCCTCTGAAAATTTACTACAGCCTTTAAAAACATCATTTTGATGAATTTTCGTGAATATTTTTCTAAAATAATTGATTACAGTACCTACATAATTTATGATGCTGTAATGATCTCACCTGTAGTAAGTTCATCTATCCACTGGGAAGATACTACAGCCTTTAGAGTGAGAAAGTATAATTTTGGTGAATTTTAGTGATGTTTTTAAAATAATTTATTACTATACTTATATTATTGATGATGCTGTAATAATTTTACCTGTAGTAAGTCCATCTAACCAATATGAAGTTACTACAGTCTTTAAAATTAGAAAATATAATTTTGGTGAATTTTAGTGAATATTTTTCTAAAAATAATTGATTTCTGTACTTATATAATTGATCATACTGTAATAATCTCACCTGTAGTATGTCTGTTCCAGTAGATCAGCCAGTATTTCAATAGCAGGAAAGCAAGTGTCCATATAAAGGCTAACCTCAAGCTCTGTGGACAGGTGCTGCATGCTGACAATACCCCCAAGTACCTTGGTGTGACCTTCGACAGGCGAGTCACCTGGAAACAGCAGACAGAGAAAGTTGAAGCTAGAGCTAAGCTGCGGTTAGCACTCAGTGGTCCTCAAGAAGATTTATGTCAGACCAGTACATTTACATTTACATTTATGCATTTGGCAGACGCTTTTATCCAAAGCGACTTACAGAGCCCTTATTACAGGGACAATCCCCCCGGAGCAACCTGCCGTGGGGTTCGAACCAGTGACCTTCTGATTAGCAGCCCTGTGCTCTAGCCACTACGCCACCACCACCTCAGTGGACCAGTACTTTAAAGTCAAACTTTGACAGAGTCAGCAAGATGCAGAACCAGGCGGTAAGAATCATCACTGATGCAACCCCTATCCAAGAGCTGGAAACCATCACCAGCCTTGAGCCCATGGAAGGGACACCAAAGTCCTCATTCAGGCAACCAAATTCAAAAGACTACCAAATCACCCCATGAAAGACCGACTGTCCCAACCAACAAAAGGAAGACTGAAGAAAGGAAGTTTCATCCACCAGACAAGAGACTTGGAAAGGAGACACCATGATTTACAGTACCATGATATCCCCCAGTACCTTGAGATCCCAGTTTATTATTGTCCCTCATATCAATAATCTATGGAAACTGTCTATGTTTCACGTTATTTCTAGTTAGACAGTTATTAACTTTATTAGAGGACTGCTTAGCATAAAATAAACCTCAATTATTTAGCAGAATGTTATGGTAAAGGAAAGATTAGAATGTTTTTTGATGATCAAATTTAGCATGTCCATGAAAACTGTATTTGGCGAACTTGTTTTGTTTCCAAGCAAACAAAATTCACAACATTCGTTGTGCCAAGCTACTTTGCACTATGGCCTAATCCACACTAATACATTTTCGTTGAAAATGCATCTTTTTCTCTCCGTTTTGGCCTTCCGTACACACTGAGATAGCATTTTTTGTCCACGAAAACTGAGCTTTTTTGAAAATGCACTCCAAAGTGGATAAATTTGAAAACGCAGTTTTCGCGTAGTAGTGTGGACTGTGAAAACGGATGCTTTGGAAAACGATGATGCATTTTTAGTCATGTGATCCATCCAACCAAAACAATCAAGATGGACTGTGTTATGGCGGCATGTGTTATAGCGGCGCTGTTGTGCCTGATACTCACTTTGATGTTGTTAAAAAATAAATGGCACTTTGTACAACCTTCACATTGCATTCCTTCAAAGGCGAAGGGAAATTACTCAGAATTGGTGTCCGGCAATGGAACACGAGGCCAATTGCGTTCTATCCATACATGCAGCGGGGATTTTCCGCGTGCGCAGTGACATGATTTAAGCATTTTCATATGTTTCAGTGTGGACGAGCAACTTTTGGAAAACGCTTGAAAACGTTAGTGTGGACAGAGAGCGTTTTGAAACGAAAACGCAGTTTTAAAATGTATCTGGATTAATGTAGATGTAGCCTAAATGAATGAAGACTTATGCCGTTTCATAGAGGTGGAGTTAGATGGGCTGTATGTAGACTATAGCTGTGATAACAAAGAAAATAAAATTACATGTTGCTTTTCGGTTGCATTTGTAAAGACTGCTGAAAACTGTCCATTACTTACATACGTTGACTACACACGTAATTTTAACAGAAGGAATCTTGTATGAGTTTTCTGTTAATTCCACTAATAGTATTTTAGAGATAGGTCGAAACAATTAATAATTTCTTTCCTACAACATAAAAGAAGCAACATCGGCATCACTAATCAGGTTTTTATCTGTATCAAATCTTTCCACCTTGTGTAGGCCATACCTATGTTTACTCTAGTTTTTTGCCTTTGCCAGGCTTTCTGTCTTCTTGCTTCGGACCTTTTTCGCTTCTTCGGCTGTACAGCTACTGAATCTCCTGTTGTCTCTGCTTCTAAAGCACAATCATAAATATGTTCCATTTTGTTCTTTTTGCTCTTCACATCATTAAACAACACTGCGCTAAGCATCGCCAAGCACAAGGATTCTCATTGTTTAGTGAAACCCTGTGGGTTCTATTATTTTAATATTGCCAAACACATTGAAGGGGGTGACCTACACCATATATATTTTTTAGAAAACTATTGAGTACAGCCTTCATCTCATGTGAGTGTACACAATTCAGATCACTCTTCACAAATACACAATGAATTCGTTCATATGTAAAACCTTTTAAATTAGCCCCCAAAGTACTGAATGAACATTTAAAACAACAAACAGTGATTCTCTGTACATGCAGCTCTTCCTGTCACACACACACACACACACACACACACACACACACACACACACACACACAAGCAGTTTCAGCGCTTGATAAACAGCAATGTTTTTTTCCTTCTGCTATAGTGTGCTGAGGAGCCGCCATGCCTTGTATGTTTACTGTTACAGTTACAAATGTTGCTTATAAAATACAGCCTTTTGCAACATGGTGAACAATACACTGCAGCATCAGGATATAAGCTCCAGATGAAAGTAAATAAGAGAGAAATATATTACTATTGTATACAAGTCATCAAAGTAATAATAATTATTATTTATCATAAAATGACAAACTGGACAACAATAATAATTGTTGGGTTATAATGTTAATATAAACTGTAACAACAGAAATGTTACTAGGTGATTTTGTATTTTTTTTGTATTTAATTAAACATTTTGATTGTACGGCTACAACGACTGATAGGATTAATGTAAAATTATTATTTAAAATAAATTTTATGTAATTTTTTTAAGCAAAGTTTTTTTTCAAAATGTGGGTTGGTCGCCACACACACACACACACACACGTGTAATGAAACAGGTCATGGATAAACCCACCACAAGGCTAATGAGGTGACATTTACACTAAAATGCAGAACAGGAAACTAGTAGGAAGACATCTCTCTCTATAACTCTTATGTCTATATATAGAGACATCTTTATGTCTCTCTCTCTTTACTCTTAAAGCAAAAATTCTTACTCACAATCATAATATATATGTTATTATATATATATATATATATATATATATATAGCTTATCTGTTATAGCTGGAAACATGTTATATTTGTATGTGTGTGTGTGTGTGTGTGTGTGTGTGTGTGTGTGTGTGTGTGTGTTTGCAGTGAAACGGGGCCTCACATTTCCCAGCAAGAGAGAAGTGGTTATGCCCTGAAACCGCTTACCAACTCTATCTATCTATCTATCTATCTATCTATCTATCTATCTATCTATCTATCTATCTATCTATCTACAGTATCTATCTTTTTTTCTGAATGTGGTGTGCAAAATGTAAGTCTGTGCCACATCAGGATCACTAGAAGAGTTCATTAATTTGAATAAGGCTTCACAACACTGAATTACATCTGAGGGGGATGCGCCTGTTATTTCTCAGCTCATGTCAATGTGAAAAAACAACTGTGGTGGTTTAGGTGTGCTGCCCTCATTTCACTCTTTCCGAAAAACTAAATTCTGTATCAGTAGCCGCATGATCAGTTGATTCTGATATTAGTTGATGGTTTCCAGAAAAGTGACTGAATCATTGAGAAAAATTCTAAGGAAGGGATCAGCAAACACAAGCAGGTGTGCCATCACATGAAGGGTTAATCAATGGCACACCAGTGATAAGAGCAAAAGAGAATAATAATTCATTTATTAATTTTACTATTTAGTTGTTTATTAAAAAAAGTCCCTCCCTCCTCGCCAAACTAACTTTTGCAGAATTTTTCTTTTCTTATCATCACAGTTTTATTTAATTATGAGCCGTTTTAGAAGGCAAACTGTAAACTCTAAAATCCAGTGGGTCAAGCATTGCCACTCATGCAAACAACAGTGATGTAGTTTGGTATGCTTTTTGCTCTAAGAATAATACTTTGCATAGAGATTTGTAAAGGAGATGATCAGAGAATTGATAGTGAGATTAAAGTACAGATAGAGAGATCAGAGTATAGAGAGAGAGAGATCAGAGTAGATAGAAATTAGAGTACAGATAGAGAGAGAGACCAGGGACGGATTATGACTTGCAAAGGCCCCAGGGCCTCATTTTCATTGCTAATGGGTTTTCGAGTGATCGCCAAACTGGATCGCACAAACTTAAAGCCCAGGGCCCCCCCAAGCAGTCAAGAGCCCCTGGTAGTCAAGGGCCCCTAGGCACTGGCCCCATTGGAATGGTCAATAATCCATCCCTGACAGAGATCAGAGTATATATGGCACTTTTCCACTGCACGTTACGGTATGACTTGCCGCATCTCTACTCACTTTAATTTTCTGAGCTTGCATTTCCTCTGCAGTTTAGTGCCTCATCAGCGTAGGTGGGATTATAGGCTGATCGTCATAGCTGTGCTGCCTCTACTGCAGTGACATCATCTTAAACACGACACAAACTGACCAAAACAATAACACAACCGCTAGCTGTTAGCTACTAGCTCATTGTGCAGCATAAAGCAGTTGTTACATGGTGATTTTACACAAGTGTAACAGTTAAATTGGCCTGCTTGTTTTAGAAGCAAGCTTCCAGTAGCTGGTCAACTAAATAAAGTGAAGTATAGAGTAAACAAAACAAAATGTACCATCTTCCATCGAGTCCAGAGCACTCTCCCTCCCATTGCTCGCCGGTTTAGATATCGTCCTTTTCCTTGATGTTTCTGTAGTCACTTTAATTTTTTCTTGGTACTTTTTCCTACACTGTTGGTAGGTCGTGTGCAGCCAACAGCTGAGACACTTCCTCAGAGACTACTTCGTTTCGCTCATCGTTAATGAGTGGACCATCTATTCCTCGTTTATTGACCACGGCATGGTTTTGCGCACAGCCATTTCTTTTTTCACAATTTGAAAGTCACGTGAACAAATGATACTGCTATCGCTGTTACTAACTTTAAAACTAGCGGGTTGATGTTGCGTGTCAGAAATCCAGTGACGCTGGTAGTGACGATTCTCCAGGATTTTGACGTCACATTTAGTATCGGCTCGGCTCGCTTGGAACCTCGACTGAGGTGGTACTAAAAAAAGTATCATGTACCAGTTACTATCCACAGTGGAAAACCCCCAAAAAAGAAAGAATAATTGAGTTGAGTCAAGTTGTACCATGCAGTGGAAAAGCCTCAATAGAGAAAAATCAGAGTTGAGTGAGAGAGATCAGAATACAGATAGAAATAGAGTATAGATAGAAAGAGAGAAGAGAACAGTTAAGTTCTGGTTCCATTTGTCAGACACACCTCCAGATAAATACCATCACAATGCCTTTACACACAGGGCAGGACAGTGTTCACACTGCACTGAAGGAGTCGTGGAGGATGAGCTGCACTTCCTCACTCATTGCAGTGAATATGAGACAATTACAAACACTAACTTTACACAAATAGTTCATTTTCTACCTGAATTCCTGGACATAAATGATTTAGACAAGCTCTCGTATCTTATGGGAGAGAAAGTAGAGTGTATTCAGCTGGAAGCACAGTATGTGTCCTCTTGTCATCATATAAGAGAGAGGCTGACCCCTATTGATATTAGAGCTCTATTGAAACTGCTATTTTAATTTCCTTTTTCTTCCCATTCTCATTGCTCTCTGTATTTACTTTGTCATTTGTTTCTATTTTATTTTATTATAATTAGGGGCCAAGCACCGAAGGTGCGGAGGCACCTATTGTGTTTGTTCCGGTTCTTATTAGGGGCCAAGCACCGAAGATGCGGAGGCACCTATTGTGTCTGTTCCGGTTCTTATTAGGGGCCAAGCACCGAAGGTGCGGAGGCACCTATTGTGTCTGTTCCGGTTCTTATTAGGGGCCAAGCACCGAAGGTGCGGAGGCACCTATTGTGTCTGTTCCGGTTCTTATTATTATTATTATTATTATTATTATTCCGACTGGGCGTCTATGGCAGCCCATAGAAGCGTATGCGGGAAAGTTGTAACGGTTTGACATTCTGATAGAGGACAGTCCCAACATCAAATACTCCAATTTTGGTGTCTCTAACTCATTCCCTCTAGCGCCACCACCTGTCCAAAGTTTCAAAAATATTATGCTAATAACTTTTGAACTGTAAGGCCTATCAACAAAATTCTTTTTTCCTCTGATTCCTGAGCTCATGACGATTCGATTGCACCCTATGACGTCATTTTCCGTCATAAAAAATTTTCCGCCATTTTGAATTGTCCAAAAAACCTACTTTTGCGAACTCGTCCTAGACGGTTTGTCCGATTTTCACCAAAATTGCACCAGATCATCTTCAAGCAGTGCCCACAAAAAGTTATGGAATTCAAGTTGATTCGTCAAACTGTTTTTGATAAACGCACAAACAAATTTTACGTAGCGCTTGCAAAAACAAACGTAAGGCTGTATCTCTGCGATGCTTAATTGTATTCAGACCAAACTTGGTACATGTCATCACAATCATGACCTGAGGCTACATGCTGGGTTTCGGCGCAGCGCCACCTACTGGTCCGGAGATACAAAAATAGCTCTTTTTGTTTATAACTTCTGAACGGTTTGTCCAAAAATCATAAAAGTGGTCTTGTTACATTCAGGGCATCATGCCAAGTCGACTGATATCCAATTTTCTCAGATCAGCCATTTTGGCTGTCAGCCATTTTGAATTATGTGCTAAAATGCTGTATTTTTTGAACGCATGAATGAATTGTTACAAAACTCGGTATGGGTCATCAGTACGATGCCCTGAAGGAGCCAGAGAAGTTTCGAAACAGCGCCACCTAGTGGTAAAATTACATTTTCAAATGCTTATAACTCTGGCTGGGGTTGACTTATTTTCACGGGAGTCATATTATTAGACTCCTGAATACTTGCAGAGTCCAACAATACCAGACTTGCCAGGTTTCGAAACAGCGCCACCTAGTTATTATTCTTTTTCTTCTTCTGACTGTGCGTCTATGGCAGCCCATAAAAGCGTATGCGGGAAACTTGTAACGGTTTGATATTCTGATAGAGGACAGTCCCAACATCAAATACACCAATTTTGGTGTCTCTAACTCATTCCCTGTAGCGCCACCACCTGTCCAAATTTTCAAAAATATTATGCTAATAACTTTTGAACCGTAAGGCCTATCAACAAAATTCTTTTTTCCTCTGATTCCTGAGCTCATGACGATTCGATTGCACCATATGACGTCATTTTCTGTCATAAAATTTTTTCCGCCATTTTGAATTGTCCAAAAAACCTACTTTTGCGAACTTGTCCTTGACGGTTTGTCCAATTTTCACCAAAATTGCACCAGATCATCTTCAAGCAGTGCCGATAAAAAGTTATGGAATTCAAGTTGATTCGTCAAACTGTTTTTGATAAATGCACAAACAAATTTTACGTACGCTTGCAAAATAAACGTAAAGCTGTATCTCCGCAAAGGTTAATTGTATTCAAACCAAACTTGGTACATGTCATCACAAGCATGACCTGAGGCTACATGCTGCGTTTCGGCGCAGAGCCACCTACTGGTCCAGAGATAAATAAAAATGGCTATTTTTGTTTATATCTTATGAACGGTTTGTCCAAAAATCATAAACTGCATCAACTGCACCACCTATTTGTCAAAAGTGATAATTAAATCATATTTTTAGTTAATGTTTATGATTTTTCATCCATTTGCCTAAATTCATCTTTACATGTCTTTAAGTGCTACTTGCTGCAGTTGGTCTGACCATTCCAGCCATGTTGGCATGTCTTGTCATCATCTTTGCGCTTGGCCCCAGTAATGGCTGCTTGCAGCTATATTTATTCTTCTTCTTCTTCCGACTGGGCGTCTATGGCAGCCCATAGAAGTGTATGCGGGAAAGTTGTAATGGTTTGACATTCTGATAGAGGACAGTCCCAACATCAGATACACCAATTTTGGTGTCTCTAACTCATTCCCTCTAGCGCCACCACCTGTCCAAAATTTCAAAAATATTATGCTAATAACTTTTGAACCGTAAGGCCTATCAACAAAATTCTTTTTTCCTCTGATTCCTGAGCTCATGACGATTCGATTGCACCATATGACGTCATTTTCCGTCATTAAATTTTTTCCGCCATTTTGAATTGTCCAAAAAACCTACTTTTGCAAACTCGTCCTAGACGGTTTGTCCGATTTTCACCAAAATTGCACCAGATCATCTTCAAGCAGTGCAGACAAAAAGTTATGGAATTAAAGTTGATTCGTCAAACCGTTTTTGATAAACGCACAAACAAATTTTACGTAGCGCTTGCAAAAACAAACATAAGGCTGTATCTCCGCAACACTTAATTGTATTCAGACCAAACTTGGTACATGTCATCACAAGCATGACCTGAGGCTACATGCTGCGTTTCGACACAGCGCCACCTACTGATCCGGAGATACAAAAAATGGCTATTTTTGATTATAACTTCTGAACGGTTTGTCCAAAAATCATAAAAGTGGTCTCGTTACATTCAGGGCATCATGCCGAGTCGACTGATATCCAATTTTCTCAGATCGGTCATTTTGGCTGTCGGCCATTTTGAATTATGTGCAAAAATGCTGTATTTTTTGAACGCATGAATGAATTGTTACAAAACTCGGTATGGGTCATCAGTACGATGCCCTGGAGGAGCCAGAGAAGTTTTGAAACAGCGCCTCCTAGTGGTAAAATTACATTTTCAAATGCTTATAACTCTGGCTGGGGTTGACTTATTTTCACGGGAGTCATATTATTAGATTCCTGAATCCTTGCCGAGTCCAACGATTCCAGACTTGCCAGGTTTTCGCATATGGTTTGTGCAGCGTTGTAATTTAGTGCTTAAAAAACATTTGCGGATATCTTCGAAACCGCTAGTCCGATCGAGACGAAACCACCATCAGAAGTTTGGAAACAGGTCGCTGGCAACATGCCAATGCCCAAATCTCAAAATATTGATAGTAAGGGGTAGTAAAATCCAATCAAATCACGTGTTATTTTTGACCTGTTTTTTCACATAAATGTCTATAACTCCGAAGCAAATTGAGATATTTTCACCAAAATTGACGCACACATGTATGGGCTCACTCAGAGGACACATATGGAAATTGTGGTATTGTGCCACTTGGTGGCACTATAAAAGAACAAAACATGAAATTACCATAGACTTAAATACAGTATTGTGATAAAAATGCTATACTTAACGAATGCATTGGTGTAACATTTTGAAACTCAGAATGTGCCATCAGCAGCATGTCCTGAAGGTACTCAAAATATTTTGAGACAGCACCACCTTTTGGTCAAAAGTTATAACTAAATTTCCCAAAATGCTAATAACATTTGTATAAATTTACCTATTGTAATCACACTGTTCTCAATTGATTCTTTGGGTTTTGCCAAAAACATAGATAACATTTTTCCCATAATCAGCCAAACTTCCTGTCCGCCATCTTGATTTTCCTTCAATGCCTACTTTTTCAAACTCCTCCTAGACCGTTAGGGTTATGGTTTTCACGAAAAATCAAATCGTATCATCTCCAGACCATGCCAACTACAATTTATGGATTTTGTGACGATAGACAAAACTGTTTTTGTAAACTGCCAGATCAAAGCCTACGCATGCTGCCAAAATTACCATTCAGGCTTTATCTCTGCAATGCCTTGACATTTTGACACCAAACTTTATATGTCTCATTGTCACCTCACTCTGACCACACCACATACATTTCATAACTGCACCACCTATTTGTCGAAAGTGATAATCAATTAAATATATTTTTAGTTAATGTATATGATTTTTCATCCGTTTGCCTAAATTCATCTTTACATGTCTTTAATTGCTACTTGCTGCAGTTGGTCTGACCATTCCAGCCATGTTGGCATGTCTTGTCATCTTCTTTACGCTTGGCCCCGGTAATGGCTGCTTGCAGCTATATTTTATTTATTGTATCTACATATGATTTTTTTTATGTTTGTAATGTGTTTATTTTTAAATGCTTTGGCAATATTGTACATTGTATACGGTAATGCCAATAAAGCTAATTTGAATCTAATTGAATTTAATTGAATAGAAAGAGATCAGAGTATGGATAGAGAGATAAGAGTATATATAGAGATCAGAGTACAGATAGAGAGAGATCAGAGTATAGAAATAAAGAGATCAGAGAATAGATATAAATTAGAGTATATATAGAGATATCAGAGTATAGATTGAGACAGATCAGAGTATAGATAGAAAGAGATCAGAGTATAGATAGAGAGATCAGATAATATATATAAATTAGTCTATAAATAGAGATATCAGAGTATATTATAGAGGGGACAGAGTATATAGAAAGAGAGATCAGAGTATACATAGAGATATCAGAGTATAGATCATGCAGCAATGCACAGTCAGAAAATGCACAGCTAAACAGAAGTGTTTTTAGTCTGGATTTAAATAGGAAATCCAGACTAAAAACACTTCTGTTTAGCTGTGCATTTTCTGACTGAGCATTGCTGCATGATTTCACTGAATCATTTTGCTTATGTCTTTTTTTCTTCCATTTTATTTATTTAGTATCTCATCGACTTGTGATGCCAATTGAACCTACAGAGAACAATCAGTAAACTCTCTCATTTGATTATTGCAACACCTGACTCTTGAGTTTCTATTCTTCAATATCCATATTGAGGACCCAGCTGTCACCCCCTATAGCTTATGGTGGAAGAACACAGGCAATTTTATCGGTGTAAACTTGATCAACCAATAAAAATATGATTTTATTATTTTGTTAGGGACTGTCTGGTGGAGAGATTAAGTGAGGTGCTGCTCTGTTAGTATCTGAATAAATGAGGCCTAAGACACCCTGCACTCTGTACCGAGAGTGGTTCTGACAATCCACGCTTATGTTCTAGTCCTAGCGTCACTTTTTTTAATCACACGAGTCAACTCTTTAATCACACTCTTTGTTTTCGGTCAGGCTGCGTGGATGACAGCCTATATTCCTTGTTTCATTTGTATCTTTTTTCTTTCAGAACAACACGTCATGTAATAAACACCACTATTAATCCTTGAGATTTCCAAGCCAGCATACAGGTACACCATCCTTAAACCATGTTCACACTCAAAATTACATTAAAAGATTAAAAGAGAAAATCTGATAAAAATCTGAATCTATTCAAAATATAAATCAAAGCACAGCCATTGACCAGGAAAATAAAAAAATGGCACTCCATGTCAAAAATGCTGCCGACCCGTGAATTAGAGTATAGATAGAAAGAGATCAGGGATAGATAGAGATCAGAGAATAGTTAGAAAAAGATCAGAGTATAGATAAATCAGAGAATAGATAGAAATTAGAGGAGGCATTTTTGCAATAAAGGATTAACCAGATAATTACACTAATGTGGATATAAATGTGGTCAACTTACAGTCAAGCTCCACTATAAAATCATTACTACTTTGGTCAGGAATTAAACATCACGCTCAGGTTGGTTTATAAATTCTTACGTGTGAATTGTGTGAAACATTTGTTGTTAATGTGATCAGACATTTCAAACAGACATTTCAAGAAGTGAAAAATGTGTATAATATGTAATATGTATATATTATATGTATATAATACTCTTTCAAGCTTATATTTCTAAGACGTGCACAATTAACGGAGACTGCAGGAGTCGAGAATGCGGCCATCTGATCTGAACTTAAAATCACCACTAGCATTTTCATTCATAAGGATTACACTGTATAATATTGGCTTTACAGATTCATCATTGCTTTGTAATTTTCTATATGCTGGTGCGGGTCCTGTTACTGCGATACCACCTGACTGATGGTAGCAGTGAAAGCAGCCCATGGCTCGGGTGGCTAGGGTCTCTGATGATCTCCCAAGGTTTTTTCACACACCATCTGGTATAGATGTCCTGGAGTGAGGGAAGTTCACCTCCGACGGTGTCTCTGGCAGTTCACACCATCCTTTGCAGGGCTTTGCGGTTGAGGGCTTTGAGCACCACCCTGTTGCCATACCAGGTAGTGATGTAGCCAATCAGGATGCTCTCTACAGTGCTGGTGTAGAACCGTGTGAGGATGTGGTGGCTCGTTCCAAACTTCCTCAGCTGTCTCAGGAAGAAGAGGCACTGGTGAGCCTTCTTCACAACAGCCTCAATGTGCACGGACCATGTGAGTTCCTCGGTGATGTGGACAGCGAGGAACTTGAAGCTACTGACTCTCTCCACCGGTGCTCCATTGATGGTGATGGGGCTCTGTTCTCTGTCTTTTCTCCTGAAGTCCACCACAAGCTCCTTGTTCTTGCTGCCCTTGAGGGAGAGGTTGTGCTCATGACATCAACGTGTCAGAGTGTGCACCTCCTCTCTGTAGGCTGTTTCATCATTTTCAGTGATCAGACCTACCACCGTTGTATCATCAGCAAACATAATGATGGCATTGGAGCTATGTGTTGGTACACAATCATGTGTGTACAGAGAATACAGGAGTGGGCTGAGAACACAGCCCCTGTGGGGCTCCAGTGTTGAGGGTCAGTGATGAGGAGATGTTGCTGCCCATTCTAAACACATGGCGTCTGCTTGACAGGAAGTCCAGGATCCAGCAGCACAGCGAGCTGTTTAAGCCCAGAGCCTGGAGTTTCTCATCAAGCTTGGAGGGCACTATGGTGTTGAATGATGAGTTGTAGTCTACATACAGCATTCTCAATTATGTGTTCCTTTTTTCCAGGTGGGAGAGAGTAATGTGTTGTGTAGATGCAATGGCATCATCAGTGGAGTGGAGTCCAGTGAGGTGGGCAGCACAGAGCAGATGTAATCTCTGATTAGTCTCTCAAATGACGGGGGTAAGAGCAACAGGACACCAGTCATTTAAGCAAGTGATTTTGGATTGCTTTGGTACAGGCACAATGGTGGATGTTTTAAAGCATGTGGGGACCACAGACAAAGAGAGAGAAAGGTTGAAAATGTCAGTAAAAACACCAGCCAGTTGGTTCACACACGCTCTGATGATGTGGCCCTGAATGCCGTCTGGACCCGCGTCTTTGTGGATATTCACCCATCGGAAGGATCGGGTTACATCGGTTACAGAGACAGAGAGTGAACTTATCTCTGTAGCTTTGGCCATGAGAGCTCTATACACGAGGGTGGTGTTATTTCCCTTGAAACAAGCATAAAAATTATTTAGCTCATCCGGGAGAGAGGCAGCGGTGTTCACAGAGGAGTCTTAATTCCCTTTGAAGTCTGTGATTGATATTAATTCCCTGCCACATGCTTCTAGATTTGGTGGTGTTGAACTGTCTTTCAATCTTGTCCCTGTACTGGCGTTTGGCTGATCTGATATAACTGGCATAACAGGCTTGTTTATGCTCCTCCGCATTCCCAGAATTAAAAGCGGAGGTCCGCGCATTAAGTGGCGCATGAACATCGCTATTAATCCATGGTTTCTGGTTTTGTTCAGTACAACATCCTCTATGTACTTCCTGATGAAACACATTGTGTATCTGCGTAGATCTCGATGACGTCATCAGAGGTGGACCAGAACATCTCCCAGTCTGTGTGATCAAAACATTAGCATGTAGCATTGAATCAGGTGACCAGCACTGGATCGTTCTGGTGGCGGATACTTCCTGTTTCAGTTTCTACCTGTAAGTGGACAGAAGCAGAATGGAAGACAGGTCCGATTTGCCAAATGGTGGGTGGGGCAGGGATTTGTAGCAATCCCGGAAGGGAGAGTAGCAATGGTCCAAAACCCTTGTGTGTTGAAACTGATGCATTGGTAGCATTTCAGTGCTATTGACTTGAATTTGGCTTTGTTAAAGTCCCCGGTCACAATGAACACAGCCTCAGGGTGTGCAGTTTCCTGCTTGCTTATCCTCCCTTACAGTTCCTTGAGTGCCCAGTCTGTGTCGGCTTGTGTACACAGCTGTGATAATGACTGCTGTGAATTCCCTTGATAGCCAGAATGGTCGACACAGAAGCATGAGAAATTCTAGATAAGGAGAGCAGAAAGACTTGATAGAATGTACGTTCCTCTGATTACACCAGGATTTGTTGATCATAAAACATACACCACCACCTCTGCTTTAACCTGACAGGTCTTTCGCTCAGTGCATGGAGAACCCTACGGGTTTGATGGCTGAGTCTGGAATCTCTGCAGATATCCAAGTTTCTGTTAGGCAGATAATGCAGCAGTCCCTCGTCTCTTGTTGGAAAGAGATCCACGCTCTCAGCTCACAGAGCTTGTTGTCCAAAGACTGAACATTTGCCAGTAGAATACTGGGAAGTGGGTGTCGATTTGTGCAATGTAGTCTGATGAGAACGCAGGCTCTCCATCCCCTTTTCCGGCAGTGTTTCTGCGGACGGCCTCCCCAGACAAATGGCTCCACTGTCGTGTTTGTAAACAGCGGGTCAGGATTGAGATATTTAAAGTCCGGTATCCAGTGTGCTCTTTCAGAACCAAAGTCCAAAAGTGTCTTTCAATATGGCAGACAACATCCAAGACCAAAAACATAAGAATTGTGGACAAAACAACAAAAAACGGCAACATTGGCAGCAGCCATACTCGCTGCCATCTTGAGCAATCTTAATTTAGAGTATATATAGACAGATCAGAGTATAGATATTGAATTCAGAGTATAGATAGAGATCAGAGTATGGAAAGTGAGACCAGACTAGACAGACTAAAGAGGTCAGAGTAAAGATAGAGAGAGGTCAGTGTATAAGAGTAGGAGCTTCTAGATGCTTAAAGCAACTTTCAGCAAAGTCTAAGACTTGTGAAATAAGGACTACAGTGATGTCTACACAAAATGGCCAACACCACTGAATCAGCCAATAGTTAGACTGCAAGGGTAATATGTCCCAGTTGGTTTGGCATCATGAAATCACTCATGATTTAATATAACACATTATAAAACAATATTTTGAAAATAGGTTATTTTCTGTTGATTAATTCTTTGATTAATGAAATGAGAAAGCGAAATTAAATTTCCTGTATTTTAAACCATTATTCCACATCATGCTGAATGTTATCCTCAAACAATGTCCAAATTGAAGGCTGCAACACATCTTGCAATATAAATAAAAATAGAAGAAATATAAAGAAATATAAATAGAAGCACAATTTAAATCACAAAATTAAATGATAATAAACCAAATTGTTATAATCCCATTAGTTACTTCTACGATTTCAGTTAAACATGGTTCAATTTAGTGACAAATCTGACGTTCAACATATTAACTATATTTTATTGTGGCATTTTGTTTGGTGATTTCAATCCTTGAATATTAAAAAAAAAAAAATGGTGCCTTTTTGAAGTAATAATGACTTGCTTGCTGTTTTGGACAAGTTGTTTTGCAAAATGAGAATTGAAACTTGCATGACTTTTAGTTTATAATAATTACAAATAAAAAACAGTAAAATTTTAAGTTACGAGTGGGGTTTAAACATCTCTCAAGCATATTAAACAGCAGAAGGAATCTGTTAAACACCTGACACCCCACACAAAACTATGAGCTTATTAAACATTTTAGATATTGCTTGGGTATGGCTCATTTCAGATGCAGCTCTGTACCATTTTTTCAAATGTCTTTTTTCCCCATAGAAACACGTTTTCACTACTATAAAGTGGTGTCACTGACTGAGGTTGCAGTCCTTTTGCAAAGATATTCAACAAATAATAATAATTCATAAACACTTTTTTTAATGATTCCCATACATATACAAAATAAAGCACAACATTAATTAACAGAATCAACAATTATCCTCTTTTAACCCCCATTAATTTCCTATCCCCCTCCTAATCCCCGAACCGACCCTAACACTCAGCAAATATCACTGTGGCCTGAGTTACACACATACAACATAAATAATAATAATAATTAAAAAAAATTTTTTTGAGCAAATAAAAAATATAGCAATCACCAAATGAAGAGAGAAAAGGAGAAAAGTAAAATTCCACATTGGATACAATTTACAATTTTGACGATATGTTTCAAAAGGCCTTCAAAAGGTCATGTATTTGTCCCATTTCTTACCACACACACGTCTAATTTGCCAAGCTGTTGTAACGTATGTAGCTGCTGGCAAAGGCAATGACGATGACGATGACGATGACAATGTGAAGAACCCAAGTGCAGTTTTATTAAATAAACATAAATACCAAAACCCTTAACTATTAAACATGAACTCTGGTGTGGCCGTGACATGGCCTGGAGCGGAGTCTGGTATGGCCGTGACTTGGCAAGGAGCGGGCTGAGGCGTGGCCGTGACTTGGCAGGGAGCGGGCTGAGGCATGGCCGTGACTTGGCAGGGAGCGGGCTGAGGCATGGCCGTGACTTGGCAGGGAGCGGGCTGAGGCATGGCCGTGACTTGGCAAGGAGCGGGCTGAGGCGTGGACTGGTTCGGTTTCTGCCTCCCCCACAGTGAACGTTGAACCACTGATCAGCAGGGCAAGGTCAATATATTGGGCCAGATTGAGGGAAAAAAAAGAGACCACCAGGCATCAATGATGAGATCGACTCAATCAGTCCAAAGCAAAATATGTCCTTTAGGGCCACTTCATTAAAGTCCACAAGGCCTATCAGAGCACAAAAATCCTCTACGTAATCCTCCAGGGGTTGATTCCCCTGACGAAGATGCAGGAGTCAGACTGCTGGGTCCATAATGGGCGGTTAGTGTATTCTGTAACGTATGTAGCTGCTGGCAAGGCAATGATGATGACGATGTGAAGAACCCAAGTGCAGTTTTATTAAATAAACGTAAATACCAAAACCCTTAACTATAAACATGAACTTGACATAAACGGAACTTGACATAAACTTGACTTAACCATAGCTTGACTAAACATGGACTACACTCACATACATCAATACATGACAAGAGACAATGGCAAACAAGAGGGCTTAAATACAAGGACATGGGGGAAACATAGCCAATGGACTAAAACCAATGAAAAACTAGAACTGATAACAATGTAATTAAACATTGAACCAATGAAAACAAGACACATAAGCATGGTGGGAAACAGGAATACACATGACAAGGAAACAAGACATGATATGAACTTTTCAAAATAAGAGACATGGAAAACAGGAACTTAACTTTACAAAATAAAAGACATAAAAAACATCTTGGGTTACATGTGTAACCCTTGTTCCCTGAAAAAAGCGGAACGAGATGCTGCACTTTGCTAAGCGCTATGGGAACAATCCTAGTTGTGAAAGAGCTGTGAATATGTGTGTAACACATCAATGAACATTGACCGGAATTTATAGCCTCGGCTGATGTAGTCATTAGACGCACCTGTGGCCAGGCTATAAATGGATGCGTCACAAGGTGTCGTCAGATACTTCTTTTTGAAGAGCAGTTCTGGGACGTCCCAGTGCGGCAAAGAAGCGCAGCATCTTGTTCCGCTTTTTTCAGGGAACAAGTGTTACACATGTAACCCGAGACGTTCCCTTTACAAAAAGCTTCACTATGATGCTGCGCTTTGCTAAGCGTTATGGGAGCGCAATACCCACACCGCCGCACTGGGGCTGTCCAGACCCCTACAGTTGTGAAGTGTGCTCACAAGAACGCGAGAAGTCTCAGACATGAGCTTGAGATGTCGACTCAAGGGCATAAGAGCCCGGAGTAACATAAACATCTAAATCATAAAATTTGATGAATGTGTGCGGAGAGGACCAGCCTGCCGCATCACAAACTTGTTCAGGCATGAGCTGATATGTCGACTCAAGGACGTATGAGTCCGGAGTAGCAAAACATCTAACCCATAAAATTTGATGAATGTGTGCGGAGAGGACCAGCCCGCCGCACCACAAACTTGACCAGACATGAGCTCGAGACGTCGACTCATGTGCATAAGAGCCCGGAGTGGCAAGAACATCCAAACTATAAAAGTCTAATGAATGTGTGCGGAGAGGACCAACCTGCTGCATCACAGACTTGCTTATACATGAGCTTCAGATGTCGACTCAGGGGCGTAAGAGCCCGGAGTAGAATGAACATCCAAACCATAAAGCCTGAAGAATGTGTGCGGAGAGGACCAGCCTGCTGCATCACAAACTTGTTCAGGCATGAAAGATTTAAGCCATAAGATCTGAAAATGTGTGCGGAGAGGACCAGCCTGCCGCATCACAAACTTGCTTAGACATGAGCGTAGATGTCGACCCAAGGGCATAAGAGCCCGGGGTAGCATGAACATCTAAACAATAAAATTTGATGAATGTGTGCGGAGAGGACCAGCCTGCTGCATCACAAACTTGTAGAGACATGAGATTGAGATGTCGACTCAAGGGAATAAGAGCCCAGAGTAACAAACATCTAAACAATAAAATTTGATGAATGTGTACGGAGAGGACCAGCCTGCTGCATCACAAACTTGCAGAGACATGAGATTGAGATGTCAACTCAAGGGCATTAGAGCCCAGAGTAACAAACTCCTAAACCATAAAATTTGATGAATGTGTGCGGAGAGGACCAACCTGCCGCATCACAAACTTGCTGCAGAGGGAGACCTCTAGCCAAGGCTTTAGAGGAGGAGAGCCCTCTGGTAGAATGTGCCCTAAAACCTACTGGCGAAGCTTGACCGCGTACCTCGTAGGCCCGGGCAATAATGTCCCTCACCCAAAGTGACATAGTCTGCCAGGAGGTGACCGCCCCCCGGTCATGGCTTCCAAGTGAAGAATTGCTGCCCTGACTTTACGCCACTAGCAAAAGCGGTGGACATAAGTGTGAAGGGTACAGACTGGACAAAGTCTGAGAAGTCTTATCTGCTCCGGCGTTACAAACGGCAAGGAGCAGAAGGCTTAGAAAATAACCGGCCAAGGGTCGCGAAAGGCACCTTGGGCAGGTAGTTAGGGTGAGGGTGCAAAGAATGCTTTTGGTCATAGCTGGGGCAAATTCTAAACAGGCCGGTAAAAGAGACAGAGCCTGTAGGTACCCAAGTCTCCTTAGAGACGTAATTGCCATAAGAAAAATCATCTTGAGAGTCAGAAGTCTACCAAACGCTGACTCTAGAGGTCTAAAGGGGGGTCTTACCCTATGAAGAGGTCCTAGCAAGGATGCCTCTTAGGGGGCACCCCGTCCACCAAGGCGTGACAAACCGCAGTGGAGGCCACATAGAACCTGGCAGTGGTGAGGCAATTGCCCGCTGACAGTTTTTTCTACAGAAAATCCAGAACTGAAGCAAACTGGCAGTTAGGTGGTTCTGTAATATGAATTTAGGGGGGAAACTGGGCGACTCGGGGAGAAGTGGAGGAGACATTGCGCTATCAACAGAGGCGAAGAGGTCCTATTCTGTCCTGTAAAATCTACCCAGATCAGTTCCAAGTGGAGGGAGCCCTAGCACTAGAAATTGTCTCAATAACCTCAAGAGAAAGCCCTGTGAACCTCAGTTGGTACCCTTAGGGGCCAAGCATGAAAGGTTTCACAATTCGGGCAAGGGATGAGAAGGTCCTCCCTGTTCGGAATCGCCCAAGGCGAGCTGTCGAGGAGAGGTATTCGAGAAACATATCCTGTTTGGCCAGCGCAGCACCATTAGTAGGAGGCAAGACCCTTGCTGGCGAACCTTGTCAAGACAAGAGCAGATAAACCGGGGGACAAAAACGCATACAGACGCATTCAGGGTCATGTATGTGCCTTTAAGTCCAGACCCAAGGGGGCTCGGTGACTTAGGGAGAAGTAGAGGAGACATTGCGCTATCATAGAGGCGAAGAGGTTCTCTTCTGCCCTGTGAAATCTCACCCAGATTTGTTCACTACCTCAGAGTAAATCTGCTCCCACACACACGAGCATCCAGGGACGAAACTGTCATGAGTGACAGGAGCTGCCCTGGGCCCCAAGGAGGATCCAACATGCCAGAAATTCAGCTGACGTGAACGTGGATCCCCTCGATGGGTTACGTAAGAGGCTACCGCTGTATTGCCCACCCGCACCAAGACATGGCAACCTCAGGAGGAAGTATTTCAGGGCCAGAAATATGGCCATCAGCTCGAGACAGTTACTGTGACAACCGAACTGACGACCCTCCTATCCCTTTAAGCCCATCAGGGAGGCGTCTGTCATTAGCAGCCTGCGATGCCAAGACGCACCTAGAGTGGGACCCAAGGAAGGAACCGGGGTCTGAACCACATAGAAAGGGAACGAAGCACGTGGCACGTAACCCTTATTTGCCTTAGGGGACCGGCCCTCGGATAAAACCCCCTGGCTTCTAGACACAGCTGAAGCGGTCTCATGTGCAGAAGGTCCGAAAGGATCACCGCGGACACCAATGCTATGAGACCTAGTTTTCAATGATACTGACGAGCAGTGCAACCTCGACCTAGCCTGACCTTGCTCAGGGTGTTCTGAATTGGAACGATTCATGCAGGAGACGATTGTGCCTGCATCATGACCGAATTCCATATAACCCCCAGATGAGTCAAGACGATATCCCAGTGTTGAACTGCCAGTTCTTGGAACTGCGCTAGGATCAGCCAGTCGTCTATATAATTCAGGATGTGGATGCCCTGGAGTTGCAGAGGAGCCAGTGCTGCATCCATGCATTTCCTGAATGTGCGGGTTAATAGGGCTAGGCCAAATGGAAGAACCCGATACTGGAAGGCTTCGCCCCCGAAAGCGAACCTCAGGAACTTCCTGTGCTGTGGCTCTATATGAAGATATGCGTCCATGAGATCGATGGTGACCAGCCAAACGTGATGTTGGGCTTGTGACACGATCGTCTTGATAGTCACCATCTAAGACTTGAACACCGAGCGGTTTAAGCCTCGAAGATCTAGAATCGGACGCAACCCCCCACCCTTCTAGGGAACCAGGAAGTATCTGCTGTAATAGCCTGACTCTTTCTCTGGAAGGGGAACATGTTCTATGGCCCCTTTGACCAAGAGATTTTGCAGTTCTTTCCACAGTAGACATGTCTGTCCTGGTTTCACGGTAGTGGGAACCACGCCGTTGAAACAGGGAGGACGACGAGCAAATTGAATTCTGTATCCTCTTTCTACTGTTTCTAGAACCCACATAGAAATACCTGGCAGAAGTTTCCACGCTGCCAGGTTCTCTGAGATGGGTACTATTTCTGACACTTCCTGTTGAGGGGATGTCGAGTGTTCCGCGTCCTGGATCAAGGCAGGAAGCAACGGTACACCCAACTCTTTGTTGGAAGCCTCTATCACCTGAAACACCAAAGGCGGCGGGAGTGAAGAGGTTTCGTGAGGGTATCGGGAGGGCTGAAGTGGATGATACACGCGCCCCGTCCCGAGGGGAACTACCCTCACAAGGCTGGGTACAAGACCATCAGGGTTTCTTTTTCTTAGAAATCACGCCCCTGAGGTCTTGCATTGGGGGCTGCTGAGGGTGACGAACTGGTCCCCAGTCTTTACGAGGGGGAGCACAATTCGCCACGTTTTGTTTTAGAGACTCCCGTCTAGAAGGACTGGCCGAAGGCCCCTCCCCCTGAGTGAGGTGCTCACACTCAGGTCCTTCAACAGATTTAGCCTTGTGCACTTGTAACACTGCCATAGTGTGCAGGGCAACACCAGCCTGACCTGTTGCCTGATAAGCTTTCCCCACAAGCGTGGAGGTGGTCCTGCACAGCTTTGTGGGGAGAGTAGGTCTCTTTAGCGATGATGCCGAGCCAGGCGAGAGAAAACCCGCAGGTGTCTCTTCTACCGGCGGCATCACCGAATTCCCCCGAGCTTCAGCACCCGCGATAGCTGAATACACCAACGTCGAGGGCACGAAGACACGGTAAGTATACATTTCCTCCATAAAGAAAATACTTGTTATGGAGGCCATAGAAGAAAGGAAGGGACTGATATAGAGTTCCATTCCCTTTTTTATTTATTTAATTATTTTGGCCACCAGACAGAAATTTGTCTTCAAGTTTGGAGTGTTTGGGGGAGGGTCTCTTGTTCGCGTGGCCAGTCTAGCTGTAGTCTGGCCACAGCCCGCATAATCACCTCGAATAATTTCTCAGCCACTTTATTATTGTGCGTGAAATGTACAGAGGTTCAGCGCCCTGCCCCCCTCGTGAACCGAAGAGGCGCCGAAGCGCGCTTCGAGATCACGGGAAGGACCAGCTGGGTCTGGGGAGAGAGCGAGGGAAAGGGACGAACCCGTCTCTCGCTCCTCAGCCAGATCCATGCAAGAGCCCCACAAATGAAATGTGGGCGCTGACTCCTGGAAGTAAGCGAGGCGAGCGCGAAGCATTTTGCCCGAAAGCAGTTCGCAATGCTCGCATTTGTCTCTTAATTCCACAGCCGCTTTATTATTATGCACGGGATTTACAGAGGTTCAGTGTCCTCGTGAACCAAAGAGGCGCCGAGGCGCGCTTCAGGCTTACGAGGATCAGCTGGATCTGGGGAGAGAGCGAGCGAAAGGGATGAACCTGTCTCTCGCTCCTCAGCCATATCCATACGAGAGCCCCTCCCAAACAAAGCAAAACTGATGCATCGTTTACGGCTTTCAGTCATTCTCTCTCTTTCTTTTAAAATATATATATATTTTCTAGACAGAAGAGAAAGGAGAAAAGGTTTACTGAACACTGCCTCACAAATTCTAATTCCTAGCAGAGGAAAGAAAGTTTTGACAGGGTTTGTAAAACACACACACACACAGAATAGCTCTGAAAAAAGAGGATCTGACGACACGTGGTGACACATCCATTTATAGCCTTGCCGCAGGTGCGTCTAATGACTACATCAGCCGAGGCTATAAATTACTGTCAATGTTCATTGACGTGTTACATACATATTCACAGCTCGTTCACAACTAGGATTGTTCCCATAGCGCTTAGCAAAGTGCAGCATCATAGTGAAGCTTTTTGTAAAGGGAACAGTTATCAACAGCATAAACATGACAGTTGTTTATGTGACATCTTTTCCACCCTGCCCAATTCGGAGAACCATTCATGAAATGAGGGTGTGCCTTTTGACTCCCATCCTCTAAGAATTATCTGCCTGCCAGTCATTACACTAGTTTGGACCCAGATTTTTGTATATTTGTCACCTACTTTAATAACTGCCCCATTGCCTAATATTGTCTGGGGCAGAATTAAACATGAGTTTCTAGAGCCTCACAGATGCAATTTTGAACTCTTACCTTGCTCCGCACACCTGGCAGGGGGCAGGTTAGCGACTGAGGAGGAGGTCCAGGGTAGGCGCTCCACTGGGGGACGGAGTGGTCTTACCATCTCCGGAGCTATCATCTTGGTCCCTGGGTCGAACGTCTCAGGAGCGCCTGGGAGCCTTACGGGTCCTCGAGGGGGTCCGGGAGACATCTGCTTCCTGCGGTGTGCTCGACAGTAGAGCTGGGTGAGGTGGAGCAGGGTGTTTCTTGGCTGTAGGAAGACGCCCTCGGCGGGCAGACAGGGCAGGGCCCGTAGCGGCAGGCTTGCGGTGGGGCAGGATTTGAGAGATAGCCTCCATCTGCTTCTTCACTGCGGAGAACTGCTGGGCGAAGTCCTTGACGGTGTCGGCGAAGAGGCCAAACTGGGAGAGGGGGGCACTGAGGAAGCGAGCTTTGTCTGCCTCACGCATCTCGACCAGGTTCAGCCACAGATGACATTCCTGGACCACAAGCATGGCCATCGCCTGCCCGAGTGCCTGCGCTGTGACCTTTGTGGCCCAGAGGGCAAGGTCGGTCGCTGAGCGCAGTTCCTGCAACACGTCGGGATTAGGGCTACCTTCGTGCAGATCATTGAGCGCCCTGGCCTGGTGGACTTGCAGGGTGGCCATGGTGTGCAGGGCAGAAGCGGCCTGTCCAGCGGCGCTGTAGGCTTTGGTGGTAAACGAGGATGTCATCCTGCAGGCCTTGGAAGGGAGCACAGGGCGACCCTGCCAGGTGGTAGGGTTTCCGGGGCATAAATGGAGCACAACAGCCCAATCCACCTGGGGAATCGCCATATACCCATGGGCCGCTCTACCATTGAGGGTAGCGAGAGCGGATGAGCAGGGCTTGTGATGAGTGGAGATGGGGGATCTCCACTAAGACATCAGCTCATCATGCACCTCCGGGAAAAACGGGACCGGGAGGGGGGTGAGGCTGTGAGCGGCGCACAGACCCCAGGAACCAGTCATCCAACCGTGATGGCTGTGGGGAGGATGGAGGGTCCCAGTCCAACCCCATGCTGACGGCGGCCCGGGCAAGCATGTCGGACATCTGCACGTCAGGCTCAGCCTGGGCATGCTGGCCCGAAGGCGGCAGCCCAGGGGAGGTATCAGCATCAGACGCCGCGCTCTCCGATGCAGCAGCGAGCTCATCCACCTCGAGCTCCAGAGGATAGGCAGACTGACCGTGAGGCGAGCCGCTGTTACCTCGAGCACGGACAGGAGTCAACGAGCGTGCCGGGGGGCGGTGTGGTTCGAGGGGGCATGCCCGGCGGAGTTGCACCCACTGGCCTCCCCAAATCGCCTCCATCGCCAGCCGCATCATCCTCAATCCCATGGGAAGAAGGAGCAACACGGGGGTTTTCTATTGAAAGCAAGCTGCGACCGCAACGTTGCCATGGTCATGACCTCGCAGTGAGAGCATGAACCATCCACAAACGCTGCCTCGGTGTGATCGCTGCCCAGACACATGAGACAATGCCTGTGGCTGTCTGAAGTGGAGAGCATCCAGGAACTACACAGGGGCGGAATGGCATCTTTAAAAAGACGCGTCCAGAAAAGGACGTTCAACGCCACTGTGTATTGCTCTTTTAGAGAAATAAACTCTTTTATAGAGAAAATTACTCTTTCAATTCTCTGCGCTGTCGAAGCACCCAGGGGCAAACTGCACTGCGCGCAGAGAAGGAGAAAGCCGCTGCAATGCGCCGTAGAACCAACAGCAGACAGAGCATCAGAGGAACAGAAGCAGGAATCTGGTAAGTAACACGCAGCTGGCTGCATACACGACCATCGGCTCCGAAAAAATTTCTGAATGAACTCGATGTATTTCCCTGCTTTTATACCCTTATGTCCGGGGCGGGGTATGCAAATACTGTCTGCCAACTTCTCATTGGCCTTTTTTCATAGATCAGAGGCATACACGACGTCGAAGCGAGCGACAGACGGGGAAACTTAATTCAATTTGCTGTAATTTTGCTATGAATTATGTTTGTTTAAGTGCATGAAATTCTATCCATTTATCAACCTAAATAATTTTTAAGATAACTTAACATTTATTAATTAACAAAACAGCTGTACTCACAATTAGAACAACTGAACAAGTGTCATCCTAGGTAAATTCCTTTTCTACAATCCATTTAATTATTTTAGTTTTTGAGCTCTGACTGAATTATAGGGCAGACAACATTTTCTAATTAACAAGAGAGCAGTCACCTGAAAGACACCTTTCACCTGAAATGTTCAGTTACTCACCACAAATAGTTTAAGGATTCATTTGCTTTATTTAATTTATTGTACAATTGAGTTGAATATTTAGGCTGTCAAAAAAGTAAAACACATTTAAAAGATAATATCTAAATCATAAAAATTGTTACAAATACAACAATTTTGACAGTGGGGGCACAGTGGTGTTGCTGAGGGGGCACTGCATGGTAGATCTTACTATAATACCATTATGAAAAAGTAGATCTCATGCCATAAAAGTATGAGCACCCCTGTTGTAGAGTAGTCATCATGCTACTCTTATACCTCTCCATCACTCCTAAACAATTTAGGAGCTGAGACCAAGTCTTAACACTTATTAACCTTTATGAATCACACTTATTCTTAAGTCTAGGAATAAAAGTAAAATTATGTAATTCTTATAGAATTCTGACACATTTAAGACAAAAATTTTACTCTGAGGCTTCATATATATTACCCCAGAGTAGAGATAGAGAGATCAGAGTATACTGCAGATAGAGAGATCAGAGTATAGATAGTGAGATCAGAGTATACAGTAGATAGAGGGATCAAAGTATAGAGAGATCAGATTATAGAGAGATCAGAGTATAGAGAGATCAATGTACAAATAGAGAGATCGGTATAGAGAGATCAGAGTATAGATAGAGAAATTAGACTACAGATAGAGAGATCAGAATACAGATACGCTTGTTGTGCACAACTAATATTGATGAGGAAATGTGTATATTTTGATTGAATATTATATTGTGGAATATTTTTTACTGAATTATTTAAACATAAAAGTATTTCATAGGCACTACCCACTGATAATGTGTCTGTTAACTCTATATAAAATTCAGTGTAACACTCATTGTGATAGTGATCTGTGTAATTATCAGGAGCGCAAATTCTGAAAACCTCAGACAGTGGTGTAAACTTTGATCATAACAGACAGGACTTCCAGCACTTGGACTTCACATTTTGACATGATTTCCTTTTTCCACTCATTTTGAGTGAGATAGCATAATACTAGAAATTCATTTTGAATGCCCATTTCTCAAAATAAAAGTTGAAAATATATTCTTGTAATTGTTTTACTCTCTTGTTTATCATTCAACCAGCTGGTTAAGTTGCGAAAGAGACTGGAAATGTTATAGCTAATTCATTAAAAATAACTGTACAAGGTTAACATGAAATTCACAGAAGAAATAGTAGCCAATTGCTTGAATTGCTTGACCAATTCTTACTAATTTGTAAACACTGGCTCTAATGTTGCTCTTAGGATGTTAGGTTGGCTTAGTTAAAAAACTTCAGTAAGTTGCCTTGGTAACAACAGCATCTTAATGGTTTGTCCAGTTATAGTTGCAGAGAATTGGGCAGAGGTTCTTGAATGTAGTTTTACTTCACAAAGTTTCTTATTCCTGAATCATTCCTCTTTGTTTTCACTATGTGACCTCGTGGTTATTTTCTGTTTTTAGGACAGTTTCAGTTGCATTCAGAAATTTCAGCCACTTTCACCCAGTGAATTGAGATCCAAACTGACAGAATCAGGCGAAACAGAAATGTGGCTGATCTTTCACTGCAAAATCAGTTTTCAGCTCATATTTGGAGACATTATTATTTTTAATTTTTTTAAGACATGAACAAGAAACGTAATTTTTGAATGCTGAATTTTCTGAAAATCAGCCTGGAAGTGTGAAAGCCAAATGCACTTTGAATAGAGCTTTGAAGATTGAAAGTTGAATGTGCCGTGTATATTTGGAATACTTGAAAAAGTTTGACAGCAGTTTTAAAAAGGACATTAATGACATGAAATTTCTTAATTTTCATCTTAAAATGAAATTTGACAGTCGATCTGCCTCAGACTCAAATAAACTTTTGACAAAAATAAATCAAGCCAAAATAACCACTTTACCATCTGCGAGTGATTCTTTCCCTCAAAAATATACACAGACAGATGAACACAGTCATACACTGACAACTACAGCTAGAAGCCAAAACGGCTTATTATACCAAGTATGTTAAATAAAATTATAGTTAAAAAAAGTTAGACAGGAGCAATGTCTATTAGGCAAGTAATGCAGTTATTGAGGTTGGAAAGGCTTTGTGTGAGGTTTTACCACAATCAACCCACACTAACACACCACATGTATTCTCGTACAGCATAAACAACAAAATAAAAAAAGTGAGTAGCGTTCGACCATGCTGAACTCACTGCGATAATGCTATAGGTGACCAAAACGGAACGTATGGGGAGGGCCTTCATAGTTTCTGTGATATTCTGGTGTCTAGACATATGAATCGCCCTTCTTCGGTTTTAGGGTGGAATTGGGCAATAGGTAGATACATTCTGGTCACAAAGTGTATATTGTAATTAAAATAATACAAAAAAATATTAAATATTGATGGAGCAACAATTTAATCAGAAATTAGTTTCAAATAAAATCTCTTTACTTTTTTTAAATGGGGGCCTTTTACTGCATGCACACTTGGGGTAAAAGCCCCCCAGTGGAGTTACAGTGATATGGTATAGCTATAGGGGCAGGGGAGTTTTTTGAGTACAAGATAATGCTTATTTAAAATAACTACTTCAGAAAGGGTGCATCATTTCCTGTCAATTTCAATTATATTTTACATTTCAGAACATCTCAAGTGCTCTATTAACAAGTGAATCTCCATTGTGATTGTATCAGTCAATGTGAGACCACATTTATAATTTTTCATAACAAATACGTTGCCGCCACTTTAGAAGAACAATGTTATTTCAGGGGTGCTTTAGCCCCAGCAACAAGGGGGCATTTTACCCCAAAATAAACTGCAAATTATTATATTTTTTTTTAAATTTACAGGCAAATTCTACAGCAGTCTACTGTGATTCTGAAATGCAGTAATTTGCTGTCATAAATTTTGCATTCTGGAATATCAAGTGCACGCTCACTGCGAATTGACTAGTTTTACAGTAAGTAGTTGTTATTTGCAAGGTATTATGTGAAAATGAACAGTAAAAATCATGATACTATCTGTGAAAACTAGTGACATTTTGAACCATATATTTTAAAACCCCCAATATTATTTAAATTGTGGCACATGGTTATGTCCATAGCACTCCTTCTCATCTCATGCCAGCTTTCACTTGTCTGTCTATTGATAAGTCAATTAAAACAAGTACAAATTAACCTTTCGGAGCAAAGAATGTTCATTGTAAAATATTGCCAAGATTTAACAGTCTATTTATTTATGGAAAAAAAATACTGTGCACTGAAAATAAAAACACAGCACTGCATTGTGGGATTAAATGGTGAATTACCCATAAGTCTTTGTGCTTGAATAATTATGCATGCTTGGGCAATGCCTTGAGGCTTTACGGGAACATGTACAAAAAAATTATCAGAATGACGAGAAATCTTAATCAATTTAATTTAGTGTTGTTGGTTTATGGATAGTTGTGTTTTGTCACCATTATGGTGATTAGTGTTCTCTTGAGCTGGCACCTTGCACAAGATTGCTTGTTCAGTCACTTATCATAACTAGACTGGACTACTGTAAAGCTCTCATTGCAGGCCATCCTGCATGTGCAATTAGACCTCTGCAAATGATCCAGAATGCAGCAGTACGTCTGGTCTTTAATGAACCAAAGAGAGCACGTTACACCACTCTTTGTCTCTCTCCACTGGCTGCCGGTTCATGCACGTATTAAATTCAAAGCCCTGATGCTGGCATACAAAACAGTCATATATGACATATATGGAGAGCTACGTTCCCAACAGAAGACTGTGTTCGGCTAAGGAACGTCGCCTTGTCAACCAAAACAAAGAGGCACCAAAACACTTTCCCGGACTTTCAGTTTCATCATACCACGTTGGTGGAATGACCTTCCCAACTCAATCTGTGAAGCTGACTCACTCTCTATCTTCAAAAAACGGCTAAAAACACATCAAAAACACACACACACACACACACACAAAAAATATCATTCTTGTTGCACTTAAATCTGTTTTGTATACTATTCTGATGATAGTGAAACTTTGTAGTATGGCACTTTTTGTACCACTGTCTCCTTAAGATGATTCGCTTATGTTTTCCTTTTTTGAAAGTCGCTTTGGATAAAAGCGTCTGCCAAATGAATAAATGTAAATGTAGAGTACTTACAATGGAAGTCAAAGTGAATGATTTTTGGCGGGTTTAAAGACAGAGAAGTGAAGCTTATAATTTTATAAAAGAACCTGCATTAATTTTTTCTGTAGTAAAACTTGAGTATTATTTGAGCTGTTAAGGTAAGGCAAGGCAAGGCAAGTTTATTTATATAGCACATTTCATACACAATGGTAATTCAAAGTGCTTTACATAGTAGAAATTAAAAAAAAAAAAAAAGAATTAAAAAAAAATAAAAAATAAGAATAATAAAATAAGAATAATTAAAACAGTTTAGAATAAAAAAAAATCTAATACAATACAGTACAAACAGTCGGACACACAGTGGCACAGTGCTCATTCAGTAAATGCACAGCTAAACAGATGTGTTTTGAGTCTGGATTTGAATGTGACTACTGTAGGAGCACATCTGATCTCTTCTGGAACCTGGTTCCAGCTGCGGCTGGCATAATAGCTAAAAGCAGACTCTCCTTGCTTAGAGTGAACCCTTGGTATATCTAGCTGATGTGATTCTAATGATCTGAGTGATCTGTTGGGTTTATATTCAGTGAGCATATCTGCAATATATTGAGGTCCTAGCCCATTGAGTGATTTGTATACCAGTAATAATACTTTAAAATCAATCCTAAATGTAACTGGGAGCCAGTGTAAAGACCTGAGGACTGGTGTATGTTCATATTTTCTGGTTTTGCTCAGAATTCTGGCAGCAGCGTTCTGTATGAGCTGCAACTGTCTTATGGTCTTCTTGGGAAGGCCCGTGAGGAGTCCATTACAATAATCCACCCTGCTGGTGATGAAAGCATGCACAAGTTTCTCTAGGTCTTGACTGGAAACAAAGCATCTAATTCTTGCAATATTTTTCAGATGATAGTATGCTGATTTAGTTACTGCTTTGACATGACTACTGAAACTAAGGTCTGACTCTAGAGACACACCAAGATTCCTGACTTGATTTTTAGTTTTTTGACCCCTAGCGTCAAGGTATGCATTCACCTTGAGAACTTCATCTTTGTTTCCAAACGCAATGACTTCAGTTTTGTCTTTGTTTAACTGAAGAAAGTTTTGGCACATCCAACTGTTTACTTCATCAATACATTGGCACAGGGAGTCAATGGGGCTGTAATCGTTAGGTGATAGGGCTAAGTAGATCTGTGTGTCATCTGCATAGCTGTGGTAAGCAATTTGGTTCTTTCTCATTATTTGGCTAATTGGGAGCATATACAGGTTGAACAGGAGTGGAGCAAGAATTGAGCCTTGAGGGACTCCGCATGTCATGGGTGTCCACTCAGACTTATGGTCTCCTATACTCACATAATAACCTCTCCCTTCTAAGTATGACCTGAACCATTTAAGTTGTTTAAATCGTCATCTTAACAGTAATTTTAGGGTTTGTTGATATTACATCGTCATGGCTATAACTTTAAACAGAAAAGGTTAGTAAGTGATTTTATCACACTAAAATCATGTTAACACACATATTGTTTACGTCTTATGGCTATAATTGAAACAGTGAATATTTTAACATGAAAAGAATTGACCCCATTGACTTCCATTTTAAGTGCCTCTCTGGAACATAGATTTGCACTTTTTTATTTAAAGAAAATTAGGGATGAGTCAAAAGAACTTTTTGTGGTAATCAAGATCATGCCACGTACACTATTGATTGAGCTTAACTTGTATTGACCCGGAACATCCTTAAAGTACTCTAATATGTGATAATTTCAACTGTTTTGTCTGTGAGATCAACAATCATATGTCATGATTAAGTGATTGAATCGGGGGAGAGCGGGGCACAAACTAATGCAGGGCTAGTTGTAACACACTTGGTTTCCACACATGCTGGGAAGACAAAACTTCATTTGTTTACTTATTGCCATATCAACATTGTGTAGATATATAAAATTGCGAAAATAAATACATAAAAATTCACATGAAAGTAAACTTCCATCTTTGTTTTTACTGTTATTTCAAATGAGGCAAACTTTATCAAGGTATCATTTTAATCTCCAATATTTTAGCTAGAATCTTACATAGTCTTTTAATTTTCAGATAGCCATCAGAAGTGACCAGCCAGCAGGGGTGGAAAGAGTACTGAAAAATCACACTCAAGTAGAAGCACTGTTACTTCCCAAAAAATGTAGTGTGAGTAATGCAGTGTGAGTAAAGTAAAAGTAGCTGTCTACTCAAAGACACTCAATGTACTCATTTAAAAGTGATAATTTAAAAGTACTAATGAGTAGTGAGTAGAGCACTGAGTTGCAAAACATATGCCCCATGATAATGAACACTGTATGCCAAATTTTGAAATATATTACTTATGATTCCAAAAAATAAAAGGGAGGCATGATAACAGAAATGAAAGAATTAAGTTATTTTCAATACACTTATCACCATTTTAAATCATTTTGACTGTAAGTAAAAAAATTGTGGTCAGAAACAGATCTATATTTAATTCCTTTTTTTCTATTAATTCTCCTCCCTGATCAGTCAATCTCCACTTTCACTTTCACTTTCTTCTTGTGTTTTTGGCGATTCACATTCTTCATGCATATCGCCACCTACTAGGCAGAGAGAAGAATTCCTAGCAAAAATGTACTTAAATATTGATCTGTTTCTCACCCACACCTGTCATATCAATTCTGAAGTCATGGATTAAACCACTGAAGTTGTATGTATTACTTACATTGAATGGACCTACAGAGCTGAAATAGTTTTCTAAAAATTTTAATTTGTGTTCTGAAGAAAGAAAGTCATAGACAGATGGCATGAGGGTGAGTAAATGATGAGAGAATTTGTATTTTTGTGTGAATTAATTCTTTAAGTAGCACATGGGGGGGGGGGCACATTGTGAATTACAAAAAACTATATGCAATTCCATGTGTGTGTGCGGGAGTGTGTGTGTGTGTGTGTGTGTGTGTGTGTGTGTGTGTGTGTGTGTGTGTGTGTGTTTCAATCCATGCATTATTTCAGTCAATTCTATGGCTTTGTTGAGTATTTATTGTCAAGTGTCACAAATATTGCTATATTATATATGACAAAGTTAACAAATGGCAAATTGACAAGAAAATGTAGTTTATCTTCTAGGCTTTTTAATTAGATCAGATACAGTAGTTAGAGGGAAATATTAAGCTGTTATATGGTCTTGTTACAATGTGACCCTCACCTGTTACAACGTGCCCCGACTACATGTTACATGTTGTAACAATTCACTTTCTTTTTTTTCCGAGGTAGATTGCGCAAAAGGTATATGCTGTATTCATGAAACATGACCACATATGTGTTATAGACACGTGTGAAATTAATGTGAAAAAATAAAAATACATCGAACGCCAAGTACATTTACACAAACTTAAGAAAACCTAAATGTCTTAGTTTGTGCCCTGCCCTCCCTCTAAATGAAAACTGTTAAACACACTAAGTTTTTGTTAAAATCAATATGAGCAAGAATAATAATTGTTATACTTGTTAGCTGCTTTCTCACAGATCATATGATTCATATTTTATTAAAATATTATCATTTTGAATTATTATATTAATTTTGGAGAAAATAAAACGCGCCAAATATCGCCAAATGTTGCACAAACCTGTGCACATCAGTAGAATTAAAGCTAAACAAGATTTGGCCGATTTATGAGCCTTTTTTTTTAACTTTCAACTAGTTTTACTATATTAGTGTGGACCTTTCACAAATATAGTGAAACCTGCACACACACACACACACACACACACACACACACACACACACACACACACACACACAGTTTGTGTGTTTGCATGAAAAGGAGATGTTACATCCTCTCGCACCTCTGCTGTCACATCCTTCTTTCCACGATCTCTTATCACAAACACATATCGAACAACCGTCAACAAAACACTTATCCGCATCCCAGCGGCCACAAGCATTCTAACACTTTTAACTTGCGTGTTTTTTCTTTCTCTCTATTTGGATTACCACTACAAAAGATATAATAAAATAACTTAAGACACTGACCTGCGCGCGCTGTCTGACTTCTCTTTGAATCAATCCCCGCTGGACCACGACATTCACAGATTCAAGAGTTTATCACACGAAACGTTTCCAATCTCTCTCTCTCTCTCTCTCTCTCTCTCGCGTTTGAAGAGAAAGAAATGGTAAATCCCTGAGGGGTTTTTTCTCGCTTCTGTAAAAACCGCGTTTCACTTCTCTAAAATAACTTCTTAAAAAAACCCGCGGGTTCTTTCCTTAAAATGTTCCGTCACCGTCACAAAAATACAACTTCTTTTTATGGCTAATGACGTTCTGCGGTGAGTGAGCTAAAAACATATAAATACAAGTAGGATGAAGCTTGCAGGCTCGAAAAGTTTGGAAAATGTACATTTATGGAGCGTCTAAACGAATTAAATCACTTCTAAAATTGTCTATTTCTGCACTTAACTGAACTAATGGAAGTTCACATCATGAAAACTTTTATTATTTACTTTAAATGTATTAACCTACATTATAATGTTGCGTAAAACATCATAATAGCCCAAACAGATTAACAGACTTTAACATTCATAGACTAAAGCACGTGATGTCTGTTTAAGATCGTTTCATCTGGAAAGCATCACATTCCAATTAACATCGGCTAGACACTTAAAAAGATCAGAATTGCAAACAATACATCTGCTGAATGTCTTATTGATATCTGAGACGAAATGTCTTATCGATGTATTGCAGATGAGCAAACAACCTAAACAATGTGTCCTATCAGGATTACAACCTAATCCCGTTTAAACTCTATACAATCAAGTTATTGGATGGAAACAAAGATGTTATTATAACACGATATATGACGAAAACATGTTTACAGTGTAACAATGATGATTTAAAAAGTTTGACACATGCATTATCAAATAGATATGCATATATGAGTATGGACAATTGATGTATTAAGTGGGTAAATTAGTATACCAAAAAAACATTAACGATAACACATTTTTTCATACATTCCCACCTCAGATCTCTCGGAACTCTTCCGCCCCCTACAGACACAAAAACAATACTTTCTAGACAAATTGCTTGGCGCAGAATGACTACATATGGGGCAGAGCTATCTCTCATTGGCTGGTTCATCTTTCATAGACATACATGATAGATGTTGTCATAATTGTTTGAGAAAAAATTAATAGTTGAGCCAAACAATTTGGTTATATTGCTACTGTGCACATACTGTACTATATGAATCTCAATCCTAAATTCCATGGATTTTATTTTATGTCAAAAGTAAGGAAACAAAATCGGGATTTAAAGGCTGAAACTGACGTGAAAATATTTTTAAAGAAATGCCAACTGAGAAGCATGTATGAAGCATGTGTTCCCTTTACAAAAAGCTTCACTATGTTGCTGCGCTTTGCTAAGCGCTGTGATTATGTGTGTCAATGAACATTGGCCGGAGTTTATAGCCTCGGCTGATGTAGTCATTAGATGCACTTGTGGCCAGGCTATAAATGGATGCGTCACCAGGTGTCGTCAGATCCTCTTTTTTCAGAGCGATTCTGTGTGTGTGTTTTACAAACCCTGTCAAAACTTTCTTTCCTCTGCTAGGAGTTAGAATTTGTGAGGGAGGGTGCAGTGAACCTTTTCTCCTTTCTCTTCTGTCTAGAAAATATATATATTTTTAAAAAGAAAGAGAGAATGACTGAAAGCCGTAAACGATGCGTGTTCCCCTGTTCTCGCTCACGTTGCAGCAGTGTGGGTGCGAGCACTGTGATTTGCTTTCAGGCAAAGTGCTTCGCGCTCACCTCGCTTGCTTCCGGGAGTCGGCGCCCACACTTCATTTGTGGGGCTCTCGTATGGATCTGGCTGAGGAGCGAGAGACGGGTTCATCCTTTTCGCTCGCTCTCTCCCCAGATCCAGCTGATCCTTGTAAGCCTGAAGCGCGCCTCGGCGCCTCTTCGGTTCACGAGGACACTGAACCTCTGTAAATCCTGCGCATAATAATAAAGTGTCTGTGGAATTAAGAGACAAATGCGAGCATTGCGATCTGCTTTTGGGCAAAATGCTTCGCGCCCACCTTGCTTACTTCCGGGAGTTAGCGCCCACATTTCCTTCGTGGGGCTCTCGCATGGATCTGGCTGAGGAGCAAGAGACAGGTTCATCCCTCGCTCTCTCCCCAGACCCAGCTGGTCCTTCCCGTGATCTCAAAGCACGCTTTGGCGCCTCTTCGGTTTACAAGGGGGGCGGGGTGCTGAACCTCTGTACATTCCACGCACAATAATAAAGCGGCTGAGAAATTACTCGAGGTGATTACGCGGGCTGTGGCTAGACTGGCCATGCGAACAAGAGACCCTCCCCCAAATGCTCCAAACAAGAAGACAAATTTCTGTCTGGTGGCCAAAATAATTAAATAAATAAAAGAGGGAATGGAACTCTATATCAGTCCCTTCCTTTCTTCTATGACCTTCATAACAAGTATTTTCTTTATGGAGGAAATTTATATTTTCTGTGTCTTCGTGCCCTCGACGTTGGTGTATTCAACTATCGCGGGTGATGCCACCGGTAGAACAGACACCTGCGGGTTTTCTCTCATCTGGCTCGGCAACATCGCTAAAGAGACCTACTCTCCCCACAAAGCTGTGCAGGACCGCCTCCACGCTTGTGGGGAAAGCTTATCAGGCAGCAGGTCAGGCTGGTGTTGCCCTGCACACTATGGCAGTGTTACAAGTCACCCTCAGCAGCCCCCAATGCAAGACCTTAGAGAAAGAAACCCTGACAGTCTTGTACTCAGCCTTGTGGGAGTAGTTCCCCTCGGGATGGGGCGCATGTATCATCCACTTTGGCCCTCCCGATACCCTCACAAAACCTCTTCACTCCCGCCGCCTTTGGTGTTTCAGGTGATAGAGACTTCCAACAAAGAGTTGGGTGTACCGTTGCTTCCTGCCTTGATCCAGGACACGGAACACTCGACATCCCCTCAGCAGGAAGTGTCAGAAATAATACCCATCTCAGAGAACCTGGCAGCGTGGAAACTTCTGCCAGGTATTTCTATGTGGGTTTTAGAAACAGTAGAAAGAGGCTACAGAATTCAATTTGCTCGCCGTCCTCCGCGTTTCAATGGCGTGTTTCCCACTACCGTGAAACCGGGACAGGCATGTCTACTGTGGAAAGAACTGCAAAATCTCTTGGTCAAAGGGGCCATAGAACATGTTCCCCTTCCAGAGAAAGAGTAATAACAGCAGATACTTCCTGGTTCCCAAGAAGGGTGGGAGGTTGCGTCCAATTCTAGATCTTCGAGGCTTGAACCGCTCGGTCATGGTGTTCAAGTCCTAGATGCTGACTATCAAGACGATCGTGTCACAAGCCCAACATCACGTTTGGCTGGTCACCATCGATCTCATGGATGCATATCTTCATATACAGCCACAGCACAGGAACTTCCTGAGGTTTGCGTTCGGGGGCGAAGCGTTCCAGTATCGGATTCTTCCATTTGGCCTAGCCCTATTAACCCGCACATTCAGGAAATGCATGGATGCAGCACTGGCTCCTCTGCGACTCCAGGGCATCCACATTCTGAATTATATAGACGACTGGCTGATCCTAGCGCAGTTCCAAGAACTGGCAGTTCAGCACTGGGATATCGTCTTGACTCATCTGGGGGTTATATGGAATTCGGCCACGATGCAGGCACAATCGTCTCCCGCACGAATCATTTCCATTCAGAACACCCTGAGCAAGGTCAGGCTAGGTCGAGGTTGCACTGCTTGTCAGTATCATTGAAAACTAGGTCTCATAGCGTTGGTGTCCGCGGTGATCCCTTCGGACCTTCTGCACATGAGACCGCTTCAGCTGTGTCTAGAAGCCAGGGGGTTTTATCCGAGGGCCGGTCCCCTAAGGCAAATAAGGGTTACGTGCCACATGATTCGTTCCCTTTCTATGTGGTTCAGACCCCGGTTCTTACCTTGGGTCCCACTCTAGGTGTGTCTTGTTGTCGCAGGCTGCTAACGACAGACGCCTCCCTGACGGGCTGGGAAGTGGCCTTAAGTGGTCGTCCAGCTTAAAGGGATAGGAGGGTCGTCAGTTCGGTTGTCACAGTAACTGTCACGAGCTGATGGCCGTATTTCTGGCCCTGAAATACTTCCTCCTGAGGCTGCCATTTCTTGGTGCGGGTGGGCAATACAGCGGTAGCCTCTTACGTAAACCATTGGGGGATCCACGTTCACGTCAGCTAAATTTCTGGCACGTTGGATCCTCCTTGGGGCCCAGGGGAGCTCCTGTCACTCATGACAGTTTCGTCCCTGGATGCCCGTGTGTGGGGGAGCAGATTTACTCTGAAGTAGTGAACAAATCTTGGTGAGATTTCACAGGGCAGAAGAGAACCTCTTCGCCTCTATGATAGCGCAATGTCTCCTCTACTTCTCCCTAAGTCACCCAGCCCCCTTGGGTCTGGACTCAAAAGCACATACATGACCCTGAATGCGTCTGTATGCATTTTTGTCCCCCAGTTTTTCTGCTCCTTGGCAAGTCTTGGCAAGGTTTGCCAGCAAGGGTCTTGCCTCCTACTAATGGCACTGCGCTGGCCGAACAGGATATGTTTCTCGAATACCTCTCCTCGATGGCTCGCCTTAGGCGATTCCGAACAGGGAGGACCTTCTCATCCCTGGCCTGAATTGTGAAACATTTCATGCTTGGCCCCTAAGGGTACCAACTGAGGTTCACAGGGCTTTCGAGACCATTTCAAGTGCTAGGGCTCCCTCCACTTGGAACTGATCTGGGTAGATTTTATAGGGCAGAAGAGGACCTCTTCGCCTCTGTTGATAGCGCAATGTCTCCTCTACTTCTCCCCGAGTCGCCCAGTTTCCCCCCCTAAGTTCATATTACAGAACCACCTAACTGCCAGTTTGATTTAGTTCTGGATTTTCTGTAGAAAGAACTGTCAGCAGGCACTTGCCTCGCCACTGCCAGGTTCTATGTGGCCTCCACTGCGGTTTTCCACACCTTGGTGGGCGGGGTGCCCCCTAAGAGGCATCCTTGCTAGGACCTCTTCATAGGGTAAGACCCCCTTTTTAGACCTCTAGAGTCAGCGTTTGGTAGACTTCTGACTCTCAAGATGGTTTTTCTTATGGCAATTACATCTCTTAAGGAGACTTGGGTACCTACAGGCTCTGTCTCTTTTGCCGGCATGTTTAGAGTTTGCCCCAGCTATGACCAAAATCATTCTTTGCACCCTCACCCTAACTACCTGCCCAAGGTGCCTTTCACGACCCTTGGCCGGTTGATTTCTAAGCCTTCTGCTCCCTGCTGTTTGTAACGCCGGAGCAGCTAAGACTTCTCAGACTTTGTCCAGTCTGTACCCTTAAGACTTATGTCCACCGCTTTTGGTAGTGGCATAAAGTCAGGGCAGCAATTCTTCCCTTGGAAGCCATGACCGGGGGGCGGTCACCTCCTGGCAGACTATGTCACTTTGGGTGAGGGACATTATTGCCCGGGCCTACGAGGCACGTGGTCAAGCTTCGCCAGTAGGTTTTAGGGCGCACTCTACCAGAGGGCTCTCCTCCTCTAAAGCCTTGGCTAGAGGTCTCCCTCTGCAGAAAGTTTGTGATGCGGCAGGTTGGTCCTCTACGCACACATTCATTAGATTCTTATAAGTTTGGATGATCTTGCCACTCCGGGCTCTTATGTCCTTGAGTCGACATCTCAATCTCATGTCTCTACAAGTTTGTGATGCGGCAGGCTGGTCCTCTCCGCACACATTCATCTGGTTATATGGTCATGTCACTAGATGTTCATGCTACCCTGGGCTCTTATGCCCTTGGGTCGACATCTACGCTCATGTCTAAGCAAGTTTGTGATGCGGCAGGCTGGTCCTCTCCACTCATATTCTCAGATCTTATGGCTTAAATCTTTCATGCCTGAACAAGTTTGTGATGCGGCAGGCTGGTCCTCTCCGCACACATTCTTCAGGCTCTATGGTTTGGATGTTCATGCTACTCCAGGCTCTTTTACCCCTGAGTCGACATCTGAAGCTCATGTATAGTCAAATCTGTGATGCGGCAGGTTGGTCCTCTCCGCACACATTCATTAGACTTTTATAGTTTGGATGTTCTTGCAACCTGGTCAAGTTTGTGATGCGGCGTGCTGGTCCTCTCCACGCACATTCATCAGTTTTTATGAAAGTTTGTGTTGCGATAGGGTCTCTTCGCACACATTCATCAAACTTTATGGGTTAGATGTTTTGCTACTCCGGACTCTTACGTCCTTGAGTCGACATCTGAAGCTCATGTATAAGCAAGTCTGTGATGCAGCAGGTTGGTCCTCTCCGCACACATTCATTAGACTTTTATAGTTTGGATGTTCTTGCAACCTGGACTAGTTTGTGATGCGGCGTGCTGGTCCTCTCCGCACACATTCATCAGTTTTTATGAAAGTTTGTGTTGCGATAGGGTCTCTTCGCACACATTCATCAAACTTTATGGGTTAGATGTTTTGCTACTCCGGACTCTTACGTCCTTGAGTCGACATCTCAAGCTCATGTCTGAACAAGTTTGTGATGCTGCAGGCTGGTCCTCTCCGCACACATTCATCAAATTTTATGGTTTAGATGTTTGTTACTCCGGGCTCTTATGCCCCTGAGTCGACATCTCAAGCTCTGAGACCTCTCACATTCTTGTGAGCACATTTCACAACCGTAGGGGTCTGGACAGCCTGGCAAAGCGCAGCATCATAGTGAAGCTTTTTGTAAAGGGAACGTCTTGGGTTACATGTGTAACCCTTGTTCCCTGAAAAAAGCGGAACGGGATGCTGCGCTTCTTTGCCGCACTGGGACGTCCCCGGACTGCTCTTCAAAAAGAAGTATCTGACGACACCTGGTGACGCATCCATTTATAGCCTGGCCACAGGTGCGTCTAATGACTACATCAGCCGAAGCTATAAATTCCGGTCAATGTTCATTGACATGTTACACACATATTCACAGCGCTTAGCAAAGCACAGCATCTCGTTCCGCTTCTTTCAGGGAACAAGGGTTACACATGTAACCCGAGACGTTTTTTGTGCTCATGCACTGTAAGTACAGTATTAACAGTAGATTATAAATGCCTCATGCAATACGCCTTATTTTTCTGCTGTAACAGACTATTCATTACATGCCGACATTTTCTGTGTGCATGTCAATTTGAAAACAATTTTTGACAAGATAACGGGGCATACATTTTTGGAGTGAGGATGAGAGTAATCATTTACAACCCTTCAAGTACATGAATATGAATCTATTCTATCAACATAGAATACAAGTGAAAGCACCTCAACTATCTTAAGAATGGAATAACAACTTTCACCAATTCATCAGCCTCTTGTTTACTATTGTTGAGGGCATAAATTAAAAAGACAAAATTCCTCAATTGCAGTGTAATCAATAGATCGAGCAGATAATGCCATTCATAAAGCAAACTTGGTCAATTAATGAATCTATTATTAATTAGGCAAAATAATCACTCATGATAATGAGCTGTTATGGCAGAAATTGGGAGAGTAAATGTGCATGCATAATTGCTCTATTTTTTTTGAGAATAGCCAATTGCATACAAGCACATGCCTTATGAATGAATGAACGACCGAATTAATGGAGGAACAAAAGAACGAGCGAACATAATTTGAACATCACGTGATGCTGAAGAAGGTTGTTGCTGACTTGGAGGAACTCACTGTAATACGTCGACTGATTACAGCTATGGAAACAAAATTCTCTGAGTTGCTCAGAAGAGTGGCAGATGTTGAGAAACAGATTATCTGGAGTCATCGGAAAGGGAATTATCCGCTAATCCATCCGTGTCCAAAACAGACTTGGAACACATTTTGGAAAAACTGGAATATATTGAAAATATGAGCAGAAGGAATAACAAACATTGAAATTCCTGAGCATGAAGAAGGCAGAGATATGGGGAAATTCCTGGACAAGCTCTTCCCAAATCTGCTCGACATAACAGGCCATAAACTGGAAATCGAGCAAGCTCACAGAGTCCCAGCTCACAGATCTGCTAAGGGAGACAAGCCCCAATCAATTCTGGCCAAATTTCTGAGATCATCCAATAAAGATCTCATGTTGCCCCAAGCGAGGAGCAAAGGAAAGATCCTCTTGGATCTTCTTGGAAAAATCACAATATTTTCTTGGAAAATTTTCAAGGAATGTAAGAAACTTTTACATCAAAGGAAGATCACTTTTGCATTGATGTTTCCAGCCAAACTGAGAATAGAAACATGTTCCAAACGGCCCTCACCTTCATAAATATATTGAGTAAGCCATTTGATTTTTCTTATATTAGTGGATTGACTTGCTGAACAAAAACTTGATTGTCTGAGGAAGCTGAGTGCCATTATTGTTTCTTTTTGTGTTGGCTCCGTCTAGCGGCTGGAGTTTGTTTTGTGGAATGACACTTTCTTCCAGAATCTTTTGCATTGAAAGAAGATCGTTTTTACACTGAAGTTCCGGCCAGATTGAGAATGGACACTATGGATGACCGCAAAATATCTACATGCTCACATAAAGGACATCTTTTATAAAGTTGACGCTCTGAGTGAGTCATGGTGTATTTTTTTGGCACGGCCACCGAGTGAGTTTGGCTCTTGATCAACCGAGGAACCGGGATGTTTTGTTTCTTTTTGTGCTGGTTCCGCCTAGCAGCTAGAGATTGATTTGTGGAATAACGCTGCTTCTGGACAGTTGTGGGTGAATCTGTTCATTCTCTATGCTTATGCCTCCTGTTGGCTGGAGTTTGTTTTTGTGGAATATTTTTAAGGGACATTAGAATGATTACGTCATCTGTCGTACTCATAAACAGCCGGCTCACTGAACACTTGTTTGTCTCTCAGAGGAAACTGAATGGTTTTATATCAATTGGAGTTTGTTTTGTGGAGGAACACACCTTACAGATAGTTCTGTAAATTAATCTACATGTTCTTTGTGTTTAAAAAATTTGTATAGAAGCACCGGACTTGAGCAATCCGATGGCAAAGTTGTCACTGGGGCTCTCGTAGGCGTACATGGACCTTTTGAGTTTAGAGGGATGGACGCCGGTTGGCACTCTCATGCGTGGGATTAATGCACACATTTTTCTTTTTTTCTGTTTGTTTTGTTCGGGGGGGAAGTTCAGGGTTTGATTGTTGCACTAATGGGGAATGTGGTCTGTTTAATATTGTTTTTGACACACAATGGATTTTTTTTATTATATCAATGTCAAATGTTAATATGAGTAGGTTGTCTCTCTCCACTTGGAATGTGAATGGGTTGGGGCACCCCATAAAAAGAAGGAAGGTTATTTCTTTTCTTAAGCATAATAAATATAATATAGTGTTTCTTCAAGAAACACATCTTTCAATGCAGGAAGCTGAAAAATTTGGGAAGATATGGGGTGGACATGTTTTCTTTAGTGCTGGCTCAAGTAAGAGTAGGGGGGTCATTATACTGATAAACAAACATCCACAATTCAAATGTCTTAAACAGATTAAAGATAAATTAGGAAGAGTCATTCATTTTTTAGCATAAATTCAGGGGCAAAGGATGATTTTGGCTAATATTTACACACCTAACGCTGATGACCAGGGCTTTTTTATAGATCTTGAAGGGATGCTGCAAGCCGCTGGCACCCCACATAATATAATATTGGGAGGAGACTTTAATCTTTTGATGGACTCAGTCCTTGATCATAGTGAAGCAAAAGCGTGTAAGCCCCCTAGAGCAAAATTGACGCTTCACAGAATGTGTAAAAATCTTGGTCTTGCAGATATTTGGAGACTTTTGAACCCATCTGGTAGGGTCTATACTTTCATTAGTCCATAAGATTTATTCTAGAATAGATTTGTTTTATATATATCCAAGTCCCTCATTTCATCTGTTGTGGATTGCTCAATTGGAAATATCTTAGTCTCAGATCATGCCCTGGTGAGTTTAGAGGTGTTGCCACATACGGAAAAAAAGAAATCATATAGGTGGCGCTTTAATGTATCCATTTTGCTAAATCCTGATTTCCAACAAATGTTAAACACGGAAATCAGTGTTTAGACTGAGACAACTGGTCGTCAGTATCTTATGTGGCCATGGCTTGGGAGGCACGGATCATACAATATACCTCATTTACCAAAAAAAATCGAAAGCCAGAGAACTCATGGAGTTGGAAGAGAATATTAAAAGTACCGAAGCAGAGCTGAAGTGCAGAATGTCATCTGATGGCCTCATAGAATTGACTCGATTAAAATACAGATACGGTATAATGCTATTTTGTCGTGGAAGGTGGAGTTTTGGTTATTCAGGGCAAGACAGTCATACTTTGAGTTGGGGGACAAAGCAGGGAAGCTTTTGGCTAGATATATAAAGCAGAGAGAGTCTTTTTCTACCATTCCCTCAGTGAAATCTGCTGGTGGTGACATTTTTGCATCAGCTGCTGATATTAATGATGCCTTTAAAATAGTTCTATCTTGATCTCTATAGTTCCATGTCTTCGTCTACTGATGAAGATATTAGAACATTTATGGAACCATTAGAACTCCCTAAATTGACGACTGAGCAAAAAAACGATCTTGATTCTGAGATAACCTTAGAGGAGCTTGATGAGGTAATTAAGGCCTTACCTACAGGCAAGGCTCTGGGGCCAGATGGTTTTGCCACTGAATTTTTTAGATCTTATGCTACAGAATTGGCTCAACAATTGTTAGACCTTTATACGGAATCATTAAAGAATGGAACGGTTCCGCCAACCTTGATGCAATCCCGGATCCATCTGATTCTTAAAAAGGACAAAGATCCAAGCAAGTGTAAAAGTTACCATCCAATTTTCAAAGTAAAGTTATGAGATCTCTTATACATATAGATCAGGTTGTGTCTATTCAGGCCGTAACTCTTCTGATAACATTAGGCTTTCATTAATATCATGTTTTCTGAAGCGAATGATCAGTCTCCGGTCGCTACCATCTCACTTGATGCTGAAAAGGCATTTGATATGGTAGAATGGGGTTATCTTTTTAAGATTATAGAAATTTATGGGTTTGGGAGTACATTTATAGGTTGGATTAAGTTACTTTATAGACACCCCGTAGCCAGCGGTACATCAAATATATTAATTTCAGATTATTTTACTCTGAATAGGGGCACTCGGCAGCATTGCCCTCTTTCCCCATTATTGTTCTGTCTTGCCCTGTAACCATTAGCAGCTGTGATAAGAAAGGAGGATGATTTTCCAGGGGTGACGGCGGAAGGTGTGGCGCACAAACTTCTGCTTTACGCAGATTATATTATATTATTTGTCTCTGACCCCACTAGATCTATGCCTTGCCTCCACAGAATTATTCATTTCTTTTCCAAGCTGTCAAGATACAAAATCAATTGGTCTAAGTCTGAAGCATTGGCTCTGACAGCATAATGCCCGGTAAGGGCTTTTCAGCCAGGTGCCTTCCAGTGGCCCAAACAGGGCATTAAATATTTGGGTATTTTATTCCCAGAAAATATGTCTGATTTAGTTAGAGTTAATTTTGTGGACAGGTGGGCTTCATTACATTTATCGATGATTGGGAAGGTTAATGTTATTAAAATTAATTGTATTCCAAAATTCAACTACCTACTACAGTCACTCCCTATAGATGTCCCCTTCTCTTATTTCAAGCAATTTGATAGCATAGCGAAGTCCTTTATTTGGAATGGTAAGCGTCCCAAACTACATTTCAACAAACTACATGGGCAGATTGACAAAGGTGGGCTAGGCCTACCCAAGATTTTGTTTAATTATTGTGCGTTTGATCTCAGGCATTTGGCTCATTGGTCGCTTCCACCTGAAAGAGCCCCCCATGTTTTCTTTGGAACAGCAAGTCATTGCCCCTATTTTGCCACTGCAAAGCCTTTCAAACTAACCAGAGAAGTTAAATCACACCCTGTTATTTCACATTTGCACATGATTTTGACAAGAGTGGCCAGAGTATTTAATTCAGACATTTATTTAAATGTTGCCTCAAGTATATGACTGAACCCCAAATTATGTAACAACAAGTACATTGTAACGACGTCCGTTGTCAGGACAGGAAGGAGGACACGGGAACAGGCTTCTACCCTCAGGTAAGGGTTTCATTTTAGAATAAGACACAGAACTTGAACATAAAATACTCTGGATGAACAGGGACTTTCTTAAACATAAACTCTACATATAAACTTGAACAGTCTCTCTCGTGGGTTGCCAACACTGTACTGGCGTCTCTCTCTCTCGACTGGCGGAACTGTGGCTCTTTTATCCGCTCTCCCCGTGCTCACTGAAATTAGAGACAGGTGTTAGACATGATTTAGCTCAGGTGCAAGCGCCCTTACCGCTTTCTCCCTTCGGACGGGCGCTTGACCACGCCCCCGCTGCCACATACATCTTTCAGTCAAAGCTGGTCAGAGTGGATTTTGAGGGGGGTTACTACACTTGATCTTTTGAGAATTTGGGTCATCATTTTGGGATTCCCAGATCTCAGTTTTATAGGTATTTACAGCTGTGCCACATGCTCTGTACTGTTTTTGGGAGTAGCACAACCCCCCACCCCCAGGCGGCAGGTGCTTTGGTAGAGATGATTGCTGCTTTTGGAAAAGGTCATGTATTACTCCCTGCTAATTAAGAGTCTGGGGGATGGAGCTTTAACTTCTATCAAGAGATTATGGGAGAAAGATTTGAATTTGGTATTGGAGGATGGAGTGTGGACTAAGATTCTGAAAAATGTCAAGTCAGTAACTAGAGATGCAAGGGTTTGCCTTATGCAATTTAAATTTTACATAGATTTTATTGGACCGCCTCTAGATTATATAGGCTTGGTCTTAAAGACACACCCACCTGTTGGCAATGCCAGTCAGAAGTTGGAGACACTAACCATGTCTTTTGGGGGTGATCTTTGATTAAAGGTTCAGAATTATTTGTGTGATGTTTTGAACATTCAAATTTTGCTTTGTCCCAGACTCTGTATTTTGGGTGATGCGACGGTCATGGTTTAGAGGGATAATCACATAAAAAATTGGGTACTGACTAGTCTCATGATCGACAGGTAAGTCATTTTAAGGGGTTGGAAGTCCAGTGAAGCACCCTCTTTTTGAGAGTGGTGTGTGGAAATGGGGAAGGTAGCTGCATTTGTGGACGTGGTAAGTAAAAGGCTGGGGATTAGGGACATATTTGTTAAAAAATTGGCCAAATATTTAGTTTTTGGGGGGTTCTCTCAGGGAGGGGATGTGGAGAGTGTAGTTTAGTTTAATCATTATGTTTATTATTATTTAATTTAATTTATTTTATATTTTTGGATACACAGGGGTGTTTGTTGGGGGTCAGGGTGGGATTGTATTAGTGGGGTTTAAATGTAAAATGTTGATTCTTCATATATATATATATATATATATATATATATATATATATATATGAATTATTTTACACTTAATTTTCCCTCATTTAAAAAAACATGAATTGTAATTTTGAAAAATGCTGCTTAAATCTACACGGATAAGGTCTCATTTTGGGGGCTATCATGTTTAAATCACATAACCAGCTGAATACTAATCGCTTAATAGCTGCTCCTTTCTTGCGCTGCGTCCCAATTCGCCTACTTATACTACGACCTAAAAGTATGTACTCTTTTTTTGAAGAAAATGTACATACTTTTGAGTGTGTAGCAAAAGAGTATGCACGTTCTGGGACATACTACGAAGACGTCATGCAATGGAAGAGAACGTGGTTGCCTAGTTACGCACACCGCGACAGTTAAACAAACATTCTACATTCCATTCATTCTTATATGTCCAATGCAATACAGTGCAATGCGCCAGTTAATGAGGCGCTCAGTGTCTTCATCGGACCCTACAAGATAAACACGGTACTTTTTTTGCACAACACAAATCCATTAATATTATGAGACAATAAAATATAACTTTAATTAGCGCTAAACGTTTAAGTTCTTACACTTAAAAACTGAGGGCGCATCTCCGCTGCCGCATCCGGTCGCCATGTTTGCATCATCTCAAAGCTCCTCCCTCCCGCACGCAATGGGTTGTGGGCAATATTAGCCGTTAGAGTGTGCATCGATCTGCACTTCGGATTCTGACCGGAAATAGTAGACCATCCGGGTATCTTTGGAACACTCATTTCAACATACTACGATTTGGGACGTACTAATTCTATTTTCGAATACTATTTAGGACGGATAGTATGCGAATTGGGACGCAGCGTTGGAGACTTTCATTATTCGATTAATTTAGTCATGGCTTACTGTGAATACTGATTTTCTAAATGGCACCAGAAACTGAAAACTATTGATTTTGAAAGATCCTGAATCTGCACCACTAGGTGCCAGTGCAAGACGACACAAAGAAAATAAAAATACTGAGTCAAATCACAAAACAGGTTTACTAAAAAATCTGTTGATTAATAAAATAATGAAAGATGATGCATTAAGCAAATGCTTTAATACAAATGCACTATTTAAGTTTTATTTTTAAATTGTTTATGAATTGCTTGTTATATTTAAATAAATTAAAAATAAATAAATTTAACATTAAATAAATATAATTTATTTCATGTCTATTTATTTGTCAATTTATAATGAATTTGATTTATTAATTTGCAATTTTATTTTCAAATTAATAATGGATTCCTTTCTCATGTGAAGATCAAAGGTTAGGGTTCAAACACACAACATGATGTGGAGAATAATTGTCTTTGAATAAACATTATCAACATCATTCTGCTCTGGAGAGATCTGGGGTATGTTCACAATGAGGTCCATTTCTAAGCAAAATTCTACTTCTGCAAAACGTTAGCTAACTAATTGTTGAAATGTAATGTATGACAATGAACAAACTAACCAGGTAGCTGTCTCACATTCATTTCTTACCAGTGGTCTGGCTGTGTTTCTCCTCTTTCTTTTTATTTTTTCTCATCCAACTTGTAGGTGCAATTCATGATGTCGAAAAACCCTATGAGCATGACACATCTAGCTACAACTGTCTCCTTGCAGTTCCATTCTCCCTTCTCTCTCAAACCACAACGGGCCCCCCCTATAACTGCCTAATTGAGCCATAAATGCTGCCTGAGTATTACACTCAGCTTTTAGTATATTTAGAAAAACAAAACAAAACAAAATGACCTTGCTTTGCGGATCCCCTGGTGGCTCGGGGACCCCAAGCGGCCTCTTACCGCATATTGCTAGAAACGTCCCTGTTCACTGTGTTCCTCTGCATTTGTGAACTGAGACGAACATAACCAAGGGTCAGGGAATCGACTGTGACATTGCAGCACTACAGTCAAATAAACTCTGAATAGCCCTGAATAAATCAAAATGATGAAAGTATCAAATGTACAATCTCAGAATGAGACAATTCTATAATTAAGACGCACTATAATGTTCATCAGGGTGTGCATCAGCAATTTGAACAATTATATCCACTGTTAGTCTCAGAATCTGAACTTTTATCTAGTTACATCATAGTGCTGTTCACGTTGTAGTCTGAAAAACCTGGAAGACAATATACCTTTCACTAAGCTCTGCCCACCTTTTATGTTGACTGAAAATTGAAGTGCCCAGTAGTGTAGAATGGAAGCCATGTCTCTGCAAACACATACAGGATGATTCTCTGGAGCCATCCCAGATGTTTCCCGCGACCCTAGGAGATCACATGCTTTGGGTACGGCTCACATGTACCACTCACACCAGGCGCCGTCGTACATGCGTCTGTGTGACCACACTCATGTGCTGCCAGGGCCACATGGCATGTGGTAACTCCTGAGCAGCAGGCCACACACAGTGGCCGCTGTAGATCAATGCCTGCAGTCTTAAACAGCACCCTCAGATGGTCTGGAGGAAGCAGAAGTCCAGCAGGAGCGAGGAATGAGGTGAAGGGCATGTTGATGGAGCCGGGGATGTGACCAGAATCAATGTCTAAAACGCAACAACATTCACTCCAACAAATGAGAAGTCCAGATGATGTCTAATGTGACTTTTTTATTCTCAAAGGCAGTCATATAGGACTGGGACAAGTTGTCACACAAGGTTTTGCATCAAAAGTCTAATTACACTAATGTGTGATTTATATGTTTGTTTCAAACAAAGTTCAAAACTGTCTTGAAGGTATATTCCATCAGTAATGCAAGTTAAAATTAATTTCGACTCATTCCTCCACTTCTTTAAAAAGCAATAAAAGACAGCATAAAAGTCCATATGACTCAAGTGGTTTATTTCATGTCTTCAGAAGTGATATGAAAGGTGTGTGTGAGAAACAGATCAATATTTAAAGTCCTTTTTTTACTACAATCTCCACTTTCATATTCTTCTTTCATTTTTGGCAATTCACATTCTTTGTGCATATCGCCACCTACTGGGTTGTGAGGAAAATATATAGTAAAAAAAGGACTTAATTTTCCTCTGTTTCTCACCCACATTTATCATATCAATTCTGAATACATGAATTCAACCACTAGAGTTGCATGGGTTAATTTTATGCTGCCTTTAAGGTGCTCATAGTAACTCTCAAGAGTGGGCCAGGATGAGCCAGTCGTCGAGATAGTTGAGTATGCGGATGCCCACTTCCCTTAGCGGGGCAAGACCTGCCTCTGTGACCTTTGTGAAGACACGAGGGGACAGGGACAGGCCGAAAGGGAGGACCTTGTACTGATACGCCTGGCCATCAAATGTGAATCGTAAGAAGGGTCGATATCGAGGCATGATTGAGACGTGGAAGTACTTCATTACTTACATTACCTTCAGGTCTACCGCCGCGAACCAATCTAGCTGTCGAACGCAGGTAAGAATTAGTTTCTGCATGAGCATTTTGAAGGGGAATCTGTGTATAGCCCGGTTGAGAACTCACAGGTCCAAGATTGGTCACAACCCTCCACCTTTTTTGGGTATGATGAAGTAAGGGCTGTAGTAACCCTTCTCCATCTCGGCTGGAGTGACAGGCTCAATCACATCCTTGAGGAGCAGGGTTGCGATCTCTGGTCGTAAGGTGCTGGCTTTCTCACCACGCACGGAAGTGGAGCGAATACCGCTGAAACGAGGTGGGAGCCGGGCGACCTGAATCGCATAGCCGATTCGGATGGTCCTGGCCAGCCAGCGCAACAGATTGGGAAGTGAAAGCCACGCATCCAAACTCCATGCGAGGGGCACTAACGGGATGATTGCTTTTGACGTACCGGGGGGAGCAGGTAACAGCTCGTCGGGAGGCAGAAGAGAATCCCGAGGCTTGGGTGCTGAGAAAAATACTCAAAGCACTTACCTTGTTCCACGCATCCGCAAGTGGTGGGTTAGAGACTGAGGAAGATGTCCTAGAGAGGCATCTTCGGAACTCGTCAGCGCTGGCTGCCGGGGCTGGGCAGTCGCGGGTCCGGAGGCGAGAGAATTGCGTCTGGGGAGCCGGGACTGTAGTGTTTTGGGGCTGGGGTGCCGGCAAATAAAAGTAATGAAAACAAGGATTCTCCTTCCGGCCCTCCGCCGGGGGATGGAGTGGTCTTGGTACCTGCTGGGGCTGAGAGCTGGGCACAGGTTGAGGAGGAGCTGCCTGTTGTTTGGTCTCAGGGGGACACCCTTGCAACCGCTCTGCCCACCTGGGGGACCTCCGTGTACCTGTGGACTGCCCCGCCATCCAAGGTAGTGAGAGCGGACGAGCAGAGGGGTCGGTTGCGGGCAGTAAAAGGCTACATCCACGGGTAGTCCCCCAGGTAGTGGTTGTGATCCACCTGTGTCCTGAGAACGCAGAAAACGTGCAGCTCTGCCTCAAACTGGGTCCAGCTCTCAGCCCCAGCGTCGAGCGCCCCGCAGGAAGCACACACCCCCATCTCACGAACACCCTCCAGGACCCGGAAGGCTCCCAAGCATTCCTGAAACAGATGACCCAGAGATCGAGACGTTTGCTCTGGAGCTTGTAAGCAGACCACTCCATCCCCTGGTGGAGGGCCGGGAGGTGAATCCTCAGTTCAGTTTGTTTTCTTTGCCCACATTCTCAATAAAGGAGCAATTTTCTCTTTCACTGGGTCACCCGTCCCGCAAAAGCCATTCTCACGGCATCCCGGTGCCACACCTCAACAATCCCGGCACATCGGACGTGGACCCCCTGCCTCCAGACCCACGACTGTTTCCCCCTGACCGGCCGGTTCTGACGAGTCTAGAGGAAGCCTCCATGGGACCTCCTCCTCAGTCACTGACCCGCCCCCTGCCGGGTGTGTGGAGCAAGGTATGTGCTTTGAGTCTTCCCTCAGCACCAGAGCCTCAGGACACGCTTTTGCCTCCCGAAGCCATATTACCTGCTCCGCCCCGCCGGGTATGTCAAAAATGATCGTCCCCTTAGTGCCCCTAACACGAAGCTTGGACGGGCATGGCACCACGGCATGCACTGTGTGTTTATCACCCCCGCCTGCCTCCAGACTTTCAAACCCTGGACAGACACTGGAAAGGGCCCCCGCTGCGCTGGCACATCAACTGCCTAGAGTTGCTGGCTGTACTTCTTGCCCTTTGGAGATTCCTCCCTCTAGTTCAGGGCAAGCACATCTTGATCCGATCACACAGCACCAGTATATAAATATATGAGTATATAAATCGCCACGGCATCATACGCTCCCGTCACATGTCACAACTCGCCCGCCGTCTCCTCCTTTGGAGCCACTCAAATCCCGGGAAGCCTCAATGTGGCAGCGGATGCGCTGTTGTGACAGGGTTTACCCAGCGGAGAGTGGAGGCTCCACCCCAGTTGGTCCAGTTGATTTGGGAACAGTTCGGCAAGGCACAGGTAGACCTGTTCGCCTCCCGAGAGACCTTCTACTGCCTGTTCTGGTACTCCCGAACGGAGGCTCCCCTCGGGACAGATGCGCTGGCACACAGCTGGCCCAGGGGGCTGCGCAAGTATGCATTCCCCCCAGTGAGCCTTCTTGCACAGGTGCTATGCAAGGTCATACTGGTGGCCCCCTACTGGCCCTCTAGGACTTGGTTCTCAGATGTCGTGCTCCTTGCAACAGCCCCTCGAATTCCCCTGAGGCCTTCCTTCATTCACAAAAAAACGCCACTTTCGCATCCCATCCAGGGGCCAGACATGGAGGTTCCAGAGGTCTGGGCGCGGATGCCAGAGGGTGCCCGTCCCTGAGAGAGAAGGTAAGGACCTTCTCTCACAGGGACGGGCACCCTCTGGCATCCGCGCCCAGACCTCTGGAACCTCCATGTCTGGCCCCTGGATGGGATGCGAAAGTGCCGTTTTTTTGTGAATTGGTGTTCTTCCTGGTCTGAAGACCCACAGAGTTGTGCAGTTGGGTCAGTGCACTCATTTCTGCAGGAGAGGTTGGAGGGGAGGCTGTCTATACGCTATTGTGGCCCACCACGACGTAGTAGACGGCAAGTCTTTGGGTAAGCACGACTTGATTATCAGGTTCCTTAGAGGCACCCGGAGGTAGAACCCTCCTCGGCCAAACCTGTTCCCCTCCTGGGATCTCTCAGTGGTCCTCTTGGGCCTTCAGAGATCCCTCTTCGAGCCGCTAGAATCAGTTGAGCTCAAGGCCCTCTCCCTGAAGACAGCCTTCCTGATCGCGCTCACTTCCATCAAGAGGGTCGGGGACCTGCAAGCGTTCTCTGTCAACAACACCTGCCTGGAGTTCGGTCTGGCAGACACTCACGTCACCCTAAGACCGTGACCGGGCTACGGTCCTTTGACACCCTTCACAGACCAGGTAGTGAACCTGCTAGCACTGCACAAGAGGCAGACCCAGCCCCTTCATTGCTGTGTCCGGTACGTGCTTTTCATATCTATTTGGACCGCACGCAGAGCTTTAGACTTTCTGAGCAGCTCTTTGTCTGCTTTGGTGGACAGCGGAAAGGAAACGCTGTCTCCAAACAGAGGATTTCCCACTGGGTGGTTGACACCATAGCATTGACCTATCATACTCAGGCCATGCCTGCCCCCTTGCGGGTTCGAGCACACTCGACAAGAAGTGTGGCATCCTAATGGGTACTGGCCAAAGGCACCTCCTTAGCAGACATATGCAGAGCAGCGGGCAACACCCAATACCTTTATGAGATTTTACAATCTCAAGGTTGAGTCGGTTTCATCCCGCGTTCTCTCTGGTCCGAGCTGGTAGAACTTGGTAATGTGGTAACAACTGACAGGGTGTACTGCTTGCACCTAGCGCCCTTTCCCTCCACTGAGGTAATATCGTGTGCTCTTATCCCAGGAGATCCCACTAACTCGACTCCCTGGATGACTCCTCCCTAGCCCTCTGGTCCGCAAATTCAGCGGAGGAATTATATGACCAGACCTACTATGAGTACTCAAACTACTCTGTACTGGAATAAGTGCTCCACAGGTCGGGCCCCCGTGTGGACTTGTCCCCCTGTGTGTATTTTCCGCGGTACATTCCCCTTGCGAGCTGACCGCGTCTCCCTTGGGCAGTCCCCGCTGTCCCTCAGTCGCCGTGTTTGTAGAAACTCCTCCCTCCCAATAAGGTAGGATCTACCACCGTGCCATTTTCCACATGCGACCTTAAATCCCATGTGATGTATTTCACCACTCTTTACCTCCCCCAGCCTGGGCAAGTGTGGTCTCCACAAGGTCTTTCCCCCCCTGAAAGAATAGGAATTGGGAAAGAAAGCCTTCCCTGATGTGTGTGATTGCATTAAGATGGCCCCAGCAACATAGAGAGAGAAAAGGCGCGGCTGGCACGGCTGTGTGGATATGAAAAACTTGATCAGAAGGAAAACCAAAATTATATTCAAGCTAAATTATTTATTTTTAAACTAACTTTTTATAATTTTGGAGAAGTTTCAGATTCATAAGAAGAAATGGTCAGGGTCCAAGCCAAATTTCATTCACTTTCTCCAGGAGATCAAGAACTACAACACCTGTTTGGAGAATATTGTCAGCAAAAAATTAAAAAAAACAACAACTCGTATTTACGATAAATTCCAATAGCATGTGAAGGCAGTCTCCATCTTTAGCATAATTCACAAAACTTATTTGTTACTACTGCTATTCTTTGCTTGGCAAACATGACAGTTTCATTAAAAATCTTACTATACTCAATAAATAAATAAATATTTCAAATTGTAATGAAGAAATCTTAAAAATGTATTTTGTTTATTTTTGTATTAATTTATGCTTTGTTAAACATTACACAATTTTGTTATGAAATTGTAAAAAAAAAAAAAAAAAAATAGGCTTAAATATTGTTTTGAGTGTAGATTTTATTATGATACTAATTACAACTGGAATAAGAGCCCCAGAGCTAAATGGCCATCGGGAGAACCGAGCAGGCTGGTGGGTTGGCTGCAAAATGGCACCGGCCGATCCCAGGCCGATTTCTCTTCCCATTCCAGCCCTGCCTATAGGTCTACGTTAGTTATAGACCTAACAAAGGCTGTTTAGCCCAAGACAGACCACTTGTATTTTATTGAATCAGAGAAACTGGAACACCCAATATGACATGTAGCACTTGTTTTTCTGTTCCTTCTGCTCACCATATCTGAAGCTCAAGGATTTCTTAGGCTCTTCTTATATATCACTATACCAATTCATTAATTCACCTTGATGTGTTTTTGCAAAATGTGTAAATACAAAGAAGCTGCTTCAGGTAAAATTGGCATAATAAGATTATCAAACAGAAATATGTGTTCATTACCTGTAACTGTTGAGGATGCTGCCATATTAGTTCTTTTCACATGATGTCACGACTGTCAGGTCAGAGTTTACAACTTACAATTATGAACTCTAAGACGACGTGAAGGTTTTTTACAAGTTGGAATCTCGTAAATACTGTAATGGATTCTTTGAATGACATGTACCCTAAACTTTCTAGTAAAATATCAGGATGATAACGATCTTCTGGTCATTTTCAGCTAGTGCGAAGAGTCAAGAGTAGTAGCATAATGCTCTTCTTTCTAAAATAAAACAATTGATCATAACAAATGTGAATTTATTTAATAAAAGTATAAAAAATATTTCAGTAATGAGCTTCAAAAGTGTAAATACGTATGATTTGATAAGTAGATTGTACGTATATGTACGGCCAAGCACTGCTATACCATTGTGTAAGGCTTCCTCTGTGTGTAAAGTATTTGCATACAGTGATTTTAAAGTGATTTACAAGTGAAAAATATAGTTGCAAGCAGTGATGACGGGCCCAAGCACCATGGGTCCATTTCCACCTGGTGGCCAAATTCAATACAAACTGGCCAACTTCCTGTTGGGTGGAGCTAAAGACTATAATTCTGAAAGTTGTCCGGCTTGATGAGAATAATATATGTACCAAGTTTGGTGACTGTAGTTACCCCACCAATTTAGTCAAAAGGTGGCATTATAGAGCCCACCTTACACACCTATGTGTGACATTTTGCCTAGGCCTAATGGCCAAAGACTCTGATGTGCAAAATTTCATGAAATTTTAAACATGCCAAGTGCCTAAACATGCCAAAACACCCAAATATAGGAAGAAAGGAATAATAATGCTTTGCCATGGCAACAGTATTTAAAATATAAAATATTCCTTTACAATTTTACATCAGCAGTGTCTTAACATTATTCTAAAGAATTTTGAAGCATTTTATTAAACACAAGAGGACTATTTCAAAGTCTGTTAAAAGTGCCATACTTCCTGCTGCCAGTTGGTGGAGCTATGACAGTGGCCTATAATAGCCACATCCATGTGATCAGCCCCCCATTACCAAAATACACCTGAATTTTTGTATAAATCTTCCTGTTTCCCATTTTTCACCATAAACGTACTGCTTCGCCATGGCAACACCATTCAAAATATAAAAAATGTGTTTGCAATTTAGCATCAACAATGTCTTGGCATGATGTTGCACAGATTTGGTGCCAGTCATATAAATTCCTGAGGAGTATTCAAAATTTCAGAAAATCCAAAATGGCCGACTTCCTCTTGGGACTAGCTAATGACTATGAGAACTATACATGTACCAAATTTGGTGACTGTAGGTGCAAATGGGGGTGCTACAGAACCCCCCTTGCATGTTTCTAAGGGGGCGCTACAGAGCCACATCCAATGCATGACCAAGCAACTTGCAACTTGCATGACCCCCCATGCAACTTTTGACCAGCTCTAATGGTTGATGACAATTTTTCATTTTTCAAGAGTTTTCACACGTTAACCTGATATGCACCCCCTTTTTGAGCACAAACCATGAAAATAACATACCTGAACTTAAATGGTTGTATTAACTGGACCCTTTAGAGTATGGACACAGTTTGAGCTTTATTTCATAAGTTTATAGTAATATTGTGTGCTGAACATGTTTTTATAATCTAAAAAATAATAATAAAAGTACCAAGACAACCCAGAAATACAATGTTCTTAAAGCCACAAGTCTAAAGAAGTTATGTTTCAAATGTGAAGATTTTTAAAAATAAACTTTGGAGACAGGCTCATTTTGTTTATGAGACTCTAATATGTAAGATCATATACAGTTTTACAACATGAATGCTGCTCAGATTGTATATTTTGTTGAAGAACGATGATGAAGGGTTATTCTTTCAGGCAAGATCTCATCTAAACAATGGAGAATATATCAGTATTTCTCAGATTTAACACTTTTATGGACAAAAACTGCTATTGGATGTTTTTCAATGAACGCTTGTCATATGGACAATTGAACCAAGTGTGGCGAACTGGATTCATCTGGGGATTGTGTTTTCATAAAAAATGTATGAAGGCATATGATATTGCATGTTTTCATTTGTACTCCTGGCACAAATAACTAAATTGCTGTTCCCCATCTGACGCTCACTTCGACGTTGTGTCAAAGAAGCGACACTAGGGGTCTCTCTTGAGCGCCAAATATGCCTCTGATGTATGAAAAAAGGCCAATGAGAGTTGGCGAACAGTATTTGCATACCCTGCCCCCGGACATATGGGTATAAAGGCGAGGGAAATACGCTCGTTCATTCAGTAATTTTCTTCAGAGCCGATGGTTGTGTATGCAGCCAGCTGCGAGTGACACACCAGATATCCTGCTTCTATCCTCTCACGCTCTGCTTTGCTGTTGGATCTACTGCGCACTTCAGCAGCTTTTCTCTTCTCTGCATGGCGTGCAGTTTGCCCCTGGGTACTTCGACAGCGCAGAGTTTAAAAGAGTTTTCCTATAAAGAGCAATTTTCTTTGTAAAAGAGTTTATTTCTCTAAAAGAGCAATACACAGGGGCGTTGAACGTCCTTTTCAACAGCGACTCGCCTCCGGGCCAATCTGCCTATCCTCTGGAGCTCGAGGTGGATAAGCTCGCCGCTCCATCGGAGAGCGCAGCGTCTGACGCTGATACCTCCCCTGTGCTGCCGCATTTGGGCCAGCACGCCTAGGTTGAGACTGATGCGCTGATGTCCGACATGCTTGCCCGGGCCGCTGTCAGTGTGGGGTTGGATTGGAACACTCCGTCCTCCTTACACCCGTCATGGTTGGATGACTGGTTCCAGGGGTCTGGGCGCCTCTCACAGCCTCGCCCCCCCGGTCCCGTTTTTCACGGAGGTGCATGACGAGCTGACGTCTTCGTGGAAGCTGCTTTAGCTGTGGAGGTGGTAAGACCACTCCGTCCCCCGGTGGAGGGCCGGGAGGAGAATCTTTTGTTCTTAAACAATTTTCATTTGCCGCCCCCCTTAGATGGGGCTGCGGTACCCACATTCTCAATAAAAGAGCTATTTCCTTTGTCTCTGGGTCACCTGGCCCGCAAATGCCGTTCTCATGGCACCTGCTTTCCACTCGTCAAAAGCCCTGCTCGTCCGCTCTCGCTACCCTCGCCGGCGGAGCGGCCCACGGGTATACGGCGATTCCCCAGGTGGATAGGGCTGTTGCGCTCCATCTGTGCCCCGGAAACCCTACCACCTGGCGCAGGCGCCCTATACTCCCTTCCAAGGCCTGTAGGACGACATCCTCATTTAACACCAAAGCCTACAGTGCCGCGGGACAGGCCGCTTCCGCCTTGCACGCCATGGCCATCCTGCAAGTCCACCAGGCCAAGGCACTCAGGGATCTGCACGAGGGTAGCCCTGATCCCGATGTGCTTCAGGAACTGCGCACAGCGACCGACCTCGCCCTCAGAGCCACGAAGGTCACCGCACAGGCACTCGGGCAGGTGATGGCCACCCTTGTGGTCTAGGAACGTCATCTGTGGCTCAACCTGGTCGAGATGCGCGAAGCCGACAAAGTTCGCTTCCTCAACGCCCCTGTCTCCTAGCTTGGCCTCTTTGGCGACACCGTCGAGGACTTCGCCCAGCAGTTCTCTGCGGTGAAAAAAGCAGATGGAGGCCATCTCACACATCCTGCCCCACCGCAAACCTGCCGCCACGTACACTGCCCCAGCTGCTCGCCGAGGGCATCCCCCTGCGGCTAAGAAATCTGCTCCACCTCAACCCGGGCCCAGCTCTCAGCCCCAGCGTCGAGCACACCACAGGAAGCAGACGCCCCCTGTCTCTCGGACCCCCTCGAGGACCCGCAAGGCTCCCAGGCGCTTCTGAGACGGTGTGGAGCTGTGGAGGTGGTAAGACCACTCCGTCACCCGGTGGAGGGCCGGGAGGAGAATCTTTTGTTCTTAAACAATTTTCATTTGCCGCCCCCCTTAGATGGGGCTGCGGTACCCACATTCTCAATAAAAGAGCTATTTCCTTTGTCTCTGGGTCACCTGGCCCGCAAATGCCATTCTCACAGCACTCTGCCACCAGATCTCAACAGTCCCGGCTTCCTGGACACAGACCACCCGTCTCCAGCCCCACAACTGTTCCCCGGCCAGCCGGTTCCGATGAGTCTAGAGGACGCCTACCCTGGACCTCCTCCCCCTGCCGGGTGTGCGGAGCAAGGTAAGTGCTTTGAGTCTTTTCTCAGCACCCCAGCCTCGGGGCGCCCTATCGCCTCCCGACGCTGCCCTACCTGCTCTGCCCCGCTGCAAAGCTCCGCCGGGTACATCAAAATGAATCATCCCTTTGGTGCCCCTAGCACAGAGGTTGGATGCGTGGCTTTCACCTCCCAACCCATCTCGCTGGCTGGCCCGGATCATTCGACTCGGTTACGCAATTCAGTTTGCCAGGCCCCTGCCCCCCTTCATGGGTGTCCGCTTTTCCGCAGTACACAGCGAACATGCCCAGTCCCTGCGCGTGGAAATCGCTACTCTTTTACTCAAAGACGCGATAGAGCCTGTCCCTCCAACCGAGATGAAGAAGGGTTTCTACAGCCCTTACTTCATCGTACCCAAGAAAGGCGGTGGCTTATGAACAATCTTGGACCTGCGAGTTCTCAAATGAGCATTGCACAAACTCCCGTTCAAAATGCTCATGCAGAGACACATCTTAACCTGCGTCCGGCATCTAGATTGGTTTGCAGTGGTAGACCTGAAGGATGTGTATTTCCACGTCTCCATTCTGCCTCGACACTGCCCCTTCCTGCGGTTTGCGTTCAATGGCCATGCGTATCAGTACAAAGTCCTCCCATTCGGCCTGTCTCTGTCCCTTCGCGTCTTCACAAAAGTCGCAGAGGCAGCTCTTGCCCCGCTCCGAGAAGATGGCATCCGCATACTCAATTACCTCGACGACTGGCTTATCCTGGCCAACTCACAAGAGTTACTATGCACTCACAGAGACCAGGTGCTCAGGCACCTCAGCCATTTGGGGCTTCAGGTCAACTGGGAAAAGAGCAAGCTTACTCCAGTCCAGAGCATCTCTTTTCTCGGTATGGAGTTGGACTCAAATCAAATCAAATCAAATCAAATCACTTTATTGTCACACTACTGTGTACACGAGTGCAACAGCAGGTGAAATTCTTGTGTGCAGTTCCGAGCAACATTGCAGTAATGACAGTGACGAGACATAAACCACTTTACAATAAACAACATATTACACAAAACAATTTACATAAACTTACACAACAATTTACATAACAAATGTACACAATACACACAATGTAGAATACACACACTAGAGAAGGGTATAAATATATATATATATATACACTGACTGAATTGGGAGCGAGAATATATTGACAGAATGAGGATTAATAAAGTGCAGTGCTGATTGTTGATCGTGAGGGATCAAGTGTTCAAAAGTCTTATTGCTTGTGGGAAGAAGCTGTCATGTAGTCGGGTGGTGCGGGTCCTGATGCTGCGATACCGCCTGCCTGATGGAAGCAGTGAGAGCAGCCCATGACTCGGGTGGCTGGAGTCTTTGATAATCCTCCGAGCTTTCTTCACACACCGTCTGTTATATATATCCTGGAGGGAGGGAAGCTCACCTCCGATGATGTTTCTGGCCGTTCGCACCACCCTTTGCAGGTCTTTGCGGTTGTGGGCGGTGCTATTGCCGTAGCAGGCGGTGATGCAGCCAGTCAAGATGCTCTCAACAGTACTAGTGTAGAACTGTGTGAGGATGTGTTGGTTCATTCCAAACTTCCTCAGCCGTCTCAGGAAGAAGAGGCGCTGGTGAGCCTTCTTCACAACGGCCTCAGTGTGGACGGACCATGTGAGTTCCTCAGTAATGTGGACACCGAGGAACTTGAAGCTGCTGACTCTCTCCAATGGTGCTCCATTAATGGTGATGGGGCTGTGTTCACTGTCTTTCTTCCTGAAGTCCACCACAAGCTCCTTGGTTTTACTGACGTTGAGGGAGAGTTTGTGCTCCTGACACCAGCGCGTCAGAGTGTGCACCTCCTCTCTGTAGGCTGTTTCATCATTGTCAGTGATCAGACCTACAACCGTCGTATCGTCAGCAAACTTAATGATGGCATTGGAGCTATGTGTCGCCACACAGTCATGTGTGTAAAGGGAATACAGGAGTGGGCTGAGAACACAGCCCTGCGGGGCTCCAGTGTTGAGGGTCAGTGATGAGGAGATGTTGCTGCCCATTCTAACCACCTGACGTCTGCCTGACAGGAAATCCAGGATCCAGCTGCACAGCGAGCTGTTTAAGCCCAGAGCCCGGAGTTTCACATCAAGCTTGGAGGGCACTATGGTGTTAAATGCTGAGCTGTAGTCTACAAACATTCTCACATATGTGTTCCTTTTTTCCAGGTGGGAGAGAGCAGTGTGTATTGTAGATGCAATAGCATCATCAGTGGAGCGGTTGTTACGGTAGGCAAACTGCAATGGGTCCAAAGAGGTGGGCAGAACAGAGCAGATGTGATCTCTGATTAACCTCTCAAAGCATTTGCTGATGATGGGGGTCAGAGCAACAGGACGCCAGTCATTTAAACAAGTGATTTTGGCTTGCTTCGGTACAGGCACAATGGTTGATGTTTTGAAGCATGTGGGGACTACAGACAGGGAGAGGGACAGGTTGAAAATGTCCGTAAAAACACCAGCCAGTTGGTTCGCGCATGCTCTGATGACGCGGCCCGGAATGCCGTCTGGACCCGCGGCTTTACGGATGTTCACCCGTCGAAAGGATCGGGTTACATCCGCAACAGAGACGGAGAGTGAACCATCATCTGTAGTATCGGCCGCGAGTGCTCTCTCCGCGAGGGCGGTGTTGTTGTCCTCGAAACGAGCATAAAATGTATTAAGCTCGTCCGGGAGAGAGGCAACGGTGTTCATGGCGGAGTTTTTATTCTGTTTATAGTCCGTGATGATGTTAATTCCCTTCCACATACTTCTGGAGTCGGTGGTGTTGAACTGACCTTCAATTTTGTGCCTGTACTGGCGTTTGGCTGTGCTGATGGATTTACGGAGGGCATAACTGGCTTGTTTACGCTCCTCCGTGTTCCCGGAATTAAAAGCGGTGGTCCGCGCAGTAAGTGCCGCGCGAACATCGCCGTTAACCCAGGGTTTCTGGTTGGGGTAGATCCGTATGTTTTTCGTCGGAACAACGTCCTCTACGCACTTCCTGATGAAACACGTTACGCTATCAGCGTAAACCTCGATGTCGTCATCGGAGGCAGACCGGAACATCTCCCAGTCCGCGTGATCAAAACAGTCCTGTAGCGCAGAGTCTGATTGGTCCGACCAGCACTGGATCATTCTGAGGGCGGGTGATTCCCGTTTCAGTTTCTGCCTGTAAGCGGGCAGAAGCAGAACGGAAGAGTGGTCAGATTTGCCAAATGGTGGGCGGGGGAGGGATTTGTAGCCATCCCGGAAAGGAAAATAGCAATGATCCAAAACCCGGTCCCCTCGTGTGTTAAAGCTGATGTGTTGGTGGTATTTTGGTGCTATTGTTTTGAAGTTGGCTTTGTTGAAGTCCCCGGTAACAATGAACGCGGCCTCAGGGTGCACGGTTTCCTGCTGACTTATACTGCCATACAGTTCCCTAAGTGCCCGGTCTGTGTCGGCTTGTGGGGGGATGTACACAGCAGTGATAATGACTACTGTGAATTCCCTCGGTAGCCAGAATGGTCGACACAGAAGCATGAGAAATTCCAGATCAGGAGAGCAGAAAGACCTGATAAAATGTACATTCCTCTGATCACACCATGATTTGTTGATCATAAAACATACACCTCCACCTCTGCTTTTACCTGAGAGGTCTTTCGCTCTGTCCGCTCGGTGCACGGAGAAACCCGTGGGTTCGATGGCCGAGTCTGGAATCTCCGCGGACAACCAGGTTTCCGTAAGACAGATAACACAGCAATCTCTCGTCTCTCGTTGGAAAGAGATCCGCGCTCTCAGCTCGCAGAGCTTGTTGTCCAGAGACTGAACATTTGCCAGTAGTATACTGGGTAGCGGGGGGCGATTTGCGCGACGTCTTAATCTGATGAGAACGCCGGCTCTTTTTCCTCTTTTCCTTCTGCGTTTCCGCGGCCGGGCAGCCCAGACAAAGGGCTCCGCTGGCGTGTTTGTAAACCGCGGGTCGGCATTGAGGAATGTGAAGTCCGGTTTTCGGTGTGTGATTGCCGAACCAATGTCCAAAAGCGTTTGTCTGTCGTACACAATAAGGCAGACAACATCCAAGACAAAAAAACACAGAACTGTAAACAAAACAAACAATAAACTGCAGTGTTTTGACGGAGCTCGCGACGCAGCAGCCATACTCGGCGCCATCTTGAGATCATCATTTGAGACTCGGTCTCAATGTCAGCACGCCTCACCAACGAGCATGCCCAGTCAGTGTTGAAGTGCCTCACCTCCTTCAGGCCAGGCACAACGGTCCCCTTAAAACTTTTCCAGAGGCTCCTGGGGCATATGGCGTCCTCCGCGGCGGTCACGCCGCTAGGGTTGATGCATATGAGACCACTTCAGCACTGGCTTCAGACCCGAGTCCCGAGATGAGTATGGCGCCGCGGCACGCATCGTGTGACAGTCACCCCTGCCTGCCACCAAACATTCAAACCCTGGACAGACCTCTGTTTTTTACGGGCAGGAGTACCCTTACAGCAGGTGTCCCGACGCGTCCTGGTCACCACCCGGGCCTGGTTCTCGGACCTTGTACTCCTTGCAACAGCCCCTTCCTGGCGAATTTCCCTGAGGAAAGACCTTCTTTCTCAGGGACGGGGCACGCTCTGGCATCCGCGCCCAGACCTTTGGAACCTCCACGTCTGGCCCCTGGACGGGACATGGAAGACCTAGCTGGTCTACCACCCATGGTCGTAGCCACAATCAACCAGGCCAGAGCCTCTTCTACCAGGCAACTCTACGCCCTGAAATGGCGTCTGTTCGTGAATTGGTGTTCTTCCCGGGCAGAAGACCCACAGAGGTGCGCAGTTAGGTCAGTGTTCCTGTTCCTACAGGAGAGGTTGGAGGTGAGGCTGTCCCCTTCCACCTTGAAGGTGTATGTTGCCGCTATCGCAGCTCACCACGACCCAGTGGACGGCAAGTCTCTGGGTAAGCATGACTTAATCGTCAGGTTCCTAAGAGGTGCCCGGAGGTTAAATCCCTCCCGGCCAAACCTATTTCCCTCCTGGGATCTCTCAGTGATCCTCGCCGGTCTTCATATATCCCCCTTCGAGCCGCTAGAATCAGCTGGACTCAGGGCCCTCTTCCTAAAGACGGCCCTGCTGATCGCGCTCGCCTCCATCAAGAGGGTCGGGGACCTGCAAGCATTCTCTATTAACAACACTTGCCTGGAGTTCGGTCCAGCAGACACATATGTGATCCTAAGACCCCGACCGGGCTATGTGCCCATGGTTCCTACCACGCCCTTCAGAGATCAGGTAGTGAACCTGCAAGCGCTGCCCCGGGAGGAGGCAGACCCAGCCCCATCACTGCTGTGTCTGGTATGTGCCTTGCTTGCCTACCTGGAACGCACTCAGAGCTTCAGGCGCTCTGAGCAGCTCTTTGTCTGCTTTGGGGGACAGCAGAAAGTAAATGCTGTCTCCAAACAGAGGCTGTCCCACTGGGTGGTGGACGCCATTCTGTTAGCCTATCACACCCAGGCCGTGCCAACCCCCCTACGGGTCCGAGCCCACTCTACCAGGAGTGTGGCATCCTCATGGGCACTGGCTAGGGGCACCTCCCTAGCAGACATTTGTAGGGCTGCGGGCTGGGCAACACCTAACACCTTCACAAGATTTTACAATTTCAGGGTTGAGTCAGTCTCGTCCCGTGTTTTCTCAGGTCCGAGCCGGTAGAACTCGTCGTAGGTACACATCGATGGTCTGATCAGGTGAATCGCTTGCGTCCAGCGCCCTTTCCCTCTGCCGAGGTAAAACAGTGCACTTTCTATCCCAGGAGACCCCTTAAGGTCCCTAGTTGATTCCTCCCTAGCCCTCTTGGGTCCGCAGTTCAGCGGAGGAACTTGCCGACCCAGTCCACTACGGGTACCCCAGGCTACCCCTACTGGAATAGGTGCTCCACAGGTCAGGCCTCCTACATGGACTCCTCCTGTATGTACTTCCGCGGTACGGTCACCTTACGAGCTGACTCATGTCTCCCTTAGGCAGTCTCTCGCTGCCCTCCGGTCGCCGTGTTGTAGCAACTCCCCCCTCCTCGAGGTTGGATCTACCACCGCGCCATTCTTTCCCACATGTGACCGAAGAGGCCATGTGATGTATTTCGTCACCTTTACCTCCCCTTTCGGACAGGTGTGGCCTCCGCAGGGTCTTTTCCCCCTGAAAGAATAGGAATTCGGGTAAGACCCCCTTCCCACGATTTGGTAAGGGCCCCGGTTGCTCTTGCTCTATGCCGAGAAAACAGAGTGAAAAGAGGCCCAGCCAGGCTTGGCCCGTTCCCTAGTTGGAAGCGTCGCCTTGATCCCCTCTAGGGTAACCAAAAGGATTCAGACGACTTTTTTGGGGCATTGGGGAAGGGTACGTGCAGTCTAAAACACAGTTGGTCGCTTGTGCACGTGGAATACCTGCCCGCTTCTGTGTCAACAGTACACGTACATGGCTCAGTGCATGGCGTGATTTGAAGTGGACCCCTAGTGTCGCTTCTTCGACACGACGCTGAAGTGAGCGCAAGACGGGGAACATCTCGGTTATGTATGTAACTTCCATTCCCTGATGGAGGGAACGAGACGACGTGAGCCAAGCCGCTGAGGTGGCCGGACACTCCCGGCTCCTCAGAAAAATCCTGAATGAACGAGCGTATTTCCCTCGCCTTTATACCCATATGTCCGGGGGCGGGGTATGCAAATACTGTTCGCCAACTGTCATTGGCCTTTTTTCATAGATCAGAGGCATATTCGGCACTCAAGAGAGACCCCTAGTGTTGCTTCTTCGACACGACGTCTCGCTCCCTCCATCAGGGAACGGAGGTTAAATACGTAACGGAGACGTTTCTGGAGCATTGCTATCATGAAACAGAGATCGGATATCAATGTTGAACCCTTAAACCTTTGAAAAGATGTAGAATTTGTTAACATTAATTACATTTATAACCAGTAATTTATATATTAAATATAAGGACAGTGACATCACTACCGCATGCAGGCGATTGCGTATCAACAGGTTAAGTACCCCAAAAGTACAAAAAATATTGAAAATAACAATAATAAAAATAGCTGCAAACAGCGATGATGGGCCATAGGTCCATTTCCACTCTGTGGCTTTCAGAAAACTTTGCATGATGGCCACAGCAACAACTCAACATTAATGTAAATTTGGACCCTAATTATTCAATGAGTAACAGATATATGCCACCATTCCAGTTTGACTACAATGTCACAAAATTTTCCATCAGCAGTGTTTAAACAATTTAAGCAATTGGGTTAAATGTAAGAGAACTTTTTTAAAGTCTGTTGTAAGTGCCACATTCCTGCTGCCAGTTGGTGGCATTATGACCATGATCCACAATAGCCACATCCATGTAATTAGCCCCCAAGAAAAAACATGCAACACAATTTTAATCTAAATCACACAATGCAAGCAGAAGATATGAGACACTTCCTGTTTGCCTATTTTTGCCAATAATTTAGTGAATCACCATGGCAGCACCATTCGATTTTTAAAAATCTGTTCGCATTTTAACGTTGATGTCTTAGCATAATGTTGTATAAATATTTTGACAGTCTCATGAATCACCATTCAGAGATTCAATCAATCAATCAATCTATCTATCTACAGTATCTATCTACACAGTTTTAATTGTAATTTAAAATATTTTGTTAACTGATTAAATTAACATTTTTGCTATATTTTAATATAATTATTTCTTGAAAATAATATGTAGATCTAATGATTATATTGCAATGAAATTATTTACAATTTTTATTAATCCATAAATAGGCTTTAAATTAAATTAGCAAATGTAGCGATTAGTCTCGTCTCTTTAATAAAGTCAAGTGGTTTTTATTGTCATTCAACCATATACAGTTAGTACAGTACACAGCGAAATGAGACAGCGTTCCTCCAGGACCATGGTGCTACATAAATCAACATAGGACAAACACAGAACCACATGAGACTACACAGACTAAATAACACTTCTACATAAAGTGCACGTGCAAACGTGTGCAAAAATTATGGGACAGTACAATAATTAATAAAAGGAACAGGAAAATATGCACAGTAAGAGACAGTTCAGCGCTGACCAGTACACATTTGTAGTCTGAGTAGTGCAAAAAGATGACACTCTAAAATGCTAAATGTAAACATAACATACTATGAAATATTGTTCTACGGACATAGCAGTTATTGAGGTAGCAGCCAAGTATAAAGTGACATTGAGTTAAAGTGCAACTTTGGACATGTGCAAAAGTTGAATGGTGTAAAGGCGTGTGTGTCAGTCCAGTCCCTGAGTATTGAGGAGTCTGTTGGCTTGGGGGAAGAAGCTGTTACACAGTCTGGCCGTGAGGGCCGAATGCTTCGGTACCTCTTGCCAGACGGCAGGAGGGTGAAGAGTTTGTGTGAGGGGTGTGTGGGGTCGTCCACAATGCTGGTTGCTTTGCGGATGCAGTGTTTTTTGTAAATGTCTTTGATGGAGGGAAGAGAGACCCCGATGATCTTCTCAGATGTTCTCACTATCCTCTGCAGGGTTTGCGGTCCGAACCGGTGCAATTCCCAAACCAGGCAGTGATGCAGCTGCTCAGGATGCTCTCATAGAATGTCCCTCTATAGAATGTAGTGAGGATGGGGGGTGGGAGATGTGCTTTTCGAAAAAAGTATAGACACTGCTGGGCTTTCTTGGTAATAGAGCTGGTGTTGAGGGACCAGGTGATGTTCTCCGCCAGGTGAACACCAAGGTATTTGGTGCTCTTGAATGCTCGTGTCATCAGCGAACTTGATGATGTGGTTCGAGCTGTGCATTGCTGCACAGTCGTGAGTCAGCAGAGTGAACAGCAAAGCACACAGCCCAGTTGCAGAGGGAGGTGTCCAGGCACAGCAGGTTCAGCTTTCCAATCAGGTGCTGAGGAATTATTGTGTTGAATGCTGAGCTGAAGTCTATGAACAGCATTTGAACGTATGAGTCCTTTTTATCTAGGTGGTTGGAGGGTGGTGGCGATGGCGTTGTCTGTTGAATGGTTATGACAATACGCAAACTGCAGTGGGTCTAGTGAGGGGGGCATCTGGGTCTTAATGTGCCTCATGACGAGCCTCTTGAAGTAGTTCATGATGATGGGTGTGAGTGCGACGGGATGGTATTCATTGAGGCAGGACACTGAACACTTTGGCATGGGGACAATGGTGGTGGCCTTGAAGGACATTGGAACAACGGCGCTGCTCAGAGAGATGTTGAAGATGTCGGTAAGAACATCTGCCAGCTGGTCTGCACATCCTCTTAGCACTCTGGCAGAAATGTTGTCTGGCAGCAGCAGCCTTCCGTGGGTTGACTCTTTGTAGAGTTTTTCTCACATCAGCCATGGTAAGACAGAGCACCTGATCGTTGGGAGGAGGGGTGGTCTTCCTCGCCACCACGTTGTTCTGCACCTCAAACCAAGCGTAGAAGTCGTTCAGCACATCTGGAAGAGAGGCATCTTTGTCACAGGCAACTGATGTTGTCCTCTAGTTGGTGATTGCCTGGATGCCCTGCCACATGCGCCGCTTGTCGCTGCTGTCCTGGAAGTGACTGTGTATTCTCTGTGCGTGTGCGCAGTTTGCCTCTTTGATGGCCCGGGACAGTTTGGCCCTCAATGTTCTTAGGACTGCCTTGTGCCTGCTCTGTAGGCGGAGTCTCGGGTCCTCAGCAGTGCACGCACCTCCAAGGTCATCCATGGCTTCTGGTTGGAGCATGTGGTGATGGTCTTGGAGAAAGTGACATCATCAATGCACTTGCTGATGTAGCTGATCACTGATGCAGTGTATTCCTCCAAGTTGGTAGAGTCGCCATATGTTGCAGGCTCCCTTATCGTGTGCCAGTCAGTACACTCAAAACAGTCCTGAAGAGCAGAGATGGCTCCTGCTGGCCAGGTTTTCAATTGCTTCTGAAGCAGATTTGTGCGCTACGTTTGAGTAAACAAGATCAAGCGTGTTTGCCCCTCTCGTTGCAAAGTCCATCAATATGTGGACTTTGCAACGAGAGGGGCAAGCGTGTTTGCCCCTCTCGTTGCAAAGTCCACATATTGATGGAATTTAGGGAGCACTGTCTTGAGATGGTTGAAATCTCCGGTGACAAACAGTCCGTCAGGGTGAGCGTTCTGCAATTCGCTAATAGCCCCATACAGTTCACCGATTGCTTCCTTAGCATTAGCGCTGGGGGAATGTAAACTCTGGTTATGAAAACAGTGGTAAATTCCTGTGGTAAATAAAAAGGTCTGCATCTAACAGTCACAAGCTCCAACAGTGATGAGCAGTAGCTAGAGACTAGCACAGAGTTCTTGCACCATTCCGTGTTGATGTAAACACACAAGCCACCACCGCAAGTCTTACCGCACATTGCTGCATTTCTGTCGGCATGAAACAAGGCGAACACATCTAGCTGAATGGCGGTGTCTGGAAATCTGTCGCTGAGCCACGTCTCCATGAAAACAAAGACGCAGCAGTCTCTAAACTCATGCTGCGTAGTCTGCTGGAGTCAGATGTAGTCCAGTTTATTGTCCAGGGAGCAAACATTTGAGAGCAGAATAGACGGGAGAGCCGGCCGGCTAGGGTTTGTTTTTAGCCTAGCATGGATCCCCACCCTCTTGCCGTGCTTCCGCTTCCTCACACACCGCTTACGACATCCTCTCCCCCGGTCACTGGCATCAGACGACACAGAGGACTGGAGGCCTTGTCTCTGCAGCAAGCTGAGGTCACTTAGGTTCTCCTGCAGATCATCATGCAGCTTGGTTGTTGGATGAATCTTATATTTTAGTAGTGTCTGACGATGGTAAATGTAGCACACGGCTCAGTTACTAGATCCTATAAAATCAAAACTATGGACCAGAAACAGAAGAGTTGGATCGACCTGCTGAAGCAAAAATTTGCAAAGATGATAATAAGAAAGAATAAAACAAATAAACCACTCAGACCACTGGAATGCAGCTAATTAATGAAAAGGTAAGTGTATTTGGTTTTCTCTTTGTTTGGTACTTTGCATGAGTTGTATCTTTTTTTTTTTCTTTTTTTTTTAAAAAAGGAAAAAAAATTGAGGGAATGAAAGAAAAACTAAATAAAAAAAAATACAAATAGATGACAGTAACACAGAGTCAAAAATTACCAATGTCAATTTCTGAAATTCATCCACAGTGTCTCAATTTCAAGTTCAATGTCTTTTTTTTTTTCAAATCCCCCCCCCCCCCCCCAAAAAAAATACTGAGTAGGAATGTTCACGAAAAATGATCACAGTTCAGTCCATGAAGAAGAAAAAAAAACTTCAGGGAAATCCACGAAAACTTGCAGTGTATGCAGAAATGTATGCAGTTCTTTCCTACCCAATCCGAAAACTCTTTTCTCACAACTTTCACAACTCTTTTTGCTTCATTTCCAGGTACGAGATGATGGGATGGCTCGCCAGTCCAACCAAGGATAGGAACTCCACAGCAGGACAGAAATCGGAATCTCAGCAGCAATTTCTCAGACACTCACCAAAGAGAAAAATAAAACACAAGGAAAAAAAAAACCCGGCCTTGCAAAAACAAAGCCAAAACAATCATCAGCAACTCATTCCAATAAACAGTTTCAAATTACCAACATGTGTTTCAATTGTTTAGATATAGGCACACATACATGCTAGTCACCATGTGCTTGATTGACACACTTGAGTCTATGTACAGAGCTAGCAAAGCTAGCACCGCATGGCACACACTTCACAATAGAAAAAAATATATATAATCTCAACAAATACGTCTTTCAAACATTTAGACATAACTATATGCACTCAGATTGTATTAGAAGACACGTAAAGCATTTTCAAACATTTTATACATCACTTATCACATTAATATTCCAAAAACAGTATGCACATTACCCAAAAACATTTCTTATAAAGAAATTGGTACTCACCAAGGGGAAATATAAATCAGAGAACCAAAAAAAAAATAGTTTCTCAAGGAAAAATATTTGAAGATTGATCCGATCACGTCAGTGTGTTTTCTTCTCCGCGTTCAGATTCACAATGCACTCTTAAAGCGTGAGCTTTCTAAAGAATTAATATCTCATAAATCTATTTCTCGCTTGTTAATAATCTATTGCTGGACTATTAAACAGTTTGTTCTCACTCAAATCAATCAATCGCATCTGCTCTCACTCGTGTTGTTCGTAATCTCTCGTGTCTCTCATTAATTTCTGCTTGTATGCGATCTTCTGAAAACTTTTCAAGAGAGGTGGAGCTAACCTTTCACCTCACCAATCAGAAATCAGTTTAGGAACTTTTTCTTTCTTTGGGATTATTTATAATAGAATAAATAAATTTTACTTCATGTTCTTTTCTTACTATTAGTTTTATATCGATATAAATAAAATAATACTAATTATTAATATCAGTGACCCGAGTTAATGACCTGGGTTACACTCTCCCCTCCTGAATGTATGCAGGTCCCTCTGCATGCTCATACTAAGATAATTTCTATCAGAGTCACTTCGAAGGGTCTTCCAAAGAGGTAGTTATCACAGTACTCAGACTTGATAGCAAAGATTGGATAACTAAACTAAGGGGATTACCCAATTGCGGGTACTGAAGTCTTTTGGGGGGTTCACATTGTCTCTTTGAACGTCGAAAACCTCCTCCAGTTTCAGTTAATTCACTCTGATTATCTTGAGAGTCACAAGGAGTGGCAGTTTCTTTTTGAGGGAAAAGGATACTTCCTTCTTTGTGTGAATTTCCAGATGACTGTCCACCCTCAACATCTAATTTCTCACAATTCCTCACCGGTTCAATTTCTTTTCCAGATTCGTCAACTGAACTTTCGTCAAGAACTTCAACTTCAGGCAGATCTGTTGGGCTCCCTTCTACCGACTCCTCTGAAGTAGGATGATCAGCCTTCTGCACATTGGAGGATTCCACATCAGGCAAGTTCCCATTTATTTCAGTGGGTTCTTTCGGGATAAAACATCCTTCCTCCTTTTCAGCCACAGCTTCAGCTCTAGGTAAGTGGACTGTTCTCCTATCTCCAGTGAAAGATACGAATCCTGGATTTGGGAGAATCCTGGTTTCAACCTCAAAAAACCTTTCGGGAACATAATGGTCTGCTGGGTCATAATCTGACTCTGAACATTAATTTACACTCTCAAACTCTTCAGATTCTTCAGCACGTCTGGCTCTGATTCTGGGTTTGCGAATTACTTTCCTCTCAACAGGCTCATCAGGTGTCGACAAGAATCCACAGGGCAACAGCAGATCCCTGTGCAGAGTCCTCAGAGGTCCATTCTTTTTTTCTGGAGTCACCGTGTAAACAGGTAAGTCTCCTGCCTTCTTGATCACAAGGTAAACATCAGATTCCCACTTATCCGCTAACTTATGCTTTCCTTTCAGGCGAACATTTTTCACCAATACACGGTCACCAACTTCAGTAACACGCTTGTCATACCTCCTCTTGTTTCGTCCTGCTACCTTTTCAGTATTCGTCATTGCAACCTTGTAGCTTTCTTCAAGTCGCTTCTTGAGACCTTGTACGTACTGAGAATGGGATTCAGATGAGCCATCAACTGGCAACCCAAAAGCCAGGTCAACCGGTAGTCGAGGTTGTCTCCCAAACATTAGTTCGTACGGGGAGAATCCAGTCACATCACTCTTTGTGCAATTATAGGCATGGACAAGTTGTTTGACATAATCTTTCCATTTTGCCTTTTCTCTGTTGCTCAAAGTTCCCAACATTTGTAGCAGCGATCGATTGAAACGTTCAACTGGATTACCTCTCGGGTGATATGGGGTAGTTCTAGTCTTGGATGTCCCAGCACATTTACACAGTTCCTTAATTGTGCGAGACTCAAAATCAGTGCCTTGATCACTGTGAAGCCTTTCTGGGAACCCGTAATGCACCAGAAAATTGTCCCATAGACACTTGGCCACTGTCTGAGCTTTCTGGTTCCGCGTTGGCACAGCGACAGCATATTTAGTGAAATGGTCAGTGATCACCAGGATATCTTTTGTGTTACTCAGATCAGGTTCCACTGACAGAAAATCCATGCAAACTAGCTCTAACGGTCTACTAGTCTTGATGTTCACCAATGGAGCAGCTTTTTCTGGCAGAGTCTTTCGTCGAACACAACGCTCACAGGTTTTGACCTTCTTTTCTACTGCTACGTCCATTTTAGGCCAGAAGAACCTTGATCGTACAAGATCGAGAGTCCGTTCGATTCCCATATGACCCATGTCATCGTGGAGCTCCCTTAAGACAGTAGAACGAAAATAAGCAGGTAATGCTAACTGGTATGAAGAAACTCCTTGCTTTTGAATTCTCCTGAAAAGTATTCCATTTCTCAACTCCAACCGGCTCCACTCTTTGAACCATGGAATCAATTCAGGTGGACTGGTCTTAAAACAGGGCTTGTCATTTGATTCCAACTGTCTGATAACTACTCCAATTTCCGAATCCATTCTCTGTCTTTTTCTCAGTTCTTCTTCAGACAAATGGGAAATCTCTGTACGTTGGTAAGTATCCTCTTGTTGGAAAGCTTGTGGTAAAGCGTCCACATCTATAGCAAGGGATTCTACTAAAGTCACTGGAAGATGAAAGGATTCAGGCTGACCATTCAATTGACCAAGATGATGACGTTCACAGATAGCTTCTACGGCTTCGGCAGAAACGACCTGCGATGTGTCTTCGGTTAGGTGTTGGTGAGTAAATTTTCTAATCCTTTCCATTTCTTTTTGTGTTTCCAGGTCATCTGGAACTTCCTTCTGTGGTCTTCGGGATAACCCATCTGCATCCTGGTTTCGACTCCCAGCTCTGTACTTTATCTTAAATGTGAATGTTGACAGACTTGACAACCACCTATAACTGGTGGCATCTAACTTGGCGGAAGACAAGATGTAAGTCAATGGGTTGCTGTCTGTTATCACAGTAAAAGTAGCCCCATACAAATAATCATTGAATTTAGCGGTCACAGCCCATTTCAATGCTAGAAACTCCAATTTGTGGGCGGGGTACCTTACTTCACTCCTGGTAAGTCCTCGACTTGCATATGCGATGACTCTCATCTGTCCGTTGCTCTTGGTATAATGCTGCACCAAGCCCGGTGGTACTGGCGTCAGTGTGGAGCACATACGGGAGATTGGGGTCGGCAAATCCCAATACTGGAGCAGAAGTGAGTTTCGTAATGACATCATCAAAGGCCCTTTGACATTCTGGCGTCCATCTTTCACCAAACTCTTCCTTCGGACTGAAATACTGTTTTGCTTCGTCTGTTTTTTTCTTGCGACCTTTCTGCAACGGAGGATACCCAGCAGTGAGATCATTAAGAGGCTTCACTATTTTCGAATAATCTTGCACAAACCTTCGGTAATAACCAGAGAATCCAAGGAAAGCTCTGAGTTCCTTAAGCGTTTTCGGCCTTGGCCAGGTTTTGAGGGCTTCCACTTTCGCTGGATCAGTTTCAACTCCACTCTGCGAAACTATGTGGCCTAAATACTTGACAGAGGATTGGCAGAACTTGCACTTCTCAGGTGAAAGCTTTAGCTTGAACTCACACAACCTTTTGAGAACTTCTTTCAGACGAGCTTCATGTTCTTCCAAAGTTCTCGAAAAGACTATTAAATCGTCAATGAACACCAGCACTTCTTTCCGATTGAGATCTCCCATACAACGTTCCATCAACCTTTGAAACGCATTAGGTGCATTTGTTATCCCTTGTGGCATCCTGTTAAATTCCCAGAATCCTAATGGGCATACAAAAGCAGTCTTATGTTTATCAGACTCTTCCATTTCAATTTGATAATAGCCCGACTTTAGGTCGAGGACTGAAAACCATCTTGAGCCGGTCAAGACCGAGAAAGCTTCTTCCAGGTTAGGAAGGGCGTATGCATCCTTGATTGTCTGAGAGTTTAATTTCCTGAAATCTATACACAATCGCACAGAGTTGTTTTTTTTTTCGTACCACAACTATGGGAGATGAGAATGGGGATTCTGATTCTCTGATTACGCCAGCTTCAAGAAGTTCTTGCAGGTGTTTCCTGACCGCATCCACATCTTGAGGGTGAATTGGTCTGGCTCGATGCTTGAATGGTGTCTCATCACTGAGCTTTATTCTGTGTTTCACATGGTCGGTATGTCCGTAGTCCAGATCGTGTAATGCAAACACATCAGGCATCGAATTCAGCAGAGATGTTATTCTCGCTTTCCACTCTGGCGTTAATGGAGACTCTCCAAAGTCAATTGAAATCTTTGACAGAGGTGGCTCTGTCTCCTTATGTCCAGTATCCGCTTTAGAAGAATCTTTTTCTATCACTCGCTGGACTGCATGGATTTCAGCTATCACAGCTTTCGAGGGAATTGCTAGATCAGTTTGGATGTCATTCTTCACTACTATTGGCAACTGAGCAAAGCGTTGCCTTGAAGGTAGGCTGTGCAGACAACTTGCCACCATAAGACCACCAGGAAAGGAAACCGTGGTAGGCGGCTCCACTATGACCCATTTTTTCAAAAAGTGGACCTCTCACCTGGACTAGTCCATCCAGAACTACAGTGCACCCTGCCGGTACAACTTGTTGATTCCCTTTCAACTTCACACATCCCACAGTTCCACTGGAAGCGTGCAATTTCCTCTTCTGCAGCACATTTATCACAGCTTGATAGCCATAAGAAAGTGACTTGATAGCACCCGTGCCCCCTTGAGTGCAATTGGCATATAACGCATCAAGCGAGTTGGTACCAATTAGAATCTGTGGTATGTTTGTCAGGTCTGGGACGATCAGAGCTAGCGTCGGGACCTCGGCTTCCACCCCCAGGAAACTTTCGGCAAACTTTAAGTTGAGCTCGACATAACCCAAATAGGGTACAGCTTGTCCGTTGGCTCCCTCTACTTCAAGAAGCTGCTCCAAGGATTTCATGGGGTGCTTGCACAGGTATTTATCATAGTAGGACTTGGGAATGGTTGTTACCTGCGACCCGGTATCCAGAAGGCAGTTCACTGCCCTCCCTTCAATTCGAATCCTGGTGGTGCACCTGGTCCCTACTAATCCGGTAGGTAATTCACGACATAGAGATTCATGTGCATGCTGCTGTAACAGATATTCATTCCTCTTAGGGCATTGTTCTCGTCTTCCCGTCTCTGTTCGCCCTGCAACTGAGACGGATTTCGGTTTAACTGCACAGGATGAGAGAGGTTCTGCAGATCCCATTTGATTTGTCGCTCTCTTAACTCACGGCGCTTCTCTTCAACCTTGCGAGGGTTTGGGTCATTTCCGCAGTTAACGGCAAGATGTCCATCCTCTCCACAATGGAAACAATAACCAGGACGTGGTCTGCTGTGCGGTTGCCATGTGTGTCTTGAATTTCTATCCATCTCAGGTTCCATCGGCTTGGGTCGATACTTTTCAGGAAAAGTGCTCAAAACTGGAGACTCTCGATATTCCCTCTGCACTTTTGGGACAAGATGAGCTTGAAGTTCAGCTATCTTCTGCCTCAATTCAGAGAATTCCTCAACAGTAGGACTGATCTTTTCTTTACGAACTGGCTGTGGTTTCATCGCAGAGATCTGGGCTTGGAGTTTTGCAACCTCCTTCTTCAGGGTTTCGACTTCAGACTTTTCAGCTTTGCTTTTGGACTTGGCTGACTTCGGCTTTTCACTTGACTGGCCTGGCACCTCGACAGTGGAATCTTCAGATACATCACTGCAGCACACAACCTGTTGATGGGTTGCTGTTCGTACTTTAATTGGAACAGTAGAATGTCTGGTTAGTCCGAGATGCTTCCTCATCCTTTCTTCTTTTAAAGTCTGTTTGTCTTCTGCAGTACAAATGAGAACTACCAACTCAGCGAAAGAAGGGGATGTTACTCTCTTTCCTTCCAGCTGCAACTCAGTGATTAGGTTGTTGTCCCAGCAACCTCTGCAAAATTGCTTGAGAAGGCAACGGTTCCGTTCAGCTTCAGCAACACCACCTCATCTAATTGCAACACTGAGCATTACATGAAGACGGTGAAGGTAGGTGGAGGATTTTTCCCCTTGATTTTGCAAGGTGCCAATGAACTTTGCAAACAATTCATCTCCATCTTCCACTGAGCCATATACAGACTCCAACAGTTCCAAACTCTCTAGTGGCAGGGCATATGGACCGATGTGCTTGACGACATCCGAGGCTGGAGGCAGTAGGCTGTCGAGAATCTTCCCAGTCTTGTGTAGATCAGAGAGAGACTTGTCATTCAGTAGGAAATCCACACTCGCACGCCAGGTCTTGAAGTCTGGTTCATGGCTTGGGCGAGGGATTCTTCCTGAAAAGGATTTCAGTCAGAAAGTAGCATGCGAAGAGGACAAGGATTCACTGGTCTTTACCACATGCTCCATCACTACTCGTTGGATTCCTGGTGGACTCAAAGCACTAACAGGTAGGTTCAAGGACATAGTCTCTGCAACACTGGCGTCAGAACTCTGTATGTTATGAGAGGACTGTGCCAGAGTGCTCCCCTTGGCTGGGTTTTCAGGTTCTTGGGTTGGAACACTCAGTAGTGGTGAGATTCCTGGTGAGGACATTACTGTTGTTTCTGCTTGCCCCTGTTGCACATTAGCAGATGGTTGGTATTCTTGATTCAAGTGTGGAGGGGTACTCACATGCATACCGCTGTCATTTGCAGGCTGTTCAATTTCTTGCTCAGGTCTTGTGGATTCATTTTCTGGAAACATCAGTGCGGAGATCTTTTGCAGCTCACATTGAAGCACTTCCTGGACGGTTATTCCACTGTCTCGGGCGATGGCCTTCAGTTCTTTCAAATACCCCTCAGTAATGTTGTCACTTGTTGCAGAAGGATATACACTCCTCAAGCTGCGTATATGGAATACAACATTAGCGTTTAGGTGCTTCTGATAGTCAAGGGCAGTGAGGCTTCCAAATTGTGCATGGCAGACTCATGTGAGAATTCCACAATAGCACTGTGGTGATACTCTGACTTGGGATCGTCAATGAGTACGTTGCGTTTGATGGATCCATATTTTAGCAGGCAGTCTTCTATCTCTAAATCTGAGTCAGAAAGGGTTAAACCACTTACAATGACTGCTCTCCGGACGTTAATGTCTTCACGTTTCACTACTTCCATTTCTGTCTGTTTTAACTGTTATTCTACGGAACAAGCAGGCTTAAATGTTTTCTTCTTATTTTTCTCTTAAACTCTTTATTGTCTATTTGCGATTATCAAGTTGTTTTATATGTACACTTTGCTGTAATTTTGCTCCTGGCTGGCTCGCTACGTTTTATGTAGCACACGGCTCAGTTACTAGATCCTATAAAATCAAAACTATGGACCAGAAACAGAAGAGTTGGATCGACTCGCTGAAGCAAAAATTTGCAAAGATGATAATAAGAAAGAATAAAACAAATAAACCACTCAGACCACTGGAATGCAGCTAATTAATGAAAAGGTAAGTGTATTTGGTTTTCTCTTTGTTTGGTACTTTGCATGAGTTGTATCTTTTTTTTTTTTTTTTTTTAAAAAAGGAAAAAAAAATTGAGGGAATGAAAGAAAAACTAAATAAAAAAAATACAAATAGATGACAGTAACACAGAGTCAAAAATTACCAATGTCAATTTCTGAAATTCATCCACAGTGTCTCAATTTCAAGTTCAATGTCTTTTATTTCAAATCCCCCCCCCCAAAAAAATACTGAGTAGGAATGTTCACGAAAAATGATCACAGTTCAGTCCATGAAGAAGAAAAAAAACTTCAGGGAAATCCAGGAAAACTTGAGAAAAACGAAATGTATGCAGTTCTTTCCTACCCAATCCGAAAACTCTTTTCTCACAACTTTCACAACTCTTTTTGCTTCATTTCCAGGTACGAGATGATGGGATGGCTCGCCAGTCCAACCAAGGATAGGAACTCCACAGCAGGACAGAAATCGGAATCTCAGCAGCAATTTCTCAGACACTCACCAAAGAGAAAAATAAAACACAAGGAAAAAAAAAAAAACCCGGCCTTGCAAAAACAAAGCCAAAACAATCATCAGCAACTCATTCCAATAAACAGTTTCAAATTACCAACATGTGTTTCAATTATTTAGATATAGGCACACATACATGCTAGTCACCATGTGCTTGATTGACACACTTGAGTCTATGTACAGAGCTAGCAAAGCTAGCACCGCATGGCACACACTTCACAATAGAAAAAAATATATATAATCTCAACAAATACGTCTTTCAAACATTTAGACATAACTATATGCACTCAGATTGTATTAGAAGACACGTAAAGCATTTTCAAACATTTTATACATCACTTATCACATTAATATTCCAAAAACAGTATGCACATTACCTAAAAACATTTCTTATAAAGAAATTGGTACTCACCAAGGGGAAATATAAATCAGAGAACCAAAAAAAACAAAAACAAAAATAGTTTCTCAAGGAAAAATATTTGAAGATTGATCCGATCACGTCAGTGTGTTTTCTTCTCCGCGTTCAGATTCACAACGCACTCTTAAAGCGTGAGCTTTCTAAAGAATTAATATCTCATAAATCTATTTCTCACTTGTTAATAATCTATTGCTGGTCTATTAAACAGTTTGTTCTCACTCAAATCAATCAATCGCATCTGCTCTCACTCGTGTTGTTCGTAATCTCTCGTGTCTCTCATTAATTTCTGCTTGTACGTGATCTTCTGAAAACTTTTCAAGAGAGGCGGAGCTAACCTTTCACCTCACCAATCAGAAATCAGTTTAGGAACTTTTTCTTTCTTTGGGATTATTTATAATAGAATAAATAAATTTTACTTCATGTTCTTTTCTTACTATTAGTTTTATATCGATATAAATAAAATAATACTAATTATTAATATCAGTGACCCAAGTTAATGACCTGGGTTACATACACATGAACACCGGTTGCTCCGATGTCCATTTGCCATAAAAGTCGTGCGGAGTCAGATGCGGAGCTGCCACTGCGTGCTACCATACCGGATCATAATCATAATTCATGGCATTAGGTATTAATATGAGCACATAAATCATTTAAGCCTGTAATTTCATTGCAATTCTGTTGTTGCATTTTTTTCTAAACAGAAAATGATTAGGCTGCTTTGTTTACCCTTAAAAATGTTTTATTATAAGCCACATATAAAACCTCAAATTGAACCAAAACTCAATCCTCCTGGTTTTAAATAGGTACTCCTTCACCTTTGTTTCTGAATCATGACAGAAACAAGGTGAAAGGAATTCACTTAATGGTACTGACTCTATCTGGTACTGATTGCTCGTTTTCACAATGATTCACCCCAATAAAACCCAAATTATTATTATTACCCACTGTATTGATCATTTATTTCACATTCTGTCACTCTTCTCACCAACCTGTCTCATGTATATGTGTTAGATTAGATTTATGTTTAGAATAGTAATAAAGTTTGTCTGTGTTCAAAGACGACGTGACTGCGGTATATTTTGATAAATAATCTCATCCTTAATTATCTTAGCTACAAAGCTGTCCTTACAAAAGTTTCTCAAATGATTGTTGATGCTAAAACAATGATTTGATTGACAGCAATAGTTCTTGAGGCAAAGTGTTTATGGGTGAGGAGACCTAACTATATGAATTACTAGTGTATTTGTTAAACATGGCAAGACAAACAGCCATTCGTGTGCTTGTAAAATATGATCGTGCCTCGCGGTGGCCGATTATTTAACAATTTCATACAGGTGTCTGTGTTACAGAGTCAAATAAGCCCATGAAGTTTCATTTCGATCGGCCATTGCTAACCTTGTATAAAAGCATCTGATTATTAATTGGCTGATGTTGGCCATATTTTTTTTAGATATGCTAATGTCCTCTTAGGTATTGATGGGTTGCTGGACAAAGAGGCTACTCATAAATTTCAAGTCAATCAGGGCAACGGTGTCGTAGAAAGAACCATTTTCATGATTTTTCAAATTGTAGCACCACCAAGTGGCCAATCACCAACAACTGTTTTGTTTGTCCTCAGTATGATCCCCTACATTAGTATGTCAAATTTGGTGAAGATGTCTATTTCCGTTCAAAAGTTATAGCCATTAAAGTAAAATTGGCCCCACCTACTATGGACATTTTGGATGGGGATGGCCATTCTGAATTGAAAATTTTAAATGTTTTTGATAATTATTGATATTGGGACTCTAACCAGTTTTTCTGCACTGGTTTGTTTCCAATCGTTCAAATGGCCTAGGACTACTTAGCAAAAGTAGGTTTTATGAAAAATCATAAATTGCAGAAAAAAACATGACAGAAATGAAATCTGAATCATTTTGATAGCCAATCCAATGATATAAGGCACTTGAGTGTGTGACATATGGTTAAAAAGTTATGGGCATTTTTCAAATTAGATTTTTTTTTATCACTGTGTGGCCGATTGGGCCAAAAGTTTGCATCCACTGTGTCAGTTGGATTACTAGCATCCCTGACAGTTTCAGGTCTCTAGGACTTACGGTTTGGTCTGCACTATGAGTTTTGTGACAGAATGATGATTATAATAATAAATATAGCTGTAAGCAGTGATTAACGGGGTTCAAGCCTTTAAGGTCCTTTAAGTTCACATGCAACAGATATTAAGTATTAATTAGATAGTCTGAAAGCAACTAAAACAATGTTAAAGTACCTTAATTTTGCGAAACATCAGGTGAGGTATAATACAGATATGGTATTTTTATGGCACAGGGGGATTGATGTCCTGCGGACTTTGGTTTTCGACCTGCCGCTGAACTTCACTTGACTGACTCGACTTGCTTCTTAGGAAGTAGTGGTCGATGCGAGGTCCCTGTTCCACCAACTTCAAGGACTTTTTCCTTCCTTGATGAATTCTCAGGCCTGCGGTGGTGGTTATCTTCGCCCAGCCACAAATGCATTTCTGGAGCTTGTTTCCTGGTTCAGGTGTTGTAGTCTCAGGTATTGTGCTGATCATCATATTCTGTTCCGTTCCTGGGTCATTTGCTGTGTTGTCTGCCAGTGAGTCATCTTCCGACCACACTCTCGCTGACTCTGGGGGTATTTTCTTTGTTGAAATTTCATAGCCAGTGGTGGGTGGGACCCATACACTAACAGTGCTGGATTCTTCCTTCCATGGGTAACTAGCCCATGGCAGGCCCAGTGGGGTATGTTGCCTTCTGTCAGCTGTCTTTCCAGGCTGTAACAAGGTCTTTCCCTAGTTGCCAGCTGCTCTTTCACAGCAGTCACTGGTAGGCTCCAGATAATTGATTCTATTTAGGACTAGGTGATACAATCCCTTGTTTGTTGCACATAACTTGAGGCCTTGCTGTTATGAGTGGGAATGATGATGAAATCTCAGGGTTTTCAAGTGGGCACCCTTCTTTCTCAGCGTTTCACTGATGAGCCCACTACACTTCCAGAGGGTTAAGCAATGAGGCCTGGCGTCCCAGGCTCACTCCCCTCGATGTTAACTCATTCTTGGTTTTACTTTGGCGCCCAGGTGTTGTCTCTCCTCTTAATCCAGAGCCACTGGCTTGCCCTTTCAGCTGCACTGGACAGGGCTTTGATGGCTTGCCGTTGGGCCTGGATTCCCATGTCCTTATGCAGCCTGGTAGTTGACATGCCTTCAAAGCCTCTGCAGCCAACTTCCACTGGACAAACCTTAGCTTTCCAGCCATGTTGTTCAACATCGTCTGCCAGCTCAGCGTACTTAAGGCTCTTCTGTTGATAGGCCTCATCCACAGCATCCTCCCAGGGCACAGTAAGCTCTATGATGTAAGTGGTGCGAATTGAGGTGGACCAAAGCACGAGGTCTGGTCTGAGATTGGTCGTGGTGATCTCAGTTGGGAACTACCAGTCCCATGCCTCTCCCAGCTGCCCGGCCCCTGATTTTGAAGTCCCGGCCTTGGGTTGCTTCGCACCTTCCCAAATAAACTCTCTTACGGTACATGATGGGATGACTGAGGAGGCAGGGTGTTCATGGCTATCCATCTGCAAACACAGTGTTCAAGACAGAACAGGAGGAATATGGGGGGTCTGTGGCAACTTGACATAGCAGGGCGTGGAGCATGGGATCAAGGTGGAGTCTGGGGGGGCATGAGAGGCTCGAGTGGCAGATCCGATGGGGCTGAGGACCAAGGTAGAGTCCTAGGGATGGAGGTCCACCAGGTTGGACCATGGAGCAGAGGTGGGCCTGGACCATGGAGCGGAGGCAGGCCTGGACTGTGGAGCAGAGGCGGGCCTGGACCACGGAGCAGAGGCGGGCCTAGACCGTGGAGCAGAGGCTTGCTTATGACATGGCATGGAGCAGTCTGGGGCTTGGCTATAACATGACATGGAGCAGACTGAGGTTCGGCTCTGACATGGCATGGAGAAATCTGGGGCTTGGCTGTGACATGGCATGGAGCTGTCTGGGGCTTGGCTGTGACATGGCATGGAGCAGACTGAGGTTCGTCTGTGACATGGCCTGGAGCAGTCTGGGTCTTGGCTGTGACATAGCATGGGGAAGACTGAGGTTCGGTTGTGACATGGCTTGGATCAGGCTGTGGCGTGGCTGTGACGTGGCATGGAGGAGGCTGAGGTGTGGCTGTGACTTGGCACGGAGCAGGCTGAGGTGTGGCTGTGACATGGCAAGGAGCAGGCTGAGGTGTGACATGGCCTGGAGCAGACTCAGGCATGGTGGTGAAATGGTATGGAGCAGACTCATGCGTGGTGGTGACATGGTCTGGAGCTATGGGAGGCTCGAAGCGAAGTGTCATAATTGACTCGGAAAAGACCTCAGTGGTCGTGAACATGAGCAGAGTTGTGGGAATGACCTCTGTGGACATGGGTATGGACAGAGTCTTGGAAACGACCTCCGTGGTTGTACACATGGGCAGAGACTTGGAAACGACCTCCGTGGTCGTGAACATGGGCAGAGACTTGGAAACGACCTCAGTTATCATGAACATGAACCGCAACTCGGGAGTGACCTCTGTGGTCGTGGGCATGAACAGAGTCTTGGGAACGACCATTGTGGTCAGGGGCGAGGACTGAGACTCAGAGACAAAATCCCTTCCCCTCCTCCTCCTCCGTGAGGCCGAAGTTGGCGGTGCATGCTCTGGGACAGACGAGGCTTGCAACGTTGGCTCGTTGGCCATGGCAGGTATGGGCTCATTTGCAATGACGATTTGGGATGCTTGATTGGCAGCCATGACGTGAAACTCTGGCTTGGCGGCCATGACGTGAAACTCTGGCTTGGCGGCCATGACGTGAAACTCTGGCTTGGCGGCCATGGCGTGAAACTCTGGCTCAGTGGCGGCCATGATGAGGAAATCTGGCTCGGTATTCGCCTCTGAACCAATGATTTGCAGGGCGAGGTCGATATATTGGAACAGCCGCCGACCACGAGGAGAGAAGTGGCTCCTAGCTGACCACCTGGAGCTGTCAGGGCCGCTGCCTGGGAAGGGAGGAGACCCCTACCAGCCCTCCGCACCCTCCCCCAGGGAAAGGGGAAGGGGGGGTGTATGTCATGCTGGGGGCTAGCCGGCCTGAGAGAACAAGGGAGGAATGTGACAGGGCGGAGGGCGGGGTCATGATTGAACACACCTGGCCCCTTATCAGGCTAATCAAGCCTCCGAGAGTGATAAAGGCCAACTGCGGATGGTGGTGCGACAGAGAGAGAGTGTTTATGGGCAGGTGTCAGCCACCTTTGCGTGTTTATTTCTTTTAAGTTCTTCATTAAAATATTATTTATATTGTCAATCCGGTTCTCTCCTCCTCCTTTCCCTTAATCCCTTTACAAATAATAACAATATAGCCGCAAGCTGCGGAGAGGACCAGCCTGCCGCATCACAAACTTCCTTAGACATGAGCGTAGATGTCGACCCAAGGGCATAAGAGCCTGGGGTAGCATGAACACCTAGTAACATGACCATAAAACCAGATGAATGTGTGCGGAGAGGACCAGCCTGCCACATCACAAACTTGCTTAGACATGAGCGTAGATGTCGACTCAGGGGCATAAGAGCCCAGAGTAGCATGAACATCCAAACCATAGAGCCTGAAGAATGTGTGCGGAGAGGACCAGCCTGCCGCATCACAAACTTGTTAAGGCATGAAATATTTAAGCCATAAGATCTGAGAATGTGTGCGGAGAGGACCAGCCTGCCGCATCACAAACTTGCTTAGACATGAGCGTAGATATCGACCCAAGGGCATAAGAGCCCGGGGTAGCATGAACATCTAGTAACATGACCATAAAACCAGATGAATGTGTGCGGAGAGGACCAGCCTGCCACATCACAAACTTGCTTAGACATGAGTGTAGATGTCGACTCAGGGGCGTAAGAGCCCGGAGTAGCATGAACATCCAAATCATAGAGCCTGAAGAATGAGTGCAGAGAGGACCAGCCTGCCGCATCACAAACTTGTTAAGGCATGAAATATTTAAGCCATAAGATCTGAGAATGTGTGCGGAGAGGACCAACCTGCCGCATTACAAACTTGCTTAGACATGAGTGTAGATGTCGACCCAAGGGCATAAGAGCCCGGGGTAGCATGAACATCTTGTAACATGACCATAAAACCAGATGAATGTGTGCGGAGAGGACCAGCCTGCCGCATCACAAACTTGCTGCAGAGGGAGACCTCTAGCCAAGGCTTTAGAGGAGGAGAGCCCTCTGGTAGAGTGCGCCCTAAAACCTACTGGCGAAGCTTGACCGCGCGCCTCGTAGGCCCGGGCAATAATGTCTCTCACCCAAAGTGACATAGTCTTCCAGGAGGTGACCGCCCCCCGGTCATGGCTTCCAAGTGAAGAATTGCTGCCCTGACTTTACGCCACTAGCAAAAGCGGTGGACATAAGTCTGAAGGGTACAGACTGGACAAAGTCTGAGAAGTATTAGCTGCTCTGGCATTACAAACGGCAGGGAGCAGAAGGCTTAGAAAATAACTGGCCATGGGTCAAGAAAGGTACCTTGGGCAGGTAGTTAGGGTGAGGGTACAAAGAATGCTTTTGGTCATAGCTGGGGCAAACGAGACAGAGCCTGTAGGTACCCAAGTCTCCTTAGAGACGTAATTGCCATAAGAAAAACCATCTTGAGAGTCAGAAGTCTACCAGACGCTGACTCTAGAGGTCTAAAAAGGGGGCCTTACCCTACGAAGAGGTCCTAGCAAGGATGCCTCTTAGGGGGCACCCCGCCCACCAAGGCTTGGAAAACCGCAGTGGAGGCCACATAGAACCTGGCAGTGGCGAGGCAAGTGCCCTCTGACAGTTCTTTCTACAGAAAATCCAGAATTGAAGCAAACTGGCAGTTAGCTGGTTCTGTAATATGAACTTAGGGGGGGAAACTGGGCGACTCGGGGAGAAGTAGAGGAGACATTGCGCTATCAGAGGCGAAGAGGTCCTCTTCTGCCCTGTAAAATCTACCCAGATTAGTTCCAAGTGGAGGGAGCCCTAGCACTTGAAATGGTCTTGATAACCTCAAGAGAAAGCCCTGTGAAACTCAGTTGGTACCCTTAGGGGCCAATCATGAAAGGTTTCACAATTCGGGCCAAGGATGAGAAGGTCCTCCCTGTTCGGAATTGCCCAAGGTGAGCTGGCGAGGAGAGGTATTCGAGAAACATATCCTGTACGGCCAGCACAGCGCCATTAATAGGAGGCAAGACCCTTGCTGGTGAACCTTGACAAGACTCCCGGGAGCAGAAAAAACGAGGGACAAAAACACATACAAACACATTCAGGGTCATGTATGTGCCTTTAAGTCCAGACCCATGGGGGCTGGCTGACTTAGGGAGAAGTAGAGGAGACATTGCGCTATCATAGAGGCGAAGAGGTCCTCTTCTGCGCTGTGAAATCTCACCCAGATTTGTTCACTACCTCAGAGTAAATCTGCTCCCACACACACACACACGAGCATCCAGGGACGAAACTGTCCTGAGAGACAGGAGCTGCCCTGGGCCCCAAGGAGGATCCAACGTGCCAGAAATTCAGCTGACGTGAACGTGGATCCCCCGATGGTTTACATAAGAGGCTACCGCTGTATTGCCCACCCGCACCAAGACATGGCAGCCTCAGGAGGAAGTATTTCAGGGCCAGAAATACGGCCATCAGGTCGAGACAGTTACTGTGACAACCGGACCCAGCCCGTCAGGGAGGCGTCTGTCGTTAGCAGCCTGCGACAACAAGACGCACCTAGAGTGGGACCCAAGGTAAGAACCGGGGTCTGAACCACACAGAAAGGGAACGAAGCATGTGGCGCATAACCCTTATTTGCATTAGGGGACCGGCCCACGGATAAAACTCCCTGGCTTCTAGCCACAGCTGAAGCGGTCTCATGTGCAGAAGGTCCGAAGGGATAACCGCGGACACCAACGCCATGAGACCTATTATTCAATGATACTGACGAGCAGTGCAACCTCGACCTAGCCTGACCTTGCTCAGGGTGTGCTGAATGGAAACAATTCGTGCAGGAGACGATTGTGCCTGCATCGTGACCGAATTCCATATAACCCCCAGATGCATCAAGACGATATCCCAGTGCTGAACTGCCAGTTCTTGGAACTGCGCTAGGATCAGCCAGTCATCTATATAATTCAGAATGCGGATGCCCTGGAGTCGCAGAGGAGCCAGTGCTGCATCCATGCATTTCCTGAATGTGCGGGTTAATAGGGCTAGGCCAAGTGGAAGAACCCGATACTGGAAGGCTTTGCCCCCGAAAGCGAACCTCAGGAACTTCCTGTGCTGTGGCTCTATATGAAGATATGCTCCCATGAGATTGATGGTGACCAGCCAAACGTGATGTTGGGCTTGTGACACGATCGACTTGATAGTCAGTATCTAGGACTTGAACACCCTGACTGAGAGGTTCAAGCCTCGAAGATCTAGAATCGGACATAACCCCCCACCCATCTTGGGAACCAGGAAGTATCTGCTGTAATAGCCTGACTCTTTCTCTGGAAGGGGAACATGTTCTATGGCCCCTTTGACCAAGAGATTTTGCAGTTCTTTCCACAGTAGACATGCCTGTCCCGGTTTCACGGTAGTGGGAACCACGCCGTTGAAACGGGGAGGACGGCAAGCAAATTGAATTCTGTAGCCTCTTTCTACAGTTTCTAGAACCCACATAGAAATACCTGGCAGAAGTTTCCACGCTGCCAGGTTCTCTGAGATGGGTATTATTTCTGTCACTTCCTGTTGAGGGGATGTCGAGTGTTCCACATCCTGGATCAAGGCAGGAAGCAACAGTACACCCAACTCTTTGTTGGAAGCCTCTATCACCCGAAACACCAAAGGCAGCGGGAGTGAAGAGGTTTCATGAGGGTATCGGGAGGGCCGAAGTGGATGATACATGCGTCCCGTCCCTAGGGGAACTACCCCCACAAGACTGGGTACAAGACCGTCATGGTTTCTTTTTCTTAGAAATCATGCCCCCGAGGTCTTGCATTGGGGGCTGCTGAGGGTGACGAACTGGACCCCAGTCTTTACGAGGGGGAGCACGATTCACCACGTTTTGTTTTAGAGCCTCCAGTCTAGAAGGACCGTCTGGGTGGCTGACGACCCCTCCCCCTGAGTGAGTTGCCCACACACATGTCCTTCATCTGATTTAGCCTAGTGCGCTTGTAACACTGCCATAGTGTGCAGGGCAACACCAGCCTGACCTGCTGCCTGATAAGCTTTCCCCACAAGCATGGAGGTGGTCCTGCACAGCTTTGTGGGGAGAGTAGGTCTCTTTAGCGATGATGCCGAGCCAGGCGAGAGAAAACCCGCAGGTGTCTCTTCTACCGGCGGCATCACCGAATACCCCCAAGCTTCAGCACCCATGATAGTTGAATACACCAACATCGAGGGCACGAAGACACAGGAAGTATAAATTTCCTCCATAAAGAAAATACTTGTTATGGAGGTCAAAGAAGAAAGGAAGGGACTGATATAGAGTTCCATTCCCTCTTTTATTTAATTATTTTGGCCACCAGACAGAAATTTGTCTTCTAGTTTGGAGCGTTTGGGGGAGGGTCTCTTGTTCGCGTGGCCAGTCTAGCTGTAGTCTGGCCACAGCTCGCGTAATCACCTCGAGTAATTTCTTAGCCGCTTTATTATTGTGTGTGAAATGTACAGAGGTTCAGCGCCCCGCCCCCCTCATGAACCGAAGAGGCGCCGAAGCACGCTTCGAGATCACAGGAAGGACCAGGTGGGTCTGGGGAGAGAGCGAGGGAAAGGGACGAACCCGTCTCTCGCTCCTCAGCCAGATCCATGCGAGAACCCCACGAATGAAATGTGGGCGCTGACTCCCGGAAGTAAGCGAGGCGAGCGTGAAGCATTTTGCCCGAAAGCAGATCGCAATGCTCGCATTTGTCTCTTAATTCCACAGCCGCTTTATTATTATGCGCGGGATTTACAGAGGCTCGGTGTCCTCGTGAACCGAAGAGGCGCCAAGGTACGCTTCAGGCTTACGAGGATCAGCTGGATCTGGGGAGAGAGCGAGCGAAAGGGATGAACCCGTCTCTCGCTCCTCAGCCGGATCCATACGAGAGCCCCACCCAAACAGAGCAAAACTGATGCGTGTCCTCTTCAGCTATAGAGCGAGAACAGGGGAACATGCGTCATTTACGCCTTTCAGTCATTCTCTCTTTCTTTTTAAAATATATATATATATATATATTTTCTAGACAGAAGAGAAAGGAGAAAAGGTTCACTGCACACTGCCTCACAAATTCTAATTCCTAGCAGAGGAAAGAAAGTTTTGACAGGGTTTGTAAAACACACACACACAGAATCGCTCTGAAAAAAAGAGGATCTGACGACACCTTTTGGCGGATCCATTTATAGCCTGGCCACAGGTGCGTCTAATGACTACATCAGCCAAGGCTATAAATTCCAGTCAATGTTCATTGACGTGTTACACACATATTCACAGCTCGTTCACAACTAGGATTGTTCCCATAGCGCTTAGCAAAGCGCAGCATCATAGTGAAGCTTTTTGTAAAGGGAACTGTAATGTCTATAATGTTGATGAGTCATCATTATGTAATTAGATAAAATACGATTTTGAATTGTTTTTACAAATAAATAATTCAATAATAATTGTATTAATAACCCCAGTGAGCAAGCTGAAGGTGACCCGCAAGAAACATAAAACTCCATAAGATGTTGGTTAATGGGAGAAAAATAACCTTGGGAGACACCAGGCTCACTGTGGGGGCCAGTTCCCCTCTGGATAACATCATGAATATAATGCCAATATTACTTATGTATAGTGCAAGTCATGGTTTAAAATTATTAAACTAAGTAAGTGTTAAGGGACAGTGTTTAACCCTCTGGGGTCTGAGGGTATTTTGGGCCCTGGAGAAGTTTTGACATGCCTTGACATTTGTGCTTTTTTCAATTGCTTAAAAACATATTAATGGCTAAAGTGTGATAACACTGTATTCAGCACAAACAGGGCTACAATAATATGTGAGCAACATGTGTGTACATGCTTGTATTTTTGAGAAAATAACGTTTATGCGTGGTTTTTGAAAAAACTACAATTTTAAGTAATATAATTATAAGGTCCTATAACACATACTAAACATTTGTCCACAAGACTTTTGAGAACTGGATCTTGTAGCCTAGAGTTTTTGCTACAAAATGATGTGAAAACCATCCTGATCACTCATTCATACAAAACAATATAGTAATTTAACTTTTGTAAGACAATTTTAGTGTTGAAAGGTAATATGCAAGGAGGCGTGAATGATCATGAATATTTAGGTAATTCACACCTGAGAGACAATGACCCCTCCCCCCTGGGCCTATCAATGAGGAATGTGACAGAAAGAGAATGAATGTGAGGAGACTTAATGATAGGCCCAGGGCCTATCAATGAGGAATGTGACAGAAAGAGAATGAATGTGAGGAGACTTAATGATCAAGTTTTAAGTTAAAAGAAGATATCTGACTAAATATTTTTTTTACATAAAGACTTCAATTTTAGACCTACACTACCGTTAAAATAAGTCTCTTCTGCTCACCAAGACTGGATTTATTTGATCCAAAATACAGAAACAATATTTCAGATATTCTGAACTCGTTTTACAATTTAAAAGAACAGTTTTCTATTTAAATATATTGTAAAACGCAATTTGTGATCAAAGCATAATTTTCAGCATCATTAATGCAGTCCTCAGTGTCACATGATCATTCAGAAATCATTATAATATGTTGATTTTCTAATATGGGCATATTTAAAGTGCATTTTACTAATTTAACCTGAACACGTATTTGCAAGCACAAGCTTTGTTGATGATAATGAGGCATTATAAACACTACATAAAATATAATCTAAACATTAGTATTATTATTTATTATTATTATTATTATATTGTATTATTTTTATATCATATTACATATCATATTTATATCATACAGCATACAATTGAAATGCCTGCTTTAGCCAAAACAGCATTTAAATGTAACTAAAACTTGCTTATTAGGATATATTTCAAATGTCAATACTCTGAATCCTGGCTGGCAAGTCTAGAAACACTCCCACTAGTAAAATATGTTCATATAAGTTTATACAAAATAACATGTCAACTAATGAAAACTAAATGACTTACTCATCTGAAATTGTATCCTTGGCTGGATCAAATCTTTCTTCAAAATACAAATGTTTAATCGGAGTCCCGCTCTTCTTCTGAGGAAAATGTTAACTCTTCCATACATTCCTGGAGCTTTCTCAGAGGTTTAAGGAGCCACATCTTGATCCTGGAGAACTGGCTAATTATAGACCGATTTCAAATCTCCCATTTATGTCAAAAATACTAGAAAAGGTAGTATCCTCCCAAATATGTTCATTTCTACAGAGAAATAGTATATACGAAGAATTTCAGTCAGGATTTAGGCCTCATCACAGTACAGAGACTGCACTTGTCAGAGTTTCAAATGACTTGCTCTTATCATCTGATCGCAGCTGCATTTCTCTTCTAGTGCTTTTAGATCTTAGAGCTGCATTTGACACGATAGATCACGACATTCTCCTGAATAGGCTAGAGAATTATGTTGGCATTTGTGGAGTTGTATTAGCATGGTTTAGGTCATATTTAGCTACCACTTTGTCTATGTAAATGAGGAATTGTCAAACCAAACAAAAGTTAAATATGGTGTAGGGCCTCATGTATTCAGATACAAGACAAAGGCAGGCCTAACACAGTCGTAAAGCCTGACTGAGGCCCACAAAGTCATAAATCTTGCTGATAAAAACATTTACATTTACATTTATTCATTTGGCAGACGCTTTTATCCAAAGCGACTTACAAAAGAGGAAAAACATAAGCGAATCATCTTAAGGAGACAGTGGTACGAAAAGTGCCATACTACAAAGTTTCACTATCATCACAATAGTATACAAAACCGATATAAGTGCAACAAGAATTGTTAATACATTTAGAAAGATATATTTTTTTATTTTTTAGCGACTGGTCCCCTTAAAACTTTCCCAGAGGCTCCTGTGGCATATGGCATCCTCTGCGGCGGTCACGCCGCTGGGGTTAATGCATTTGAGACTGCTTCAGCACTAGCTTCAGACTCAAGTCCCTAGACGAGCATGGCACCATGGCACGCACCGTGTGACGATCCACCCCGCCTGCCGTCAAACACTCAAACCCTGGATAGACCTTTGTATTCTACGGGCAGGAGTACCCTTACAGCAGGTGTCCCGACGCGTCTTGGTCACGACCAACGCCTCCAGATTGGGTTGGGGTGTCGTGTGCAACAGTCACGCAGTAGCAGGCCGTTGGAAAGGGGCCCCGCTGCGCTGGCACATCAACTGCCTGGAGTTGTTGACTGTTTTCTTTGACCTGTGGAAGTTTCTCCCGTTAGTTTGAGACATACATATCCTGATCAGGTCAGACAGCACCACTGTGGTAGCATACATCGCCAAGGCGGCGTATGCTCCCACCACATGTCACGACTCGCCCGTCGTCTCCTCCTTTGGAGCCAGCAGCGACTCAAGTCGCTGCGCACCACTCACATCCCCGGTAACCTCAATGTGATTTTGGACGCGCTGTCACGACAACGCTTGCCCGGCAGAGAGTGGAGGCTTCACCCCAGTTGGTCCAGCTGGTTTGGGAATGGTTCGGCAAGGCCCAGGTAGACCTGTTTGCCTCCCAAGAGACCTCCCACTGCCTGCTCTGGTATGCCCATTCAGAGGCTCCCCTCGGGGCAGACGCACTGGCACACAGCTGGCCTGCGGGGCTGCGCAAGTACGCATTTCCCCCAGTGAGCCTTCTTGCACAGGTGCTGTGCAAGGTCAGGGAGGACGAGAAACAAGTCACCGTTGTGGCTCCTTATCGGCCCACCCGGGCCTGGTTCTCAGATCTCGTACTCCTCGCGACAGCCCCTCCCTGGCAAATTCCCCTGAGGAAAGACCTTCTTTCTCAGCAACGGGGCACACTCTGGCATCCGCACCCAGACCTTTGGTACCTCCACGTCTGGCCCCTGGACGGGATGCGGAAGATCTAGCTAGTCTACCACCCATGGTCATAGCCACGATCAACCAAGCCAGAGCCTCTTCTACCAGGCAACTTTACGCCCTGAAAAGACGCTTGTTCGCAAATTGGTGTTCTTCCAGTGCTGAAGACCCACAGAGGTGCGCAGTTAGGTCAGTGCTCTTATTCGTATAGGAGAAGTTGGAAGGGAGGTTGTCCCCTTCCACCTTGAAGGTGTATGTTGCCGCTATTGCAGCTCACCACGACCCAGTAGACGGCAAGTACTTGGGTAAGCACGACCTAATCATTAGGTTCCTAAGAGGTGCCTGGAGGTTGAACCCCTCCTGGCCAAGCCTGTTCCCCTCCTGGGATCTCTCAGTAGGTCCTCACGGGCCTCCAGAGACCCCCCTTCAAGCCACTAGAATCAGTTGGCTCAGGGCTCTCTCTCTAAAGACGGCCCTGCTGATCGCGCTCACTTCCATCAAGAGGGTCGGGGACCTGCAAGCGTTCTCTGTTAGCGACACCTGCCTGGAGTTCGGTCCGGCAGACACATATGTGATCCTAAGACCCCGAGGCTACGTGCCCAATGTTCCTACCATGCCCTTTAGAGACCAGGTAGTGAACCTGCAAGCGCTGCCCCGGGATGAGGCAGACCCAGCCCCTTCATTGCTGTGTCCGGTACATGCTTTGCATACCTATTTGGAATGCACACAGAGCTTTAGGTGCTCTGAGCAGCTCTTTGTCTGCTTTGGGGGACAGCAGAAAGGGAACGCTGTCTCCAAATAGAGGCTCTCCCACTCGGTGGTGGATGCCATTTCATTGGCCTATCGCACCCAGGCCGTGCCCACCCCCTTGCGGGTCCAACACCTAATACCTTTGCGAGATTTTACAATCTCAGGGTTGAGTCAGTATCGTCCCGTGTTTTTTCAGGTACCGAGCCGGTAGAACTCGGTAACACGCTGACCATCTGGCCGGGTGAATCGCTTGCACCTGGCGCCATTTCCCTCGGCAGAGGTAAAACTGTGCACTTTCTCTCCCAGGAGATCCCACCCACCCGGGTCCCTGGTTGATCCTCCCTAGCCCTGTGGGTCCACAATTCAGCAGAGGAATTAGCCGACCCAATCCACTGCAGGTATCTCAAATCTACCCTGCACTGGGAAAAGTGCTCCACAGATCAGGCCTCCTATGTGGACTCCTGTGTGTATTTCCATGGTACAGTCACCTTACCGTGTCTCCCTTAGGCAGTTTTGCTGCCCTCCGGTCGCTATGCTGTAGCAACTCCCCCCTCCTGGAGGTGGGATCTACCACTGCGCCACGTTCCACATGTTGCCTAAAAAACCCATGTGGTGTATTTGCCACCTTTACCTCCCCTTTTGGGCAGGGTCTTTTCCCCCTGAAAGAATAGGAATGCCGAGAAACATAGAGAGAAAAGAGGCCCAGCCAGGCTCGGCCCGTTCCCAGGTTGGCAATTGTCGCCTTGTTCCCCTCTGGGCTAACCAGAAGGATTCCGACGACTTTTTGGGGGCATTGGGGAAGGGTCGCTTGTGCACCTGAAATACCTGCCCACTCCTGTGTCAGCAGTACACGTACACGGCTCAGCGCATGGCGTGAATTGAAGTGGACCCCTAGTGTCGCTTCTTCGACATGACGTCGAAGTAGGCGACAGATGGGGACCGTCTCGGTTCCGTATGTAACCTCCATTCCCTGATGGAGGGAACGAGACGTTGTGTCTTCCCGGCCACATCACTGAGCCGAGCCACTGCAGTGGCCGGACCATTTCCAGCTCCTCAGAAAAATCCTGAATGTATTCAACGTATTTCCCCGCTTTTATACCCGTATGTCCAGGGCGGGGTATGCAAATACTGTCTGCCAACTTCTCATTGGCCTTTTTTCATAGACCAGAGGCATATTCGCCGCTCAAGAGAGACCCCTAGTGTCGCTTCTTCTACACGACATCTCGTTCCCTCCATCAGGGAACGGAGGTTACATATGTAACCGAGACGTTACTGTAAAACTCCAATTTTGCCTGTGATCAAAGCAAACAAATCTAAATGGCGCCTTGTTCATGATGAGCAATCAATGATATAGTAGAAAATTGGCCGGCTGATGTTCCAAATCCACACACGCTGCTGACAAATGTCCCTCCTGATGCCAAATACTTTACTGAGATTGAGTTATGCTCCGCCTTTTTCAGTATTCCGGTGGCAGAGGAAAGTAGACACTTATTTGCATTCACGTATGCCGGTAAGCAGTATACCTATACCAGAAAGCCACAATGGAATTGCTAACATTTCAAGATAATGGGAAAGAGAAATTAAAAAGAAGGATTTTGTAACTGGAGTATAAAAAGTAAATCTTAAATGAGAAAACTTCACATTCATATGTCTGTTTTAACTGCTGTCTATTCAACTTTATGAGTAAACACAATTTTTGACAATATTAAATTAAACACTATAATGTCTTGATATCTAAATGTAAGAACCCAAGATTATATGCTTTGTTTTTTGATGTGTTTAAAGATGTCTGGAGAACAATTTACATGTGAGTGCATCTTTATTGGTGTAAACTTGATCAACCAACAAAAATAAGAGGTAGGGTTTGTTATTTTTACTAGGGAATGTCTGAATGGAGAGATTGTGTGAGACCTGTTAGTGCCCTTAATAGAAACAGATCCTGCGCTCTGTAAGGAGAGTGAGCAGGAGGGGTTATACACTGTGTCTCTCTTGATGTCTCCACTCAAACAAAGGGCACCCCAAATTTAGAAAAGATAGATAGCAGATTCTTTTAAGATTAGATATTTTTCTTTTATTTCTTGTTTTATATACAATGTAGACATTGGTTTATAATGGATACACTGAGAGCTGCCACTGAGACTAGAATTAAAGAAAATACATTTAAGAATGATTTAGATAATTTCATGTTCTCTACTTTTCACATTTGCTTTGAGATGTTTTTTCTTGGGTTTGTTCTGTGACCAATCATGCCAGACAAAATTTAAATAAAGTCCCAATATGTGATATATTTAATTATAAAAATAATTGAAAATGCTAATAAAAAAATTGGTCATTGATAGCAGGTGAAACCCATGGAGAAACATTGAGATTAAATTGAATATCACAAATAATTTCATGTTGTCATCATTATTTGTATGTTGTTCACTAACTCATTCTGCAACTAGTCTCTCACCATTGTAGATGACCTGGCCAAATGATTTATTGAAGCGGCTAATACTGCAGGAGGAAGTCAGAGGAAAAAAAAAAGACTGAAAGATGTGGGCTATTATCTGATTGGCCCTCAAGCTATCATGACTGCTGGTAATCATTACTGAATTGACATTACAAATGTGGATTAAATTTCTCTGGATAAGTTGATTTCGGTCATATATGAGTAATTGGATTTTTGACTTTCCAACTGCCATCCATGGGTTCAATACCCATGTCTAAATTGTTCTGAGGGTCTAAATTTAAATCCAGCATCTAATCGCTGAGTTATTAATTTAAAGAGTAAATATTACAAATGTATGGCAAAGTAAGAGTTACCTATTGGATTGGTACTCACCTAAATTATCCAGAGCGTACCCTCACTTTAAAGAAAAAGGGTAGTGGGTATTACAAAGAGTTGATAGAATATCTTTTTCTAGTGTAAATATTTCCATTTTGATATAAATCTATGAAAGTATCACTTTAGAGGCATACGATTTCTGCACAGTGATGTTTGTCTCTACTATTTAACTGAATAATTTATCAGGAAATGCTGAGGAATATAAGAGAATAATAACTGAAAAATGTTGTTGTTAAATGATGCTAAACATTAGGATATAAAAGATGAGTCATGATAAATGACTCATCTTTTAAAAAAAAGGATTTAATGTATTTTACTGATCAATTATTACAGAACACAAGCAATTTGATGAATTTCAACTGTGCCTCTTTCATACTTATTTTTTTTTAAACATTTACTTACTTTTCTGATAGTTTAAAAAGGTTATTTTTGTTGTTTCATTAGATAGAATGGAACTTGCTTCTCATGAGGGAGTAAGAAAACAGAGAAAGTAATCATTAGAGAGTTATTCAACAGAAAGAAAATAGAAGGGATAAGATAAGCCCATTTTGAACAGAAGGCTAAAGAAAGTTGAATTGAATGTAAAGAGAATGTTGAAAAAGAGAGGAAAAGATTGTGTTTATTAATGATTTGATGGCTCTTGTTTTAGAAATCATTAATTGAAATAATGCAGGTCTATATGAACATACAATGTGGAAAAGAAAAAGAAAAAGACTCACAAGGTATATGGCGTTTTCATGAAGCATAGATGTTGCATCAACTAAGATTAATGCATGGTTTTAACCAATGCATAAGGGGGGAAGTAATAAAAAGAATTAAATAACAGTGATAAGATGAATTAAATAACAAGAATATTGGTTTTCATTTTTAGGTTGATGAGTTTTTGTCCACATGTGAAGTCTGTGCTCAAAACAATGTCAGAAAAGGAATAATAACACCCATAACTCATATGCCAGTGCCAGAAGGACTATTCAAGCATTTGGTTATGTATTATATGGGCATGAGAAAGATAGATTTAGCACATGGCTGGAAGCAGTGCTCTCAGCAGATCATGGGTCAGGAACAGTAATCAAATTTCTAACAAGAGAAGAAGGTTGAAAGTTCTGGAACAGGTTTTTTTTTTTTTTAAGATGGTTTAAAATGGAAAAGTTTGAAAGCAGTTAATGTAATGAATTCTTATAATTATCACTTTTTTCACTGTTGAAGGATAACTTAAATGTATTATTGTGAGATTCTAAAATGAGAAAGAAGGAACAGCTGTAATGAGATGGAACGTCCCCCTCTGAATCCCTCCCCTTTCTCACTCTCTGTGTGATAAGTGTCTGCTTGAAACAAGAAACTCAAGAGCAGATGTTGAAGTGTGAGCTAAAGGCACAACTTTAAATTGTTGAATTTTCTTTTAATTTTCTTTTATATGGAAAATGATGTGATGTGACACTAATGTTAGATACAGTGACACAAAGGAGAGGTTCAAACCGCTTTCCTCATCATGATTAAAGATTTTAAGGGCAATTAAGGTTTTCCCAATTCAGAGGACAATTTGAAGTTAGGTGTTCATATTAAAGATAAGAAATTAAGTTGAACCTTCATCTGAGAGAATAAATGTAGGTTCAAAACTATCTAGAAACCATTATTGATTAAGGTGATGATTTAAATTAAGCTTCCTAGAAGCTTGACAGAGGCTACCCTGTATTTTGTTTTATTCTGATATTAGTTCCCACGATTATACAAGGTATTTTATGACATTTACTAAAGGAGCAGAAATACAACTTGAATGAAAATTAATGTTCTGGAAACGAGTTCAATTTTAGCATTTTATTTTAATTTTGAATAATGCTTAGTGAATTTAGCCATGTTTTGAACCGTCTCCATATTCAAGCAGTTGTAGATGGTTCCATTGACTGTGACGGTTCTCAGGTGATACTTCCTGAAGCAACAGAAAATATCTGTTTACGGATACCAAATTATTAAGAATTAAGAAATCAGACCAGTGGCAAGAGGTGGTGACCCAAAGATGGGAAAGACTCTCCAATGGCAAAATGAGAGCAGCCTAAGACAGGGCACCACCGCCCTGGAGACCTGCCCAAGATGGGAGGGTTATATGGGTTTAAGGAAGTGGATGGATGCTTTTAGGTTAGAAGCATCAAAAAGGAGGTCTAGAAGAAACCTGCCCGAAAAGTGTGAGTTCCACTCAACCCGACTGTATTTTAATAACTGCTTTACGCTTAACCGCATACAAAGAAGTGCCTAAATTATTAAAGAAGTACTGAACAAACCTGAAAATGTTTGTATGATGAAGAATTAAGATTGAAAAATGATTTTTACTCATGCTTTTATTGAACTCATGTACATTTGAATATTAATGAAGAATAGAAAAAGAAAACATGGTGGTGACTAAAGATTAACATTGCTTGGCTTGTTTTTTATAACAATTTAAATAGAATTGTTTAAGAAATAGGGTGCACAATTGGCTAAAATTATTATAATGATTGGAATAACAATCCTTGTGGGAGGGAAAATAATCTGGTGAGTGTTAGCATCGATTTTACATTCTTGATCTGAGCAACAGTAAGTAGATTACCTTGATCAATGTATATGGTCCAATGCAATGACAACTAACCTGGATGGACAGAAAGACCAAGATGGGAGGAAATTGATCCCTCCAATGAATATATATATATATATATATATATATATATATATATATATATATATATACACACACACACACACACACACACACACACACACACACTCACCTAAAGGATTATTAGGAACACCTGTTCAATTTCTCATTAATGCAATTATCTAATCAACCAATCACATGGCAGTTGCTTCAATGCATTTAGGGGTGTGGTCCTGGTCAAGACAATCTCCTGAACTCCAAACTGAATGTCAGAATGGGAAAGAAAGGTGATTTAAGCAATTTTGAGCATGGCATGGTTGTTGGTGCCAGACGGGCCGGTCCGAGTATTTCACAATCTGCTCAGTTACTGGGATTTTCACGCACAACCATTTCTAGGGTTTACAAAGAATGGTGTGAAAAGGGAAAAACATCCAGTATGCGGCAGTCCTGTGGGCGAAAATGCCTTGTTGATGCTAGAGGTCAGAGGAGAATGGGCTGACTGATTCAAGCTGATAGAAGAGCAACTTTGACTGAAATAACCACTCGTTACGACCGAGGTATGCAGCAAAGCATTTGTGAAGCCACAACACGCACAACCTTGAGGCAGATGGGCTACAACAACAGAAGACCCCACCGGGTACCACTCATCTCCACTACAAATAGGAAAAAGAGGCTACAATTTGCAAGAGCTCACCAAAATTGGACAGTTGAAGACTGGAAAAATGTTGCCTGGTCTGATGAGTCTCGATTTCTGTTGAGACATTCAGATGGTAGAGTCAGAATTTGGCGTAAACAGAATGAGAACATGGATCCATCATGCCTTGTTACCACTATGCAGGCTGGTGGTGGTGGTGTAATGGTGTGGGGGATGTTTTCTTGGCACACTTTAGGCCCCTTAGTGCCAATTGGGCATCGTTTAAATGCTATGGCCTACCTGAGCATTGTTTCTGACCATGTCCATCCCTTTATGGCCACCATGTACCCATCCTCTGATGGCTACTTCCAGCAGGATAACGCACCATGTCACAAAGCTCGAATGATTTCAAATTGGTTTCTTGAACATGACAATGAGTTCACTGTACTAAAATGGCCCCCACAGTCACCAGATCTCAACCCAATAGAGCATCTTTGGGATGTGGTGGAACGGGAGCTTCGTGCCCTGGATGTGCATCCCACAAATCTCCATCAACTGCAAGATGCTATCCTATCAATATGGGCCAACATTTCTAAAGAATGCTTTCAGCACCTTGTTGAATCAATGCCACGTAGAATTAAGGCAGTTCTGAAGGTGAAAGGGGGTCAAACACAGTATTAGTATGGTGTTCCTGATAATCCTTTAGGTGAGTGTATATATATATATATATATATATATATATATATATATATATATAAAAAAGAAGATATGAAGAACCACACCCTGGGTGTAAGTGCTAGCATAAACTCTCCCCAAAGGGTGACCCTCTTCGATGCGCAAAGTATCTGGGTTGAAGACATCTACACTACAAGCAAGAACTCTTAAAACTATGATGAAAATTTTGTATGATAAACTCCGCCCTGCACGCCATGGCCCTCCTGCAAGTCCACCAGGACAAGGTGCTCAAAGATCTGCACGGGGGTAGCCCTGATCCTGATGTGCTGCAGGAACTGCACTCAGTGACCGACCTCGCCCTTAGAGCCACGAGGGTCACAGCGCAGTCACTCGGGCAGGCAATGGCCATGCTTGCGGTCCAGGAACGTCATCTGTGGCTGAACTTGGTCGAGATGAGTGAGACCGACAAGGTATGCTTTCTCAACGCCCCTGTCTCCCAGTTCGGCCTTTTCGGTGACACCGTAGAGGACTTCGCCCAGCAGTTCTCCGCAGTGAAGAAGCAGACAGAGGCCATATCTCACATCCTGCCCCGCCGCAAGCCTGCCTCCATGGGCCATGCCCCATCTGCTCGCCGGGGGCTTCCTCCTGCGGCTAAGAAAAACCCTGCTCTGCCTCAACCCGGGCCCAGCTCTCAGCCCCAGCATCGAGCACCCCGCAGGAAGCAGACGCCCCCCCCCGTCTCACGGACCCCCCCCCAGGCGCTCCTGAGACATTCAACCCAGAGCCCAAGATGTTAGCTCCGGAGCTGGTAAGACCACTCCATCCCCCGGTGGAGGGCCGGGAGGAGAATCTTTGTTGAATTTATTTCATTTTCCACCCCACCTACATGGGGCTGCGGTACCCACCTTCTCAATAACAGAGATATTTCCTTTGTCTCTGGGTCACCTGGCCCGCAAATGCCGTTCTCAAGGCACCCTGCCACCAGATCTGCACAGTCCCGGCATGCTGGATGCGGACCCCCTGCCTTCAGCCCCACGACTGTCCCCCGGCCGGCCGGCCGGTTCCGAAAAGTCTAGAGGATGCCGACACTGGACCTCCCCCTCAGTCACTAACCCGCCCCCTGTCGGGTGTGCGGAGCAAGGTAAGTGCTTTGAGTCTTTTCTCAGCACTAGAGCCTCGGGATGCGTCCTCGCCTCCCGATGCCATACTACCTGCTCTGCCCCGCCGGGTAAGTCAAAAATAACCGTCCTCTTGGTGCCCCTAGTGTGGAGCTTGGATGCGTGGCTTTCACTTCCCGACCAGTCACGCTGGCTGGCCCGAATCATCCGACTCGGTTACGCAATTCAGTTTGCCAGGCCCCCGCCCCCTTCGCGGGCATCCGCTTTAACGCAGTATACGGCAAACATGCCAAGTCCCTGTATGCGGAAATCGCTACTCTTTTACTCAAAGACGCGATAGAGCCTGTCCCTCCAACCGAAATGAAGATGGTTTCCTACAACCCAAGAAAGGCGGTGGCTTACGACCGATCTTGGACCTGCGAGTTTTCAACCGGGCTCTGCTCAAACTCCCGTTCAAAATGCTCATGCAAAAACACATTCTAACCGGTAGATTGGTTTGCAGCGGTAGACCTGAAGGACGCATACTTCCACGTCTCAATTCTCGACACCGACCCTTTCTACAGTTCGTGTTCGATGGCAAGGCGTATCAGTACAAAGTCCTCCCCTTCGGCATGTCTCAGTCCCCTCGCGTCTTCACGAAAGTCGCAGAGGCAGCTCTTGCCCCGCTCCGAGAAGCCAGCATCAATATCAATTACCTCGACGACTGGCTTATCTTGTCCCACTGACGAGAGTTACTATGCGCTCACAGAGACCAAGAAAACTCCATGCCAAGAAAAGAGATGCTCTGAACTGGGAAGAGCTTGCTCTTTTCCCAGTTGACCTGAAGCCCCAAACGGCTGAGGTGCCTGAGCACCTGCTCAGGCACCTCAGCCGTTTGGGGCTTCAGGTCAACTGGGAAAAGAGCAAGCTCTTCCCAGTTCAGAGCATCTCTTTTCTTGGCATGGAGTTAGACTCTGTCTCAATGTCAGCACGTCTCACCAACGAGCGTGCGCAGTCAGTGCTGAGATGTCTCACCACTCTCAGGCCAGGCACACCTTTAAAACTTTTCCAGAGGCTCCTGGGGTATATGGCATCCTCCGCAGTGGTCACGCCGCTGGGGTTGATGCATATGAGACCGCTTCAGCACTGGCTTCAGACCCGAGTCCCGAGACGAGCATGGTGCACGCACCGTGTGACGATAATCCCCACCTGCCGCCAGACATTGAAACCTTGGACAGACCTCTGCTTTTTACGGGCTTTTTTCTTTTCTTTTATTCCTCTTGTGTAGAACTCACAATGTACACATTTAGTTGCTGTTGTTGTAGTTTAAGTGTAGTTTTGAGTATTTATGTGCACATTTATGTAGTCAAACTGTAAAACAAAACAATTCACAATTAATATCCAGTATTGTACCAAATAAATGTATACAAAATATAACATCAGCTTTTAGATGATAAACACTAAAATATTTGCTTATAAATCAAAGATATCACCTACAATGCAAAAATAACACATTTTTGCATGAAAATTATCACAAATGTGATACAACCATCAATACATTGAAAGTCTCTAATACAGAGAAAGTCTCTGTATTACAAAAACTTGTTTAAACTTTGTTTACCAACCATATGCAACATATATTGAAAGAATATTTCAACAGGTAATATAAAAACAGTAGATGTCTACACAAACATCAAAACACAAGTGAATACCGTTAGGCGCATGCCACAGGTGCATCCAATGATCTCACCAACCGAGGCTAAAATTACACACATATTCACAGCTGGTCACAATGCAAGATCTTTCCCATAGCGCTTTTAGCAAGCGCAGCATCATAGTGAAGCTTTTTGTAAAGGGAACAAATGCATTTAATTGATTCTGTAAGTGTACTCTGCACAATGACAATAGAATCTTAATTATCTTAATTGTCAAGCACAACAAAGTCATTTTAAAATGAATAAATGATTAACAAACTTAATCTTTGATATTAGTTTAATAGTGTTATTTTTACTAAAGCACAATATTTCATTTTATCTGTAGCTCTAACAAAATGTCTGTAACAAAGCGGTGAAATGTGTTTCTAAAACAGCGGATATTGACTGAAGCAAACTCATTCAGATGTTCACTTTAAAATGATGAAAAATTGGCTTAACAAACAGGTTTATTTTTATAAAACACAATATTTAATTTTAGCTGTACCGCTAACAAAACATCTTAAATTTTAAACGAAATAGTATGCATTATAAAATGTATCTTTAAACAAAAAGAATCGTACATTTCTCGATCAAAGTCCTTTCACGAGCTCATCCAAACGATATTGAAGAAACTGGAAAAGAGCCCACTGGTGGGTGGAGAGTTAACCCTCTATTAAGGTTATTTAACATCAGCATTTCTCTTAGGAAGTATGTGTGTTTTTTTAAGTATCATTTAAATAGAAAATGTGTTTAAACTGATAAGTAATTTTGAGTTTGTCACGACACGTAATTTTATGACATGGTGGAAACAGGATGATTTCTGTATTCCCAGCTTTAAACAGAAGATGGAGTCTGATAGCTGTGGTGACTTCGTGAGTGTGTATCACGAGACAGCGGAATCATGTACTAACTCTCATGGGAAAATGATTTGGGATTATGTTAAGATCTCGAAGTGTCAATTTAAATCTTTGATCTCTGAATATTTCACAACAAAAATGTTAGTGTATTGCCAGTCCTTTCAAATTATTTAAGCATAGATTAAACTATCAAATTTACCAATGTTGCTTTATTCCGTTTTTATAAAATAGTTTTAAACTAAATATACATCCAAGAATTAGTTTACTCAATGAATGTTTGATGATATTATACAATATTGATAAAACAAAACAAAAAAAAATATTTTCTGTGTTTGTAGACATTTCAAATATTGATGTGTCGTCGTTTGTCTTACAACCGCGGTTCACCACGGATGAACCAAAGTCCTCATTTCACTCCGTTCACGGAGACGCAACAAGGATAGCACTCTGAAGAATTCACGAAGGTCCCGATTCTATGTTGTATCCCCTGTGGCTGGAAACAGTACGAGAAGATATTTTGGCAAAAAAACGGGGCCGTTTATCAGGTGAACGGAGAAACGTTCAAACACCATCACGACAGCTACATTCAGTGTTAAACGAGCCAGTTGGGGAGTATGATTTCACGCTAACATTGTAAAAATAAAAAATGGTAAACCCTCGCTAAGACACATATTCTATTCTCATTCTTTATATAGATCTGCACACTACCCGTTTGCTGAGTAATGAGGACCCCGCATTGATCTTCGACGATGTATTTTTCATGAGAAGCTGGGATGCAATTAGTTTCAGCAAGGACCTTGTTCCAGACAATACCGATAATGCAGTCTCATCACCCATGGTGCCTGTGGTTTCAGATGATGTTGAGGATGACAAGGAGCTGCTGTTAAACGATGCGGGGGATGTGATTTCAGAGATTAATACAGTCTTGGATTGTACGGACGGTGATACAAGCAATCAGGTGTGTGTGGAAGAGACGGGGGTGACTGCTGATGAAACTGCCATCAAATCAACAGAACTTTTCCCATGAATTGTTGATGGAACTGCGTGAACAGAATCAAAGAGCATGCGAGAAACTGGACATAATTTCAGATAATGTAAAACGCCTTTGTGACTGTTTCCACATGGTGATGACAAACTCAGTAGAACAAGGAAGCCTTATACGGATTATCCTCAATCGGGTTGGAGCCAATCGTGAAGTGTTAAATAAATATGACTGTGTGCTCCAGGATGTCACACCATGGTCTGTCCAGCAGAGGGGAACATAGAGCACCTCCTAATTTCCTGTTCATTATTAGCTCAATGATATCACCTGTGCCTGGCCTGTTAGATTGTGTGTATATATAAGACCTGCTTTTGTTTGTATCTTTGCTCAGTCTTGAAGTTATTTTGCTTAGGCAGATCTTTGTAAATGCCTGTTTCTGTTTGACCTACTTTTGTTTACATTGACAGACTTTCTCCCATATCTTTTGACCTTCTGGTTTGGGAAGTTTGTTCTATGCTTTTGGACATGTTTTGCCAGCATCATTGAGGATCTGTACTTTCTTCAGCCCCGCTTTTGTTGATTGATCTTTTGTGTTTATTCAAGAAGGTTAGTGCTCGGGGTTACCAGCAGCCCACTCTGGGTTCGAGCCCCAGTCGTGACACAGGATTCCTACAGAGAACGACAACTCATTGTAACACATTTATCTAACATTACTAACGCTGTCATAGATGGTAGAAAATAACTAATTGTGTTTATGACTGATTTGTGTTAAAAGGTGTTGTTTGGCTTATTTAGTTGATCTGTGATTGTTTTTTCATAAAGTAGATTTGTGTAGTTGGTGTATAATCAGTGGAGAATAAACCTAATTTGAAAAAGATTTTCAAATATGGCTAGTAAAAGATTACGTTCAGACGATGAATTGCAAGACTGTCAACCAGGCATTGAACAAAACCCTTCTGCAAGAACTAGATACAATCATTTGTCAAATATTGAACAGCTACAAACCATAACTGATCATCAGATGGATGTTTTAGGCCCTACCTATCTGGATTTAAATGCTAGATTAGAGTCTATTACTAAAATGCACACAGAAGATGTGTAAATTATTCTAATAATGACAAAGACTGTGAAAGATTAAATATTGTGATACAGCCATCATCACACAGCGTGACAATGCAAGATTTAACCGTTGCAGAGACACAAATATCAGACCCCTCGCAATCTAATGTGTGCAAGCGATTAGAAGAAATGATCAAATATAATGGTGAACTGGGGGTCTCAAACCTCAAATCTGTGAAAGATTAGAAGAAATTATAAAAATGCATAAGGATGATAATAATGTGGATGAAGTGTTTGTTGAGACAGTACAGGCTGGTGGTGCAAGCAATATTTCTACAGAGTCGAGCGCACCCCATGTGAGTTTAAGTCAGAACCATGTTGAAGCATTGGTTAGAAACGGCAGTGTTTTAGACGAATACACAATTGTACCAAGACCTCGTTTCAATGGTATAGAGATACACAGAGCTCTAAATCTAAGGGAATGATGATGTTTTATTACCTGTCAATAAAATAAATCTGTTGATAATTGATGAAGGAGGCGAGTGGAAACTCTGAAGTGGAGAAGGTATCCACGCAATACGTACACCATAGAAACCTCAGCGCTATTTATGTTGTGCAGAATTAATTTTTCCAATATAAATCCAGCAAAACCATCAGTTTAAATACAAATAATTTAATATGTTTTAAGAATACTCATGATAAACAATCAAACAAATGTACCCCGGAAATAGAAAATATTTTATGGAATGCTATCAAGATGCTACCAACCAGCCTTATGGATACCTCATGATAGACTATAAAGCAAAAAACGCTGAAAATTTTCGTCTCAGAATGGGGGTACTTTCAACCCAACCAGTAGTTTACATTCAAAAAAGAAAAGTGATTTTGGTAAAATGTCTGCTAGACTATCTAGAAATCTCCCCCTGTTAAAAATGTTTTTTAAAGTGACCCCGATGCAAAGGCATCTTATTATGCAATCAGCATCTGACGAGCTCATTTTGTGAGGTCGCGCTTAATGTTCTCTATGGCACAATACCGCTAACAACCCAGCAACACTGCTGGTTGAAGAGAAGGACTGAAATTAAATACATAGCCAATAAAAAGATTGGTGTGTCCAGAAAAAAAAAAAACGCATGATCAACCAGAACGGAGGATTTCTTCTTCCACTCTTGACCATAGCAGTCCCCTTTATATCCAGTCTGATAACGTCTAAACAAGGTTGAAGATGGAGTATGCTGAGAAGATGTTTTTAGTCCCTCAAAACCAAATAGATAAACTAAAGATGTCCAATACCCTAGAATCTATTCAACAAACTGTGGAAGACAATCTGGATGTTGCTATAAGTAATATTTTGTATAAAGACCATTTTGGTTACTCATGAGAAGGCCAAGCTTTACACCTCAGCTTTACAAAGATTTTTAACAGTAGTTAAACAGGGTGATCGGGACCAGTAACACCTTAAAGCTTGCATTACCACCCCCCGATGCATCTCACAAAGAGCCATCTGTTACCTCTGTTAAAGATGGTGGGGCCAATGATGTTGAAAAATGTACCATTGAGAAGTGTGAAAAATGCAAGATACATTATGGATAAAATGTCTAAAGCTAAAGAAGTTTCAACTTGGAATGATTCGGGGGAGTTTGTATTTAAAGGTATTACTATACAGGGATCACACATGCTGGATCTTATAAAGAACGTTACAGCCCCACATAATATTAGGGGTGACCGTAGACCTTATGGATGGACTGAGTTTTTGCAGGAAACTGCTACTTTAAACATCCCCTATTCAACAGTACCAAACCATACGGTTAGACATGTAATAAATTCATTTAAAACCTACACCTTCTTCTAAGGATTCAGAGTCGTCAGCGTTAAAATCACCGTCTCTTGATCAAAACCTATGGTTGTCGTTTTGATCTTGTATAATTTCATGTTGATATTTTTTGTACAACTTAATCATGTGATATTCAATAAAGCTATGAAATTGTTACATTTGGCATTGTGCTCTTTTTATTTATTAGAAACATCCATTTTACAAATCATGTCTTTAACATAAACGTTTCACCCATTTGCACACATTGAATACACTTAAATGCAGTACTATTACAATGAGTTATCCATAGTTTTTTCACAAAACACGATACAATTTCATAATTTTTAATTAAATCATCACTATAAAGCATCATAACATCATAATCACGACCTCGAATCATGATATAGGAAGAAAACACAATGATGACCACATGTGACAGACATAAAATGCTGAACTTGTTTAGCTGAATATTGAATGCGTCTTGAAATTCCTTTTTAGAAAGTCAATGATTGATACAGGAAAACGAATAAAATCAGGACTACTACCGAAACTGTCAAAGAAAAATGCTGAACCATTCCTATTTCTGTAAATAGCCAGCCAGTGTTCCCCCGGGGAGGTGTGAAGGATGTGTGTTGATTATGGCTGATGTGGGTAGTGTTCTTAACAGCTCCTTCTGTAAATAATTACACGGTAGTACACCAAGAAAATGCGCGTTTTGTATGATTCTGTCCACAGCCGCGCGCGGTAAGTTGTATGGTGTTCATGTTTTCAATTAATAGTAGTCAACAAGCACCTGCCTTCGGTTAGAAACCTCAATGATGTTATCAAAAACAGCATAAACAATCAGATTAATGGTTCTTGGAAGCGGGTGTCTGAACCGCACTTCTAGTCTGATATTCCGAGACTTAACAAGCGAGATGTATTGGCCGCAATCTTCGTCTGGAGTGAGGTTAAAACCATAAAGGGTATAAACCTGGAGAAAATCTTCTCAATCGATTACCAACGCTTAGTTTTTTAGATGTCTTCCAGAGGAAAGTTCAAGCTGGTAAAATTCTCTCACGGCGGTGCCTGCTCCAAGGTCAGGTTGTAATGGTTTGGTGGGGTGTTGCTGCCCATCCACATAAACAGCTAGAAACTCCAGACTGTAATGCAAAAGAGTTTTTATCGTATGCCCCTGTAAAAAGCATCATTATCGACCATACTCAATATGATAGATTTGGGTAAAGTTCCTAAGAATAAGTTTTCCTGGTTTGATACACGTCCTCCAGCTATGGTATGGAGAAATTTTTCAGGCAGACCCTATCAATGGGGTATTTGGCTGTGGTTGAGTGTAGTACTTGAGCGTGCCCCAGTCTCACTCCTGGTGATACTGATACTTTTTTGACAAACAGGGATGCTGACAAAATATTTAGTTTGTATGCTATAGCATCACTCCTCATTAGACAAAATTCATCTTTGCCTCGTCAGATGGATTTTAATCTCCACCCCATTAAGCATTAGTTTTTCTTGAAAGAAAATATCACTGTGTATGGGTGATAAAAGCTTGACTACTGCACTTTCGTTGCTAAAGGCAACCCTCTTTGTCAGACCATTGTTAGCCCCTGCCGGATCGCCTACATCCATATGTCCTGCAGAATCTTTGTAAAATAATCCAGCTGAGAATACACTTTCCAGCGTATCTTTACCATAGTTTAAAAGGCATTCTATAATACATCTATAAGGGTACGTGTTTGTACTCTGTGAAATTAACCTATCACCAAGTGATACATCAACCTGTGAAAAAATAGTGTTTCCTGGATAATTGACCAGTCCAACAGGAGTCCCATCTCTGATATTTGAACCGTCTGGATTTGTGATTTTAACACGCATGTAAAGTAGTGTATTATTCAAATCTATATAATCTTCACCATTCCCCGCTATGAAAAACTCCAATGGAGCACTGTCCGATATTGCAGATTTAATACACATTTCGGACATGGTATGTAGCAGAGGCATGGTTTAGAATAGTTTTAACAGATCTCTTAGCTGATCCAGACGAGACGCGCTTCAAAACTGCTGTTTTCTTAGGGGGTTTCCTGGTTTGCTTTACCGCTTGACCACTCCTCCCCCTCCTCACTCCAGGTGGTTTAGACCTCCGTTTATGTAACATAACCATTAAACCTGACCCATCTTGATATTTATTTTTATTAAAGGAATGTGTCATGGCTTTAGTGACAACATAGCAGACTATGCTTTTAGCAGCATTTTTTTAGGTGTGGTTTGGCTATGCTGAAACCTCTTTTTAACAATGGAAGAGCCATTCGAAACAAACCCCTGAAAAGGCCTCCGAGCCCTGCCCCATATATAACACCTCTGCCCGCATACCCCGGCATTCCTCCGCCTGCTTGATTTTTATAAGTTTACATAATGAGTAGGATCCATTTGGTATGGGTTATAATACACCATTTTTAAAGGATCGGTTGTTTCACAGGTCTGAAGTGTAGTTTAACAAGAACTTTACCATAAGAAAACGGCACTTCCCTGTTTCTGTCGTCTTTGAGTTCAATACAAATCTCTCCAATAGAATTTTTATTCACTGACATGTAGTGCACTCTGTCATATGCAACACTGACCATTTCACGATCCGATCTGGTTATATGTGCACACCTCAAAAGCAGAACGTGTGCATCCCCCACAGATTGATATTCAATAACATCTGTGTACAGGTTGTTGTGGCAAAAAAAATATTAACCCACCATTAAAAATACCAAAAAAATCTACTAATGTCCCATCAACTAACATTGGATATCTCGGCATTTGTAAAAACCCTGAACTTTTGTACATTTTCAAACATTCATCTGAAACATTATCACATAAAGCTTCATCAGTCACACTCAAAGATTTGCTGACATTAGATTGTAGTCGCACAACTGCCAGCTGAAGATCTTTCTCCTCCTTTGCCTTGACTTTGTCAGCAGCCGTTCCTCTGCGTGCACAGCGTGTCCCAGGGTGGAGGTCAGCCGCCCGCTCTTCCATTCAATGTAACTTGCTTTCACTGCTTGCGCGACCTCAGGTCTCAGTCCATTCAGGAAACAACCTTGCAAATGGCACTCCCACGTACCTGGTTGATTTCCTCTGTCAGCTGGCTCTGTTAGGCCGCTGTGTTTTCAAAATGTCTCAAAGTCTGGTGTAGTAGTCTCGGACAGACTCATCTCTCAGTTGGCAACAGCTGTTGATCATTACTGTGTCCACGCGTGCTGGGAATGCCTCTTTCACGGCTTTCGCGAGTTCCCCCACAGCCAACCAATACGTGCTGTTGGTCTCATGTCCCCAGTCTCCGTGGTTTCGCCAAATGTCCGCTCGTCATCTTTCCGCTCACCCCGCTACCTCTACCATCGGAGCCGTGAAGCTGTGTTTTTCTTGTTTCACTTGTGATCTTGTCAATATCTTTCCCGGTTTGCTGGCCCCTGGGCTGTCTGGATCAGGGGTGTCAGGGATCGTCTCAGAAAAAAAGTTCATTCAGGTCTCCTTCACTGTCCAAGTCGGGAGGAACTGCTTGTGGTGCTTGTCTTCTGGGAAGAGAGCAGTCGAGGTCGGGGTTCAGTTTCAGGGCTTTCAGCTCCGCCATGGGATATTGATGATTATACACCGGCGGCACCATCGCCGTTGCATGTGGGGAAACACAAACATACTTTTCATTAGTCGGTTCTGGTGGTGCTGACACACAAACAGATCTTTCACACATTTTATTTTCTTCCACATTGTCAATCCTACATGCCAAATCTTTCTGAATTTGCTTTCGTTCTCTTCTATCTGCTTCCTTAAGCCAACAACCCACTGTCTGTTCACATTTTTTTACACACATATTGAACGCAGCCACAACAACCTTTTTGTGCCTCGCTGCCCTGTTCAACTGATTCTCGCACCACTCGCAGTCTAGTCGTGCTCAGTGTTCCCTCTCTGGGGAAATCATGGTATTTGATCAGTTTCTCTATGTCCTGCATACATATTCTCCCATAGTTTTTTCTCATTTGACAGAAAACCAGTGTATCAAATTTGGCAAGCTTGCTTTGAGACTTCCCCATACTGGCCGTTTCTGCTTCTGTGGATTTACCATTCGACGCACGTCTAATAATCTGTTGGACGTCTCCAACAGATCTGATTTCTTAACCCAAGATTAGATAAGGGTGCACTCCCTAGTGCTTTGTTAATTACGGTTTACTCAAAATCTTTCTCTGGAGTACATTCCAGCACAGTATTTTAGCTAACCTAATTAAACCATTTTTGCAAGAACTCCGTCTCTGTTTAGAAAACCTCTTGACCTGTTCGTAGGTCTCAGTTTCTGCTCAAGAACCTCTTGTACCACAGAAAACAGTCTCAGCCACTATGGTTCACTCACTCTTATACCAAAAGAAAATAATTTAGTCGTCTCATATCAGAGATATTTGGAATGTTAAAGATCTTCCTGGTGACGCTGTCATGTACACTTTGTTTTTCACATGATCGTAACCGAGACGTACATAGAGGTAGCAAAGCATTTATCTCCCTAATTACAATCAAAACTTCATCATAATATCCGCTTTTCAGATTTATGTTCGTAAACATACTCTCAAGTGTATGTAACCTCTCTCAAGTGGAATTTCACATCATCATCAGTGCACCATGATCTAGGGTATTCAATTTCAGCCAGACCCACCTCCCACTTGCCTTTTAAGTTTAGGTCTGGCTAATCTTGTTCTGGAATTCGAAATTCGGTTTTCGGGGTAAAGAGCTAATGAAGCATAAAACCATGCTTCATCCATGACCATTTACTGCAGAAATGAACTCCGGTGCCAAATTTATATTTTTATATGCTTTAAGAAGTCTGTAGATCTACAACATCTTTTTCATTAACCCAGCTGTCAAACTTCGGAGGCCAGCCCACCCACCATACGAGCACCATGGTTCTTTTACCGTGCTTCTTCTTGTCTAATATCTTTTCTACTTTATTGTGGACAAGGACAAAGCTTTTAATTTTTGTAGCTCCTCTTCATAAAATTATCCATCGATAATGTCACCATCATAATCAGATAGTTTGTAGACTGGTGGTTGACATGGTATACATTCAGTTAAGTGAAGAACTCATCTGTGTACTTTTGTTCATACCCCTTGGTAAAAGGCCCCCTCATCTCTAATATTCTAACCACGTCGCCAATTTTGTATTTAAATACAGGTGTCTTCTTACACACATTACCATACAAATTGTCATAGACGACCGGTTAATTTTCTTTGTTGACATCTACAGGCCTCATTTTAATACTTCTGTGATAACTACTGTTGTATCCTTGAATAATGTCTTGTAAAACATTGATGTAGCATTTAGAGTTTATAGCTGTTAAATATCAGGCGAATCATTCTGGCAGGCATAAAGTTGTATCATTTCAGTCCAGTTGTTTGACAGACCTCTGACTATGTCCATGTGCTTCTTTAGACAAATCAGCCGTTTGTTAATATAGGGTTCATTTACAAGCTTGTTTTGTCCAGAATGCTCGTCATTAGTGAGCTTATACAGCATATTGGCTATTTCACATTGAAGTCGATGTCTCAGAATAAATTTAATCAGTCTCCACAGCAATTACCCATGTTAGCGTCAAAATAAGGAACCAGCCGAATAGCCTTTACACCCAGAATGTGTGGCTCCTCTCTTAGTTCACACAACACGCCTTCGACAAATCCATGGATTCTCTGAGGATGCGTTGTCAACCCAAATGATTTTAAAGCCTGGCTGATGACTTGATTTAACAAAGGTTTAAACAGTTTACTGGAAATTTCTTCAAAATGTGTGTAAAAGAAATACTTGTCAGGATCAAACAAACATGTGTGCTGGATCTGACTGGGGTGATCCACTTCACAACCGTAGCACAACTCTTAACTTTATGTCGAGTATATAATCCAGAATGACCACTATGACTGCTTTTATGAAATTGAACCCCATTACACCAATAATGCCATCCGTGTCATCATCTCCCTTAAGAGCCGCTGCATCCGGAAGTGGACATCCTGATCCGTGAGATGAAATGAACATTAGATTGTAGCCAAGCTCCATGCAAAACTTGTCGAGCCAATGGCCGATAACAGGATTCCCTACAGGAATTGCTGAAGTAGCCGTGTCATCGGGTGATGCTGAAGTAGCAGTGTCATCGAGTGATGCGACGGGGCCAGGAAGTTCTGTAGTAAAGTCTTAAGACATGTTGGTTTGAGTGTTGGTTTGAAATGAGGTCGGTCACCACCAGCTTTTAAGGTCTATAGAAGGTGGGCGGTGTTACACAGTCACACCTACGAACTCTCCCACACGTTTCATGGTCAAACAGCCTGACCTTTGTAGGGTGCACAGGTTGTTTAGGTCAGTTTTACTATCAGATATAATTAATAATTAATGTTTATTAATTAACGTGGACTAAACTCCACGCGTGGAACCAGTTTCAAAATGGAGGATCAGTTCCAACATTGAGAACTAGGTTCAAAATGGTAAACTGAATTCAAAATTGAAACCAGTTTCAAAATGGAGGATTAGATCGTAAAGAGGCGGAGTCAATGATTCTTTGAATGTGTAGGGGAAAGAAAGATGGCTGGATCTGATCCAGAGCAACGGAGCTAATACCACTTGTGGGTAAACCGCAGTGCTGCTCGCTTTGTGAATGTCAGTGTGTGTGAGAGAGAGCGAACAAACAGGGGTTCATGCAATTTAAGAGGATACACACTGGTAACAGCGCGATTGATTCGTTAATTCAGATCACTCAATAAAATAAAATTTCACGCAAAAATGACGATCTCACAAATCAACACAGCAATCAGCAATTGTAAACAGACAGATGTAACAAAACATCAAACATTCAGCAATGAAATATATATGATTTAGTTTCATAAGAAAAGTCACAGTTTCTAAACTAAATCTGCCCAGATATCAAGCCTTACTTGGGAAATCCTGTGTGATTTCAGCAGGGTTGTCCGTTTGAATTCCTGTTGCATTGAGCGGTCAGGAGAAAACGATCTGGATTTGGTTATTTGTCTTACGCTCGTCAGCGAAAAGACGCATCTCTGCGTTATTTCTCAGCTCCGGTGATGGAAAGAAATGCAGGGAGGTAGTCAACGTTGATAGAAAACGATTGGAAAGGGAAGCTGTAGCCTTTTCCGGTTTCTAAACAAATTTACTGTTGTCTCGCAGTGAAAATTAAATGAACCGGTTGTAATACTACACGACTGGAACAAAGCTAAGTAAATCTTACTCTACCGTTGCCAAATGGTGAGGTTAGAAAAACGTGGTCTCTCTTTGTCCAGAAGGAGGGAAATTCCTTTGTGTAGATAAGTCTCTTTAGAGCACAGCTCGTGCAGTTGTAGGCAGCGAGGCTGTAAGCAGAGAGAGCGAAATCAAATCTCAGCGCTGGTTTTGTTAAGATGACGTCATCGGTCATAGGCCGTTTTGACCAACACCCAACACCTTAATTATATTGTATTGGTCATATGCAGCACTCCATTTAAACAGTTTGTCTATCCTTGAAAACATATAATTCAGGATAGGGACATCTTTCCACTGAAACAAAAACTTAATGTGGAAACATTCATTGTGACCTGTCTCTGGGGAAGGACACTCTGTCACTAAGACCCAGTTTGTTCTCGCTGGTAAGTATGTAGCCATGGTTATCCTGCCTCTTGATAGTGGGTTCACCAACCCCCTCTGCAACGAATAATGGGGCATCTCCAGAATCATTCAGGTCCCTCCAAATACGATTGTAAAATACATCCAAGTCCTTTTCCGTGAAATACAAACAATGGTCTTCATCTATTGCATCACCCCTGTTGAATAACTTAACAGAACGAGATGTTCTGTCAAAGTCGTACACACACAAATGAGTGCTGTCTATGTGAAATTCGTATTTCAGATCTCATAACGATTCATGGAGAGACTATGCATGGACCATATCCTCTCCTCGGAGCCCAACATAACTTAACATTCGTTTCTAAATCATTTACCAATGGGGTTTTAGGACTTCTGGGGGATGCCAAGTGGAAATCACAAAATACTTGCTGAATAGTTGCAATGAACAGACCTAACCTCCTTTTAAATACACAGATGGGCTTGGGTACAGCATGGGGATATAAGAACAGCTGACCAAACACTTCATACTACTTCCTGTACAGAACAGCTGACCAAACAATTCATACCACATCCTGTACAACTTCCGGAGGGATGGGTGGGGAGGCGGACAGAAAGCAAAGGTCAAAGGTACACCAATTAAGTCATAAATCATAGGCCATCAATCATTTTTGTCACAAGGTATATAATATTTACTAATTACACCTATACACATATGCACATATACATACATGAGGATGTAATGCCACACCCAACCCAGAGGATCAGAACCCACGCTTCAGCTGGCGCTGCGTGTTCAGCATCTCCAGCTTCCACACTGCGCTCCTCAACCTCCAGGATGGGCAAAAGCACCACATTATAATCACCACAAAAGCATCCGCATACATTATATACTGTGCTCTAGTCCTGTATTCTTTAAAAAGGTTAAAACAGCCCTATATGTCTGAGAATCTCTCAAACCCTTTCCCAAGAGGTCCGTGACATTTACTGGTCTATCCTTTATATTATTAAAAAGACTACTGCGTTGAACATCATATTTGTTACATTTAAAGAATACATGCTCTACTGTTTCTAAAACATCATTTATCACACATACCATTTTCATGCTTCCCCATTATTGCAAGTGTTGAATTTAATCCTGTGTGTCCCAGTCTTAATATAGAAATCATTACTTCTTCCTTTCTATACCTTCCATAAAATTGTTCTTTTCCTACTAATTTTGCAATATTATAATAACATCTCCCTTTGTTGCTATTTTCCCACCTTTGTTGCCATAAGTTTACTAGTTTCTTTTTAATCACTTTTAAGTGATTTTACATCACTTCTCCCCAGGTGTACTTTAATACCCACCAATTTTTTCTTTAATGCTTTTTTTTGCTAATTTATCAGCTATTTCATTCCCTGCTATCCCAATGTGTGCCAGTATCCAACAAAATTATACTGTTATACCCTCTGCTTTCAATCTGTACAATAATGTGTAGATTTCCAACAGTAGATCTTCTCTGTCAGTTCATGTAGACATTATACTTTTAAGAGCTAATGACGAATCTGAAAAAAATTACAGCCCTAATTGTATGTTCGATCCATTGTAGCCCTACTATGATAGCAATTAACTCTGTGGAATATACAGACAATTTATCAGTTATTCTTAGACTTATTTTTGTTTTAAAACTCAGAATATACCTATACCAACTTTTTGATTAAATGCATCTTTAGATCATCTGTAAACACCTGCATAAAAGAGTAAAATTTTTCTCTCATAAACGCATTGATTTCATTACTACTATTAAACCCTTCTTCTGCTTTATCCCGGGCCTCTAATAATCTAATTTCAACAATAGGTTCAGGAAAGTTCCATACCATGTAATGGCACATTAGGGCAGATGACTTCACTCTCAAGACAACAATCCTTGTCCCACTGTTCATACTTCCATTCAAAACTATTTCCTCCATTATTTTTTAATTCCCAGCAATCTTTTAAAACTGTGTGTTTGCGATGATTGTTGTCACTTCCTTGCAAGTTAACCAAAAACATCATAGATAGTTTTTCCCTTCTTAAGTCTAAAGGCATCTCCCCCATTTCAACCCTGATGGCATCTAAAGGGGTTGATCTTATAGCTTCACAACAGATTCTAATTGCTCTAGATTGTAAATTATCCCATTTCTTCAATTCTGATTTAGATCCAGCCCCATACACTGCACATCCATAGTTTATACTATAACGTATTAAAGCTTGATATACATGTAACAGTGAACTCTTGCTGGCTCATACTTGGCCATTGAAGACACAATTTAGTTTGCCTTTACATTTGTTTTCAATTTTCTTTATATGTCTCTTCCATGTTAATTTCTCAAAGATTAATCCTAGATACTAGAATTCTGTCACTCTTTCTAGTGGTTGATCATATAATTTTATAAACATTTGTTCCATTTTCTTTTTCTTTGTAAAAATCATATATTGAGTCTTTGGTAATGAAAATTGTAATTCCCAATCTATTGACCATTCTTCAACTTCACTTATTGTTTCTTGTATTCCTTTAACTACATTTCTTAAATTCCTACCTCTTTTCCATACTGCTCCATCATTGGCATATAATGCCTTTCACATATTTGGATTAACTTTTTCATTTATATCATTAATCATTAAATTAAATAAATTTGTACCAATGACACTTTCTTGTGGAGTCCCATTCATAGTATCATACAGTACTGACATTTCTTCCCATATTCTTACCTGGAATGTACATTCAAATAAGAAATCTAATATCCAATTATACATTCTGTCCCCTATTCCAAGTTGATTTCATTTAATTAAAAGTCCTTCCCTCCATAAAGTGTTGTATGCTTTTTCAATAACAAAGAAAACTGCAATAAGATATTCTTTCATTATAAGTTTTTTTTTGTGCATAATTTTCAAATAATATCAGAGATGCATTGTAGATCTTTTTCCTAAATCCACTCTGGTCTGGTGTCAATATTTAATTTCTTGTTTTCTTTTTAAAAACTTATCATCCAAGTTTTCAATACTGTGGATTTTAACAAAGGTTGTAGCTAAGACTTTTTCCTTATTTGTAATGGCCATTTTCCCTTTCTCATCTATTACAGGGATCTGCATAATTTTCCTAATCATTTAATGACCTTCTTGCAATTGCCCTTTTCTTCTGATACTCTACGATTGTATCTTGAGTTATTAATCTTTTTAAAATTAAAAATGCCTTATTTCTTTCTCTAATTGCCACTGAGCAATCTTCTGACCACCATGGTACACTTTTCTTTTTCTTTCCATTATCTCTTATTAAAGGAATAGACTGTTTTACTGCAAAGATAATTCCTTCTACTATTATATATTTCCTCAACATTTCCTTCCAATTTCATATTATTGAAATTTTCTTCACACAAAATATAAAATTCTTTCCATTTTGCCTGTTTAAATCTCCACCTTACACATTGATTAATATTTTGCTTTTGTACTGCATTTTGGATTTCACATATTACTGGCCAATGAACACTGCCCATATTATATTCATGCACGGTCCAAGTACATTTACCAGCTAATGCTGCTGACATTATTGTGAGATCTAAACATGCCGTGCTACCTCTTGTTATATCCATTCTTGTTGGCTTCCCATCATTCTAACAAACCAGTGAATGTTCTTCTAGAAATTCTTCTGTTATTTTAGATTAGATTAGATTCAACTTCATTGTCATTGTGCAAAATACAAGTACAGAGCCAATGAAATGCAGTTAGCATCTAACCAGAAGTGCAAATAGCAATATGTATATAAAAAGCATAAATATAAAGTATATACAATATGGATTTTTGAGTGCAAAGTTATGATGTAGAGAAGCAGAGACCAGCTCAATGCAAATGTCTATAACTCACAGGGTGCAAATGAAGAAGCATAAACTGAAGGTGCATTGTACAGAATGAGGTATAAATATGTAAATGTGTAAATATATGTATATGGCCGGTGGCCATAACAGTGCAAGCAGCATCAGGAGGTAGAATTTATGTGCAAGAAATGTGCGAAAAATAAAAAAAATTATATATATCTCGTTAGCCTCATAGCATAATTGCCTATGTCATATTTCAATGTTTTTGGGAAACAAGAAAAAACTAAATTTTTAGAAATCACATTGTTATTTTTTATATATATATAAATAAATATTAACAAAAGAAAAATACAAATATGAAGTTCGGGTGGGACATAGTGTTCAGCGCCTGAGTTTAGAGTTCAGTAGGCTGACAGCTGAGGGAAAGAAACTGTTCCCGAGTCTGCTGATGCGACAGCGAAGACTCCTATAGCGTCTCCCAGATGGGAGAGGAGTAAACAGACCGTGGTTGGGGTGAGAGGTGTCTTTGATAATGCTTCTCACCCTCCTTAGGCAGCATTTATTGTGAATGTCATTGATGGAGGGTAGCTGGACACCAGTGATGTGTTGGGCAGTTTTCACCACCCGCTGGAGTGCCTTCTGATCTGAGACAGTGCAGTTGCCATACCACACTGTTAAGCAGTTTGGTCAATTAAGACCAATTTCCCCATTGTTATCAGTGTTTTTACTACCCAATAAACCATTATGTGCATTAAAATCCCCACGCATAATAATTTTGCCCTGTGTGTCACCAATCACCTCTTTTAGAAAAGTATTACTTATTTCTTTACATGGATTATACAAAATGTATAATTCTGATTACTTCATTCATTCTCATCATTTCTATATGTATGTATTCTGCATAACTATTTTTATATATTCATTTATATGCTATGCTTTCTTTAATAAATGTTGCACACCCTTTCCTCTTTACTACATATCCACTGATCATTGCAAGGAGCTATTTAACCATGTCTCTTGGATACAAATAATGTCTGGTGTTTTTCCCATTTCTGTGATATGTTTTTTAAATTCTTGCCGATTTGCTATTAAGCTCCTGGCATTCCAATGTAATAGTAGGAAAGACATTATAGAACTATGTATTGTTACTCTTGAGTCATGTCCAAAGCAACAGTTCCTTCTTTCACATTTAAAATCTCATGGACTTCTTCAGCTGAAATTCCTGATAACTAGGGCTTAATGATTTGGGGGAAAAAAAAATCTAATTGCGATTTTTCTGCCAGATATTGCGATTACGATTCGATTTGTGATTTATTTTTTTTTAAATAGTTTAGCTAAAGTTCAAAATGATCTGTGTAATAGATAAAACATGTCATGGAACATTACAACATGAGACACCATCAAAATTGCTTTATATTCTAATACAAGGATGAGAACATATGAATTGCCTTTAACAAGTGTTTTCTTTTAATAAGCATGTAACAGTGAAAAATCAAACACAGAACATTTATTACAAAGGCTAAAGTTAAATAATAATAATACAATTATAAAATCCTGTGTGATTTCAGCAGGGTTGTCCGTTTGAATTCCTGTTGCATTGAGCGGTCAGGAGAAAACGATCTGGATTTGGTTATTTGTCTTACGCTCGTCAGCGAAAAGACGCATCTCTGCGTTATTTCTCAGCTCCGGTGATGGAAAGAAATGCAGGGAGGTAGTCAACGTTGATAGAAAACGATTGGAAAGGGAAGCTGTAGCCTTTTCCGGTTTCTAAACAATCTACCCCGCCCCCCTTGAAGGTAAAGTTAATTATATTTTCTATAAAGCGCCAGATCACAACAGAAGTAATTTAAGGTTACCTTTCCAACAGAACAGGTCTATACCTTGTTTTATTAAACAAACTAAATAGCCCTTAAGTTATTTATCTTATTTACACGACAGCATGTCATTTCTGTCTCTACATGGATCTCAGCTCTCTGTATCGCGCACGGCGGAGTTCCGCCCCTATGCGCACACACACAGACACGTTTGCGCGCACACAGGTGAGCATAGGGGTGTTCGATTCCAGGTTTTCTGGTACGGAGGTATGCATAATTACAAACTAGAGTCACTATGACTTATCTATTTCTAAAGAGATAAGCTACAAGCTACATGTAGGATAAATACAAAGTTTCTACGACAGCTCTCTGGCATGGTGTAATGCCGCGGACACACTAGACTTTGAGACTACGGTCGTGATATGACATCACATTAATTCAACATATAACAAATAGTAATACACTCATATGACGTCACATTAATTCAACATATAACAAATAGTAATACACTCAATGTAAAAAATATACAATCAACTCGACTTTACTGCAAAAACATAATTTTTATAGGGATTAGACACTCACAAGTGAGTGATTTCGGACACAGTAACAGAGTCGACACCAAGAGTCGATTCCTGTGATGGAGTCGACCCCGAGTCTGGTGCTATTCAGAGTCGAGGAATCGACTCTTTGGAGTCGACTCCCCATCACACACTCCCACCAGCGGACAGAAAGCGTGCGTCAGAAATACGTTGCGTCAATCACCTGAAAAGAAGACAAAAATATCTGTTTTTTAAACGCTCCCAGGGTGGTGAAGATGGCAACACTGGCTCTCTTGCAAGTAGCACCCTGAGTAGCGCTACTGCTCCGAGTCCAAGTACAGAAAAGAGCCCAAGTGCTGCACGCCCTTTCCCTGACAAACAGCAAAAGTCCAGTCACTAGTGATCTCAACCATGAACAGGGTAATACAAACTTTTCACAATAGGATTTGCTGCTTTTAGCTATATGTTAAGCTATCACATTTAACAGTTAATGAATTTGCAGGTCAAGACAAACATCCGCAATAGGCTGCAAGGAGACCATCTTGCAGCATGCATGCAGATCTCAATAGAGATTGCTAATGTGACGTCACCAGTGACGTATTACCAGTGGTGAACGCAAAGCATTTTGGGAATCCGCGGCACAAACAGAAGGCGCCAGACTTGATTGCATGGAGGGAAGAACGCAGTGTACAAGATGCCGTCTACCTGCTGTGTTGTAAACTGTAATAGCTGTTCTCACGATAGAAGTGGCATAAAGCTTAAGGACTGAAAATCCTTTTATCGGTTTCCAGCGTGAAAAAATAATAGTACAAGCCATGTTTCAGAGGTGACAAAAAGGCGACGAATGGCATGGATAGCAGCAGTAAGGAGGCCCAAGATTACCTTCGATAACACTCCACCACACATGATGGTGTGTTCAAAGCATTTTCACAAAGGTAAGTTACAATTACTCTGTGTAAATATTATGTTGTGGGCACATAACCAGCGTGTTTTGTTTGATTTAACCAGACCATTAGATTTGATGTTAGGCCAATGTTAACTGTTAACTAGCATGAAATGGCTAGAAAATGAGCTTAAGTTACCAATGTACTAACGCGTAACGTTAATCAGTTTTAAATGTTGTACATCTAGGCTACGGAGCAATTTATTTGGTGACTGTGTTTGCAGGCAAACCTGCCTATGAAATGTTGGAGTGTGATCCTAACTGGGCCCCTTCTCTGTACCTCGGCCATACTGAGGTCAAAGCTACGAACACAGACCGGTTCAAGCGGTTTAGGAGAAGAGCGACGAGGTCACAGTGAGGGGGAGGATAAGACTTTGCTGGATAAAATTGTGGTTGTGTGCTGTGCTTTGACCAATATGTGTCCAAGTATTGTTGTGAAGCCATCGTGTTCGAATTATTCACCATGCTCGCATCTAATATGTAAATGTTTCTCACATGTAATGATTTTTAGCCATCTCTGTAAATAAAAAACACAAAGACAATGAAATTCTGCCTCCTTTATATGTATTAAGTTGTGTTTTATTGCGAGTGTACACAAATATAAGTAAACACTTTGCAGTTCTGTTTGAATTATGTCCTGTATGAACAAAATGACGGAGTATGTTTTTATGTTTCCACTGTTCGACGCCCGCGTCTCTCTCTCTCACACGCAGTTCGATTGCGCCCGCGCCTCTCTCTCTCGCGGGCACACACGCACACTCCAGCATTGCAATCTTGACACGAATTCTGACTGCATGCTGCATGCAGATAGATGAGAGAGAGCGATGAGTGTGGTGCTTAAAACATTAGCATACCTTTGAACGGACGACAGTTTTCTGCCCCACTTTTACAATCTCCATGTCCTGGACCCATCCATCTGTAAAAAAGACTTGGGCCTGCTGCAGCGACTTGAAGTTACTGAAAACTTCGTGTGTGTATGCACTAACATTTAATATCATGTAGTTGTATATATATGGGTGCTGGAAGTTGGGCAACAGGTTGACGTCTCCTGACCAGTCACTATGCTCATATGGATCCAGTCAAACTGGCCAAACATACCCATAATTCTTTGCGTTCTGATTATGTTGCCGCCCAGTTGGTCACATGTCTTAGCGATCTCTATAAATGGGCCAGACGTTTCTGACTTCCCATATCAAGAGGCTCTGGAAATGTTCTTCCAGAAGCCCAGAAAGATACACTACATTGACAAAAGCTGCACACTTTGTGGATAAATTACATAAAAATAAATGTTCCAATGTTTAATGTACAGTTCAAATAATTGTTCAGTTAATATATTCACTGCTGCCATTAAAAGAAACAAATGAACACCACAACTCCTTTAAGTGTTTGTGTCTATCAATTTTCTGCCAACTACCACCCCAGTTGGCAGCAAAGAACTACATTAAATTTGACAATTTACGAGCGCGAATCTCCAATGTCCGACTGCACTGAATGCAGCAGGAGATGACGCCAGACCAGCAAGAGACTGATCAGTTTGGAAAACTGAGTGGCGCGAAGCGCGGGAGCCAGGAATCGCGAAGAAAGGAGACACAGGAGGAAAGAGGTAAAAACGGATTAACTATCAGGTTGTGTAAAATAGCGGTTGTTTTACCTGTGAGCAGTGCATCTTGTGAACGAAGATTTTCATCTCTCAGGCTCATAAAGTTCGGTAAAGTTGGACATATATTCACAGATTCTAACTTTCCGGATCAATAACTCATAAGCGAAACGTTCTTAAAACACAAACAGCATCTCTTTCCAACCGCAGTAATGTAGACAACGAGCTACAACCTCGTTTTCATCAAAACAAGCCTCCGTCGGAGCTGGACAATTACATTGATCTCCAAGCGCAGCCGGCTGAAGTCCGCAGGGACCGTCTGCAAAGTGCAAAACTGAAATGCGATACTACACAAATATTCAATAACTTCACTGTTACAAATTGTAGTGTCACCAAATTCAGTTCACACATCAGTGGTATCCTGCTGGTTATACTACAACACTTAGCTTGGAAAAATCTGCTTTTGCATAATTTGGGGGAAAAATATTCAATAGCGTCTAGGTTACTGTTGTAACCTCCGTTCCCTGATGAAGGGAAGAGACGTTGCGTCGAAGAAGCGACACTAGGGGTCTAGCGAATTTTGAAGAAACTTTGAGAAAAGGCCAATGAGAAATTGTCAGACAGAATATGCATGTCCCGCCCCCGGACATACGGGTATAAAGGGGGGAAAATGCGTCTGTTTCCTAAGAAAATTCCCAAAAATTATGAAAAAGCAAGTTTTTCCCAAACTAAGTGTTGTTTCCACAGTGTATTAATGCCCACTTTAGTACAGCTCAGTACATAGATCTTCATGTGTAAGTTTTTCTTTGTATAGT